>CM067361.1:6988451-7395951 GCA_034401795.1 Chaetoderma sp. LZ-2023a | reverse complement strand
GGCATTTGGGTGTGGAATGGTGTGTGTGTGTGGGGTGGGGGGGGGGGGGGGGTGTGTGTGGGGGTGGGGGTGTGGGTGGGTGGGGGGGGGGGTGCGTGCGTGCGTGTGTGTGTGTTGTGTGTGTGTGTGTGGGTGGGGGACTCATGTGACTAATTTTGGTCCACCCATCCACAACACCCCCCCCCCCCCTCCCCCGACACCCCCCCCCCCCACCCCACACACTCACACAGCCGTAGCGATAGCAGCAGTGGCGACAACGACGACAGCAGCCGTAAGTGGTAACAGTAACAGTTATAATTTGAAGTAGTTCAGTTCATCTTTGGTCCAGCAGATTGTAATTCACACGCACGCACGCACGCACGCACGCACGCACGCACGCACGCACGCACGCACGCACGCACGCACGCACGCACGCACGCACGCACGCACGCACGCACGCACGCACGCACGCACGCACGCACGCACGCACGCACGTACGCACGCACGCACGCACGCACGCACCTCTTTGTAATATTATATATTGAATTAAAAAATATTTACAGATTAGCACATCCTTCTAATATGTCATGTATCATGATAGCCGCGGGTAATAGGCCTAAGTCATTTCCTTGCATCACTATTTTAAGTTATACATTCAGTATTACCTCAGCCACTAACAACACCTGTCTTTATTATTAATCATTACTCTAGTTGTTAATCTATAGAACGAGTGATCCAAGCGTCAACTACGTGTGTCCGGCATTATAACGTGTTCCGGAATTCTGGTCATGTTGAAATAGCGATGATAACGACGATAATAATCTTGGAGTAACCCTTTCACGACGGCACCGGCCAGAACCGGCCTCTGCCGTGGTCTTGAGGAATTCCCATTTGCAGGCCAAGAGAAGGCTATCTATTTCCGAAAGTTTGCCGCTGGAATGACAGACTCGATAACCGGGCCAGTCATCGCAGTGGCAAATTAAAAAAAATATTCCTCTCATGTCCGGCAAATGGACATGCAATAAGCAAATATTTCCCCTTGACCAAATTTACACATTAAAGGGTTAAATTTAAATTATATTAAAATCAAATAAAATTATAATTCCCAACAACGTCTGCTAGACAAACACCCTTACGTTTTTATGTCACAAATGCTCTATACCGCAACAGTATTTTTTCTGTCAGGTGTTGATAGCTACATGAAGCGATCGGCTGTTCAGCATTCTGCGTAGGGGCATATAGCATACTACCGCGCGTCAGGGAAAAATAGCTTTAAGAAATACGCTGTGGAATACTTTGCAAATAATTTGACGGGAAGAAATAAATGTTGAACATTTTGAAAATAATTGTGGAATTTAACTAAAGTAACAAGGCCAAGTGGCCAAAAACAGCTCCTTATTCTAAAATATGATTAAATATCCACGTACGCACGCACAGGCACACCCCCACCCCCCCCCCCCCCACCCACCTCTCTCTCTCTCTCTCTCTCTCTCTCTCTCCCTCTCTCTCTCTCTCTCTCTTCCGTCATAGCCGCCTCCCCACCGGCGTCCCCACAGGCGCTTTGGCACTATAAGCCCCCTCCTCTCAAGGGTACAGCTCATGTGTAGATTATGTTTTGTTTGCGCGTGTATTTCAGTGCTGTTGTTGTTGTTGTTGTTGTTGTTGTTGTTGTTGTTGTTGTTGTTGAGACGCTGCCGATTTGACACTAAGATGTTGACACACTGCCAATTTGACTGTCAATTTTATGCATTGTTAAAAAAATTCGACATAATAGTTTACTTAATACTTGTGTTGAGATTGAGATTTTGGGACTGCAGGGACTTTTTTTTTTTCTTCTTCTTCTTCTTCTTCTTTTTCTTCTTCTTCTTCTACTTCTTCGTCTTGCCAAGAGTTCAGACCTGATGATTATATACAAGGTTATCCTTGTCCTCAACGACCTTCAAAATCTGCGCGAAAAACTCGTCATCGGCTCTTTAACTGGCTCTTGTCTAAAGCTAAGATGGCCACCTATATTACTCGGCAACGTCTCATGGATGGGAATAAGCATGCAGACCCACTGAAATAGTTCATTACTTGAGTCAGATCACCTATCTATATCGAATTCCTATAGCATTGTATTGTTGGATCGTTACAGATTTTTAAAGATTTTTGGGCCTTTAGTGATTTTGCGTGTAGTGTCGAAGATAACGAACTTGTTTTTAACGGATTTATATAAGAGTTTATTAAAGCTGGTCGATTTGTTTTCGTGATTGATCGTTTCGTATATGCATAACAAACTTTTAATATTGCACACACGCACACACGCGCGCACACACGCACGCATTTTAAAACATCTAATTAATTTTATTAACGATAATATTTTAATGTGATGTTTTATATTTGCTATGTGTTCTCTTGAATAAAGTAACAGGACAGCCTCTTCTTCTTCTTCTTCTTCTTCTTCTTCTTGTCGTAATACGGTAATGGCGGCGCCTCCGTTTTAAAATTGTAGTCGGTTAAAATTGTTTTTCTGCCTGGTGTTAAGTCACTGATTATGATTTAATTGAATATATACGCGTAAGAAAGAGTGATATAATTATCTTGACTGATCAAGACTGAACAAGTAAGATTCGCATACCATAAACAGAGCATATAAACCATAATCTGAACGTTCAACGACAACGTGCCAATTGATATTGTAGAGCGTTAAATAATTTTTAAATGTTTCAAGACAACAATGATACAGAAATTTTTTCGATGAATAAGGTCTATGCAGATTATCCCTTAGACTGTGTATCAATAAAGCTAAATAAACGGACTGGCAAGGCAAAGAGGTGTCTTTTTGAGAAACTGGACACCACACTATATAATGCTGATGCTCATATGATTGCTCTCCACATCACTTCTGATAGGATTCGTTCACGGATTAAGACACTTGATATATTTTATTACGATCACCTGGATGAACGTGACAACATCAAGGTGAACTGGTTCGACGATCCGCTAAGATGGTCTGACAATTCAAGCACTGGTAATTCCATCGTAATTGAGCTAAAATATGCTGACGAATGTGACACTGACAGTCCACTATTATATAAGCTGGCGTTCTTTATAACAACGGGAACAATACAGGTGCAGGGCAATGAGAAAGATTGGTTCGTCTCTGAGCTTTTCCCTCTGTCAATGAGGATTTTTAGTCGTGTACTACAATGTTGTGAGACACACGTGAATGTAGTTCAAGATAACGATAAACATTCTCATATCGGAGCAGAGCATATAGATATTACTAACCAGTCATCTACAGATTCTTGCCCACCAAATCTTGGTCAGTACGTAGTTCAGAATGGGGACGATGACCAGAATTCTTATATCGAACCAGAATCTGTAGTGATTTCTAACCAGCCAGCTGCAGATTCTTCTCAGTCAAATATCGATCAGTCAACACAAACACAAACCACTAGAAAGCCCATATAGACTCCTATTGCTGCATCTAATTATGAAATTATGCTGTGTACTACAATTGACAGCCAAATAGACAGACTAGAAAACTTTTGTTAAACCCATACAATTATTAGGTGAGTCACAAAATAACCTTTTGAAACAAATCCTTGAAAAGCTTAGTAAACAACCAGTCCAACGACTTGAAAAGGTGGTTACCGCAAATGCAAATTGTACAGAGATCCAGGGGTTACAAACTCAGATAATGACATTAAAGTCAGAAAAGAAGAAATTACAGTTTGATCTTCAATTAGAGCGCCATAAAGCTAGTGCAGAGAGGGAGAACCTAGTTACATTAAAGGGAAATTCCAGTGAAAATCGGGAATAAGTCAACTAAAAATATACTATAATCCGAAATAGTTGACGCAAAAAAATATAAAATGCACTGTTACATTTCCGAGAAATAATAAAATGAATATGCCCAAAACGGTCGAAAACGTAACTCCTCGGGCGCATCCATTTTCTCGCAACGAGAGCGAGAAACCGTGAGATTATGACGTCAACGACACGCCAGCAAAATATCGCCAGCGCTTTTAGATTTACCTGTTTACTTCGCGTTATGAAGGCCGAATATTAATTAACTATTTAATGACCAAATTCTATCAGGAAAATCAGAATATTTCCTTATTGAATGTCCATTTGTAGGCCAAGCGAAGACTATTTTGAAAGTTGACCACTGGAATGGCTGGTTCTGTTACCGAGACTGTCGTTTTAGTTGTAAATTCTCAAAAATAGCCTTCTCTTGACCTGCATCCTCAACTTGACGATTGCCGAGGCCAGTGCTGGCATGAGATGGTTAAATCGCAACATGTCCGCATGTCAAGCATGGAAAGGGTACAGCAATTCACATTTTCAGATACCGGATCCACAGAAGCAGCCGCATAAAACGGGGCTAACTAAAAGATGGATTCATAACATCGGCACTGGATATGTGATATCTTCCACATTTAATTTTGGAAGACATAAGTTTAGAACACATAGTCTGTATAATTTTAAAACAATGTGTCATGCATTTCAAAACAAAAGGCACGGTACTTGATTTTAATATAACAGAATCAAGCTTGACAATTAACGTCAGTTAATTTGCTTGCATCAATTGTGAAATGGGATTTGCAAACCTAAATGAAACGATGTCGCTGATTGTCCGGTCGGTCAATTATAGGCAATCGCTTAGCGGCTTACTTCGTAGACAATAATAGGTGACAGCTAGAAAATAATGGCAAGTGTACACTAGACATAATTAGTAATTTAGTGCTTTCACACTATTGAAATCCAGCGTTATTAATCATTTACAACGTTTACTCCCAATTTAAAAATAACTATGCTGAGTGTTGAATATTCTGAATTATATTTGCCTGGAATTGTGTTGCAGTAGCTTCCAAACAAATTAGTTTCACACAATAGGCCTATGCAGGGTAAATTTTAACTTTCTACTTTTCTGTCCTTGAAAGAGTTAACTAATTGATCCCAAATCTTAAAATGTTGACCAGTATTTACTTCCTGTTGACTATTTTAAAACTGGAATTTGACTGGAAGCAGAAGCTTTCAGAGAAATTACTTTCAACATTTATTCAACTAACATATTTTTCAAGAATTTGTTGTAGCTGGTTGATTGCAAACATGCTCCTGGCATAACCGTTCAATGTTTTAAAAAAATAGAAATTGCCCATAAGAAGACAATTTTTAACAATTTAGCACTACAATGACTGGCACGATCATCGGGACACTAATTGCACTTTAATTTCCTCCAAATACTGTGGCAAAGTGTCAGTTGTTTAGCCAGCACGCTAATTATCCACGAGATGCAAGATTTACCTCCCCTGGTTATGGCTATCCTCTGTCGAGCAAAGAGAGTAGGTGTGTCGGTGACGTCAGCCGCTTGTCCAAAATGGCGCCTCTATCTACTGGTTACTTTAGCAAATTAAATTGAGGATATCTTTTTTATTTGCTGGCATAAAATTGTGCTCTTTAATACAACAGGAGAAACAACTATGCAAGAAGTTGCAGAGTTAATTTGACGTCACATTAAGTGGTAACCAGAAAGAAATTGAGAGACTGGTTGATAGATTGGACAGTAAGAATAGTCAAATTGCCGAGCTAGAAACAACATGTAGAGCAGCTAGGGAACAAGTTGAAAAATGTCATACTGAAATTCTTTTTCTGGAGATGCATGCTTCACATGCCTCAGATTTCACTGATAGTTTGAAACCGAGCATCATTCGTACTGATAGTAATAGTATCGATGGTGGTCCAAAGGAGATCGATTCTAGGACGAAAGTATTGCTCATTGGTACGTCAAACATTCAAAAGATCAGAGCGGACAAAATTTCAGAGTCAGCAAATGTGAGGAATGTTCTTCCATACATGCTTGAAGAAACAAAGAAGGCAATAGTCACATTTACAGATTCGGCACCTAAGGTTGTAGTAACACACTTTTAAACTAACGATATGCGAGATCACCATCCAGATGAGTGTTTGACCTTGGTCAAGGAGGTCATTCATAACATTGAAAGCAAGTGGCCGGAGGCAAATGTTATTCTGTCATTGGCTACACGTATGGATGACAGTGCTGTTCATAACGCTTATGCACAAATAGTAAATACGCTCATTGAGAAAGAATGTATAGACAGTGCCCATGTTCACATCAGTGACAATAGTAATATGAATGTTGACGGTTCACCTAACCACGTGTTCCTAGACGAGACTGATTTATACCATCTTTCAGATAGAAGTGCATCAAAACTAGCAGCAAACATTAAATGGGCAATACATACTGTACTAGATATCTCATTGCCTGTGAGAGAGCAATCTCGACAGGCAAGTCGGTCACCAGGAGCAGGCAGAAATAACAACTTCGCACTGAACAACAATTTTCTTCCGAACAATACCTTTTTACCAAAACATTTTATACCACGTGGACAGCAACAACATGGTAGATTTCAGCCTCGCAATTTTAACAACCACCGAAGGCATAGAAATTATTATAATTATTGACACTTTCCATTCTCTGATCTAGTATCACAGTATAGTCTGTTGTGGGGTTTATATATAATTACCTACTGTTACTAATTCCAGTTACGGTCATTGTAGTCTAAGGTAATCAGAATTTCTGCAGTGTTCAAGATTGTTATTGAGCTTATCTTGGGATAGCTTATCTTAAATGCGTCCCCTCTTGGCTAGATCTAGCTGATTGGGAGGGTATACAGTGGGTTCCAAGCTGAGTCTTCATGATAAACGTTACTGCAAATCTGCAAAATTATGAGTAATACTAAGAAAATCAAGTCATGTACTGCCATAGACGTATGTTTCTGGAATGTTGGTAGTCTTTGTTCAAAAGGCAATAACAAACTGGATGATGATCTGTTCCTATCCGAAAAAATAAACATGATATTGTACTGTTGGCTGAAACGCAAATTGCACCAAATGAAAATGTCAATGTCAGGGGTTATAAATATGTATCCATAAATAGAGCAGTCTCAGAGAATAACAGGTTTTATGGAGGTCTGCTTGTACTAGTCAAACAAGAAATCCGCCCTTATATTACATTCTGACAAATAGTCTTAAAGCGTATCAATGGATGAAGCTTGACAAGACATTCTTTAGCTTTAGCAAAGACGTATATATCTGTCTTGTATATAACCCACCAGGTCCATCGATATATTCTCAAAGTCTCATGGTGGATATATTACAACTATTAGAAAATGACATAGCAAATTTTAAGACAAAGAGTGATATTACAATTGCTGGAGACTTTAATGCTGGGACCGGTTCCTTGATAGATAGTATTGAACATGATGGAACAGATCATCTCCCCCTTTATAGTAATTACAATATTTGCCCTGTAGGTGGGGCTTAGAATACACCTTCCGTATCCTCTGCGTGTCGTAAGAGGCGACTAAAGGAGGTAAGGGTGAGGTAACCCTGACAGAAACCTCGAGTGCTGAAGACGGAGGTTCCAGGCCACACGGCACACTCTAATAAATCATGGATCCACGCACTTAACGCTTATGAGCAGGTCGATAGTCACTTACAGGACTGGCGGTATGATCAGTGAACGAAAAGAAGAAGCAGAAGATTACAATATAGATAAGATTATGACGGCAAGGAAAAGTAAGGATTTTATTATTAATCACGGAGGACGCGAGATTGTAGAGTTATGCATTGGCAATCAGTTGAGAATGCTTAATGGAAGACTTCTAGGTGATACAAGTGGTAGGTATACATGTTTTGCTCCAAATGGCAGCAGTGTTGTTGATTATATATTGGTATCAGAATCATTGTTGAGTGACATATTATATTTTCGCATCTCACCATTCATAGCAATGCTAAGGGATTACCATTGCAAACTCTCCTGGAGTATTGTAGCGAATTATAAGGTAGAAAGCAAAGAGCAGGATTATAAAAAAATACCAGCCAAATTTGCATGGAATGAGAGGTCCGCAGGTCTTTATCAGTCAGCTATCTTATCAGTGGACATTCAGATGAAAATTAAACACTTTTTAGACAGAGATATTACTGAAACTAATTCTGCTGCAACTGATCTGAGTGATATTTTTTTAGAAGCAGCAGATAAATCATTATATAAGCCCAAGGTCACTAATTCTAGGAAGACACCAAGCAAAAGAAGAAAAAGTAAAAAGTGGTTTGACAATGATCTGAGACATATGAGGAAAAGATTAATATTCTTAGGAAAAGTCTAATTCAAATATCCAAGTGATCCTCAGATTCAGGGAAAATACTATAAATAACAACGATCTGGTCACCATTGCCACGCAACCATATATAACATCACCAGGACAAGTTTACAGTTCACAAAAGCAATTTTAGAAAGTGCTATATCATTTATGGTGGGGAGAAAGATATGGATATCCATCGCCAGTGTCCTTCCCGTGAGGGCATGGTGGGTTCTAAGACCTCACCCAGACACTACAACGAATTGGATGGAGATCCACATCTCATCCGTCACCGCGTGCTACGGAATTAACATTTTAGGGTTAAGTTCCAGAATGCCCAGAGATGCACTGCACACCGGAGTTACAACATACTTAATTTCCTTTTCGCAGTGCTTCCTACATTGGCGGGGGAATCTAACTAACTAGTATCCGAAGATACTGGGGGCGGTGCATGTAAATCGGCACTTTAGTTATCACCGCTCCGAAACATCTGATAGTTTCTCAGAGTCGGATCCTGCTAACGTGTTGATGGGAATCCAAACAATTATTTAGCCTTGCAGCTGGAGGATCGTGGAAAGAGACAATAACTCGATATTAATAAGAGGCCCTATGGTAACTGGCCAATTTTACACAACCTAGCCGGTGCATGGTGCTACATTTCCACTACAACCGGAAAAGAGGCGTACACTATGCGTCTCTTGAGAAGGAATTGCCCCTAACCACTTTAAACCTATCCTATCGAGGTAGAATAGCCAGGTTTAGTCGGTAACATGTCAGGATAGAGCAATTCGAGCATGATCAGCGACCTCAGTGTAAAATTGATGCTGGGGAATATAGTGATGCAGATATAATGTTGCTGTATTGTATTACCTAGCGTACTGCGTCCTAGAGTTTTTATTATAAATACAACAAAACATATTAACTAGGATGGCCACTTGCCATTTTCACAACTAACTAATACAATGCTGACGATCTATCACAGGTCATAGGCCCTTCCGGTGCTGTTATTTGAGAGTACCCGTAGGAAATAAAGATAATATATACAGTATGAAACAGAAAGTATAAAAATGTGGTTTTCAGACCGGAACGGCACCTATTAGTCATCAGTGCCTTCTTACGGAAGTAATTAAATGCACAATAGTATAGCTACTTTAGTACCTATTGGTCATTGGTACACATAGAGTTCATAAGTCACTGAAATTGATACGCTAATATGAAATCGCGTGAGATGGCACGATCTTGACTGCAGGGAAGATTTCTGCAGGCAGATTTCCGCAGACGGACTGTTGATGCGGTTCACTCTCAAGATGGTGAAGAAGAACGGGTAATAAGCTGTCCACTAGATAGTCAATTTAACTGATATATGATTAAAACAGTTGTTGTAAAGTTTCCGTCCGACGACGGTAGTTTGAAAGTTGAAAGTTGCCCATTAACAGCGGGGGCTCATGCTGCCAGTGAAGCTCTGACATGTGCGCATGCGGGCTACACATTCTTACGGACTTAGCTGTTTTTAACGAAAACCTCTCTCATAGAGCTTATACACGCGTACTATCCTACCCAGGTAGGCGAGCCTGGAGCGAATCCGGAACGGACATCCCGCACCTACGGACTTAGCTTTTTTAACGAAAACCTCTCATAGGGCCTATACATGCATACTATCCTACACAGGGAGGCAAGCCTGGAGCGAATCCGGAACGGCCGTCCCGCACCCAGCTTAGTTGGGACGGTCCGTACCCATCCAGTCGATCTGTACTACACCACCCCATCCTAGTTTGACCCCCATGACAAAGGATGAAGGCTTCACATGGGAGCATGTTAGGCGGGAATTATAGACTTCCCAAGTAGGCGCGTAGGTGAGAGGAGTAGTGACACAAGAGATGTGTATTTATTAGAGAAAGGCATGGAAGGGAGGCATACTTTTAGTTTTCATTTTTGACCTGGAATTATTTTTCCAGGTCTTTTCTTTTTTTGTTTGTTTATTGCATGGTGTGTGCTGTTTTAATTTGTTTATTATCCGGATTTGACTAAACAATAGCTCGCATGGGCATTCCCTTGGGTGCGGATGATTATTTTTCCACAGAAAACTCCCACGCTCCAACGTACCTCAATCAAAGTTATAGTATAATAGTACTATATAAGAAAAATATAGTTTAAAACACAAATTACATATGCATCCCGGGTATATAAAGGGATGCATACAGTGCGGTCTGTTTTGGCGGGTCCGCACGGGTAGCTCTTGCTATCCACAATCCGTCCCGATGTACTGACGCATGAAGAAAAATAATAAGAAAAACAATATTTTAATAAAGTTAAAAGACTAGTCCATCAGGCATGACGGGAGTAATGACATATTCGCTACGGTGTGTTGTGTACCTACGTCGCACACGACGTGTTTACAACACAGGTATCCGCAGCGATTATTTGTGTGAGACATAGCTGCGCAAGAATATTGCGCAGCTATGTAGGATGGCCGTGGTCAGCCTAGGGACTGGGTGTCAATTATAAAATCATATATAATAAGAAGAAGAATATTTCAAAAACAATAAAATAATAAGTTCCACTTTCCCGCACACCTACTTATAAATTCCACTGCAACCATGACATAGTGTCCTTAAACATCCACAGAAAAATTTCCCCCAGCGAGTCTGGTTCCTGCGACTCGCGGTGGTCGGACGTGGTGGGTGGACCACTGATGCTGAAATATCTCTATCTATGATGCCCAGGTCAGTAGTACTGAAACTGGAGGAAGGTGCTTATGTGTCCATAGATGCGCTAGTGGTGGTGGTGATGATGATGACGGGTGTGGTACTGACTGGAGGCGCTGTGGATACTGCGGACATCACTGTTGTCGTGGAGTTGGTGGTGGTGGTACGAGCTACAGGCTGGCTGAATGCTGTGATAATGTACGGTCTGGTTGCTGCTGCTGTGTTGGTGGATCGCTTTCTGATTTTTACAGCCTTTAGTAACTTGCTGGAGGTCGTTCTAGGAATTGCACGGATCTCCGGCTGGTGCACGATTCTTCTTTTCATTGAATAGGGACGACCTGTCATAATTACTTTGCAGACAGGAGGATCTAGCAGAATGCTGATGTTGCATGTGGGTGTCGGCATGCTGGTCTGCGGTGCGGTGATGATGGGGACTGCTTCCGTGAGGCTGATCTCCTCATCTATAATTAAACTGCATGGAGAAATGGATCTATCAGAAATATCCTGTAAACCGGGTTCAGATATTGTCACAGGTGTAAAAATTATGACTGAATTGGTTTGGCCAATTACGGATGCGGATGTGGTGATGATACTGCATGTGGTCGGTGGTGTCACTGCGGGCGCTGCCAGGCAGAACTCACAGTTGGTCTCGATACCGATGCTGTGGACGCTGCCGGTGCTGTTCGTGCTGGTCCTGCTGATGTCGTAGTGAGGGATGCTGAAATATTGCTGCAAGATGGCTGTGTTGTGGATGCTGTTGGTCTTATATAATGTGGAAAGTCAGTTTGTCGCCGTTTAGTACGTTTTGCTTTTTGCCATCTTTCCCGTTGGAAGCACGGTAACTGGTAATCGGCTTTCGAAATGGGGAGCGAGAATATCTATGTCCTCATTTTGTTCACAAGGTGCTAACGTTGCTACTAACACACGATGTTTGAAACTTAAAGCATGTGTCACACCGTGCCGAGTAGCTGAATACAGGTACTTGCAGTCCGCACAAAAGGCACGTTGTAAAAGATGGTTGTGATTGACATGAAGCGTCAAGTCCGAGTTTCGGGAGAACGCATCTTTACAAGGCTGTCCATTAGGCTGTAACACTGTACACGGATACCTCTTCCCAAGATGAACAGGTGCTGACTGCTCCGAGCTGTCGGACAAGCGGAGATTTTCCGCAAGCGACATCTTATTTCCGCATGGTGGTAATGTGCGGAACCGCCTAACCTAATTTAAACCATGCCCGAAAGTTTTATGGTGAGTCGATCATGCCCTATATAGAAAGTTTTAATTTTAATCCTCCTGGAGTCAGATCAAATATTTCCTCCGTAGAAAGGAAGTAAATATAAATATAAAAAAGGAAGGATAGTCGCTTTCATCCCCACTCGGCAGAAAATCAGGTCTCCGATCAACATTAAAATTCGGAACTACTTATTCTCATGGAAGCTCACCTTATAATTAGCGTGAAGCGGTTTTTTCAGATTGGAGGCTTATAAACTCACCTGTTCAGATTTCAGGCTGGAACGCCTGATGGGGTGTGGGAGAGCACGATGATATCAGCGGCCTTGGCCCCGTCCCACCACCTCTCGCCTCCTCCATCACGATGTGGTAGATATGCGTTGGGCGGTTCTTGTGTTTATAGCCTTGGATCCAATTTACTGGAAATTAAAAGTGTTGATCACGTGATTCTTGTTTTGGAAAGCACGTGGTTGATCGGAAACTTAGGCAATCTATATGTAATGGCAAAGTTTTAATGCTGCTGATTATACGTAGTTGATGTGAAAAATGGAAATATATGTTTTCAAATTCTGTTCCTTGGAACAGCGTCTCTGTATATGTGCACGATGTTATAGCTGCGCTGCCTCTTCTCTGTAATAGAATTATTCCGGCCTGTGTTGATTGGTGACTGGAATATGTAGGTAAGAGAATATCTGAACTTCTCCATAATGTTATACTGTTGATGTTTTGATGCTGCTCCACCAACCCGCGCGCTATTGATTTGTATACGCAGTAGAACAGTTGTGTTCTTAATCAAAATTAGGACAGTAAAGCTGACTGTAATTTATTGTTTGGTTTAAACAGCTCCATGTCTTGCGGAAATCAAGTCTACTGATTCCGCGAAGCTGGACTGTGTTTTTCGGGTGGGTGGACTGTCACGCATTCTCCTCTGTGGGTAGGACTAGTCTCATCCCTACCTAGACCAAATTTACTTATCACAATACAGCTGGGAAAATGCGTGCCTCAGTTTTACAATTACAATACCACCGTATGGAGATTGTCAATACAGTCATCCTGAGTGTCTGTCTCTGTCATGTTGGTGAATTTGATTGATACGCGTGGCTGCTTATCTACGGATGATACTTGTACTGTTGTGAAGTGTGACGTTTTTATGTCAACTGAGGTGGGGTGGGGGAGGTGGTTGTTGGGGTGGGGTAGCTGCATGTGGGTGGTGTTAAGTTTATCGGACATGATGTATTTCGCTCTGTAATGGCCGAGTCCGAAGATGGGACAGAGTTACCTTAGAGCACAGATGACAAAGAAGGGTGCTGTCGTTAACTTAAATCAATCCATTATCGATCCTCCGTTCGGGAGCAAAATCATATTTGATACGGATGACAGGTGGAGGGGAATTTTGCGGAAAATAGTATCTCTAACTTTTTCGAGCATTAAAGCTAGGTGCACGCTTAACGATGTTGTTGATGATATTGAATGTCTCCGTTATGTCCTCTCTATAACCGGGTGTGTTTGTGCGGTTCGCGAAATGATGAATTGACGTATCCAGCCTTGCGGGCAAGTGTATTCTCTATGCTCCTGGCTTTCTGTATCTTGGTGTGATGTTCTGACTGCTCACGGGGGTGGGGTGGGGTGGCTTGGTAGGGCGGTTGTGGTCGGGGATGCCTTTTGGATGGAGAGGGTCATCTCCCATTACACGACGGTTTTTAAGTACCTGGAATATTCAAGCTGAGAGTCTGCTGAACAGGCTGCTTCCCTGCCCACCACCATGTCTACTGATTCCGCGAAGCTGGACTGTGTTTTCTGGGTGGGTGGGCTGTCAAGCATCCTACTCTGTGGGTAGGACTAGTCTCATCCCTACCTAGACCAAATTTAATTATCACAATACAGCTCGGAAAATGTGTGCCTCAGTTTTACAAACAATATCATTCGTTTGACAGTAATGAGCAAATAATACAAAACATAGAGCATTCGGTGTCCTTTCTATGTGGTTTCGCTGAAGGTACCACACAGATCCTTGAATCCACAGAGGTATCCCCGCAAGGGAGTATCGCAACGAGCCGCTTGGTAGTTTAATAAAACTAAATATACCCCTAACACACACAGAACACTGTTGTTATGAGAGGAAAGTGCCTCGCGCGGGCCTCCGTCACAGGAAAATGCTTTCCACGCCGAAACGGAAGAAAAGAGTTGGCAAAAAGGGCCACTCTTTTGTTCAAACAGAAAATGCTAAGTGCTGGTCAATCCTAGTGAAGCTATAATTAATGTGATGCACACTGGTTTACGTGAAGACGGAACAAACGATTTCTGAAGAATACACAGGTCACCGTCTTATGTAGGTCCAAAGTTGCTGCATTGATGGTTGCCGCTTTTATTTATGCGGGCCTTCTGCTACATTCTAACCTCCCATTTAGTTGTTAGATACGAGTACAAGCTTTGGCCGCAAGTGGCAGGGATTCCTACCTAACTTTAGACATATAAAGCTAACAGCCGAGTATGCTCAGCTTCCCGTAGGTCGCCCTGCATAGCATCTACCTCCGAAAGATAGCATGCACACATGTTATGGAACAATAGCTCCCGAATCAAATAACTATCCAGTCACTACGGCTCCACAACCACATATAAGATCACTAGGATAAGTTTACAATTCGCAAAAGCAATTTTGGAAAGCGCTATATAATTATGGTGGGGAGTAAGAGACAGATATCCATCGCCAGTGTCCTTCGCGTGAGGGCGTGATGGGTTCTAAGACCTCAACCAGACACTACAAGGAATTGGATGGAGATCCACATCTTGTTCACCACCGCGTGCTACGGAATTAACATTTTACCTGTCATTAGGGTTAAGGTCCATGAATGTCCAAAGATGCACTACAGGCTGATATCACAACATAATTAATTAATATACTTTTCGCAGTGCTTCCTACTTTGGCGGGGGAAATCTAACTAACTAGTATTCGAGGATACAGGGGGCATGTATGTAAATCAGCACCTTAACTATCACTGCTCGGAAACCTCCGATAGTTTCCCAGGGTCGGATCCTGCTGATGTGTCAATGGGAATCCAAACAATTAATAAGCCTTGTGGCTGGAGGATCGTGGAAAGAGATAATAACTCGATATAAATAAGAGGCCCTAAGTTAACTGGCCAATTTTACACAAGCGAGCCGGTGTGTGGGGCTACATTACCACTACAACCGGAAATGAGGCGTACACTATGCGTCTCTTGTAGAGAAATTGTCCCTAACCACTTTAAACTATTCTATCGAGCTAGAATAGCCAGGTTTAGTCGGTAACATGTCAGGCTCAGGCAATTAGAGCATGATCAGTGACCTCAGTGTAAAATTGATGCTGGTGGAATATAGTGATGTGGATATAATGTTGCTGTATGGTATTACCTAGCATACTGCATCCTAGAGTTTTTATCAATAAACAAAACATATTAACTAGGATGGATACTTGCCATATACACAACTAACCAATACAGGGTGAACGATATATCACAGGCCATAGGACCTTACGGTGCTGTTAGTTGAGAGCACCCACAGAAAACAAAGACAATATGTACAGTATGAAACAGAAAGTATAAAAAAGTGGTCTTAGGACAGGTTCAGCACTTATTAGTCATCAGTGCCTAAATACGGAAATAATTAAATACACAATAGTATAGTTACTTGTGTACCTATTGGTCATCGGTACAGTAAAAGTTCATAAGTCACTGAAATTGATATGCTAATATGAAATAGCGCGAGATGGCATGATCTTGACTGCAGGGAAGATTTCCGCAAGCAGATTTCCACAGGCAGACTGTTGATGTGGCTCACTCTCAAGATGGTGAAGAAGAATGGGTAATGTCAACTGGATAGTCAAAGTAACTGATACATAATTTAAACAGTTTTTTGTAAAGTTTCCATCCAGCGATGGTGGTCCAGCGAGTTATCCACCAAGAATCACCATCAGCTCTACATCTCATAGAATCACATCGGGCCACAAGACCCTTTCGCAGAGAAGCTCCCTTAGGAAAGTCTGGATGTGGGAGTTATAACTTTAGTTTATTTTTGCTCCCGGATGGCCGTCCGGGAGCATCTAAAATTGTTGTAACGGGGAAAGCCACTCCCAAGACTGCTAACCGGCGCATGAGAACTGAATTCCGAATGGCAACGCGATGATGATCGATGGAATCACCGTCGGCCTGCAGTTGTCCCGCGTCTTGCCCGTGCTGGTGCAGCGATCTTGTTGTTGACGGGATGGCTTCCACGTTGATGATGCTCCTAATCTTCGATTTTTCGCCCTATTTATACTACTCGTGACGTCAGAGCCAGGCACTCCAACCAATCAGCGGCCGAGCAGTAGCCAATCAGCGTGCAGCCAGAAGTGGTGACGTGGCTATCACGTGGACAGCACATTCCCCATTCAGTTAATGCATACACGCGATTACGACGTCAAGAGCAATATTTGGAAAATAATTTAACGGGAGTTTCAACGATAACTCGGCCATTTCTGGTCTGATTTTAAAATGGTAAAAAGTACTGTGATCCTCGGTTCATTCTGGTTCTGATAGGTACCAATGATGACGAGAACGGTATGATTTGAATAAATCACGAGTACCAACTCGGTAACCTATAAGCACACACTCTCTCCCCTGACAGGGAAGCTCTGACGCGCGCGCATGAACTCCACGCGTTCTTACGCCGATTTTAACGAAAACCTCTCTCATAGAGCTTATACACGTGTACTATCCTACTCAGGGTGGGGGGGGGGGGGCGTGCTTGGAGCGAAGCTGGTACGGCCATCCCGTTTCCAGCTTAGCTGGGATGGTCTGTATCCGTCCGGTCGATCTACACTAACTTACAACTCCTTCAAGATTTCCCGGATCATAGTTTCATGACTTTTTGCATCTTATGGAGAAGATGTGCAGTGTATGAAAGGTAGGCCAGCGTGACCTACTTCTGACATACTCTTCACACTTCATTGAACATTAAAGAAGTTTTCTGTTCAGGTTCTAGTTTCAAAAGTTTTGTCATACGGCGACTAAACTTGATATGTGGATACATCGTATGAAGGTGTGTCGTGTATGGAAAGTAGGTTAGTGTGACCTAGTTTTCATCACCTTTCACAGTTCATTGAACATTGCAGAAACTTCTGTCATGGTTGTAGTTTCAAGAGTTTTTTGGTATACGGGAACTAAACTTGGTGTATTGATGCATTATATGACGTCGGTGTGTTGCATAAGAAAAGCATCCATCCATCAATCCTTCCATCCATCCAGCATGGCCTACTTTCCATGGTTAACTGAACATGACAGAGAATTTCTGTCCTGGCCATGGTTTCAAGAGTTTCCCTGCAGGGTATTCTTCGGGGAGCATCCATGAGTTTACTGATATTCCTTGTTATAATCTATAATCTTTGGTATCATAGACCCCTCCACACACCACCCAAGAGCCACTCGTACCTGCTACCCCACTAATTAATTCCTGCAGAAGCATATGCTGCAAACCAGACTGGTAAGTTTTCCTTGTGTTTAATCCTGCCCGTTGATGACAAATCTTCTTATGGATCATCATCATCATCGTCATCGTCATCATCATCGTCATCAACGGCAGCCCGTCGTCGTCACCATCATAATTCACATTTTCAAATTGTACTTTTATTTCAGGTTAAATATCCATATCGTATCAGAATAATGGATGACTGGTTTGAAAAGCCAGACAAGCAGGCATCTGCAGATGACATTGCTTCAGATCTTGAGCATCAATTCAATGATTTCAGTATGAACATGTTTGTGAATGAACTTATTCAGAACACCCTTGAAGGCGTGACGCAGGACATAGCAGATGAGCAGTCAGCCGAGGCAATCGTCGCTGTTGACTTTGCCAAACTGACCCGCCAGAAATTGGATAATGCCTCGATGGAATCAGTTAGAATTGAAGATTCTCATGTGGCGAACACAGCCCTAGAAATATCAGAATCTGATGAAGAATCTGATTTTGAAGATCTTATGCCAGACAGGCTGTCTTCAGTCAAGTTCTTACGCTCTATCAAGCAAGTAGAACCTACCGTATTGCCTTCCTCCAGCCGTGTCTTTAGTGAGACCAATGATGCAATGGCAATTTCAAGGTGAATTTTAAAGCAGATGTATTTTCTTAGAGGTAAACAATGTCTCTCGCTTGGTAAATTAGTAAGACACAAACGTCATAACATATATACGTCATCATCGTCATCATCAATATCATCATAACCGCTGCCGCCGCCACCACCGCCGTCACCCCACCATAGTCACCATTCATTATTATGTCCACATCTGGGTAGGGTGCCCACATCCCATGCTATTGATGAACAGCTCATCAGTAATTTATGCATGGCAACACCTGGTATGAAATAAGTAACTTTATATGTATTTGAATTTACAACGTTGTTAATGTTTTCTTGCTCATTGCTAAATTAAGTACCGTTATTTTTTAAGGCATAGTCTATTAGAATATTAGAATATACGATACTTTCTCGGCAAAATAACCTCTCTGACACAGATTACACTTTGATAGAATTTTCTCTAAAACCACGCAAATAGTAATCTATTTTCGTGATAATTTTTTCAACTAGACAGGGCGGCATCTATTTGTTATGCATGGTTGGTCCATTTGAGTGCTCCTGCTCCCTGACGTTAAAACCTGTTAGTATACTGCTCACACATGCTGCTATGTGTTAGAATCTTGCAGTTTTGGCAAGAGAAATGGCGAAATGGCATCTCAGAGGGCTTTTCAGAACATCTAATTTTAATTTATTATTCGAGGGTCCAGGAACTCACCACTTACTAATTCCTGGCATCGCTACAGAAACGTACCTAGCAAGGGGTTCCTTGTGTTTATTCTTTCCTCTTGATGATAAATATTTAAAATCTTATTATCGATCACCATCATCATCATCATCATCATCATCATCATCATCATCATCATCATCATCATCATCATCTTCGGCGGCAGCAGCAGCGTTGTCGTCGGGCTTGTTGTTGTTGTTGTTGTTGTCGTCGTCATCGTCGTCGTCGTTGTCGTCATCGTCGTCATTGTCGTCATCGTCGTCGTCGTCGCTGTCGCCGTCGTGGTCTTCGCCTTCGCCGTCCTCTTGGTGGTCATTGTCGTCATCATCGCCATCATAATTCACATTTTCAAACTAAGTATGTATATTTATTTCAGGTTATATGCCAATCGTGTCAGAATAATGGATGACTGGTTTGAAGAGCTGGATGATGCGACCTCTGAAGACTATATTATTTCAGTACTCGACTATCAGTTTAATGATTTCTACATGAGCACTTTTGTGAATGAATTTGAAGGCGTGACGCAGGACATAGTGGATGAACAGACATACAAGGCTGTCGTTACCAGTAAATATGCCAACCCGGCCCGTCAGAAAATGGATAATGTCTCAATGGAACCAATAAGCATTGGAAGCTCTCGTGTGGCAAATAAAGCCACAGAAATATCAGATTGTGATGACGAATCTGACTTTAAAGACTTTGTGAAAGACAGGATGTTTTCAGTCAAGTTCTTACAACCCTTCAACCAAGTAGAACCTACGACTTTACCATCCACCAGACGTGTCTTTTATGAAGTCAATGATGCAAAGGCCAAACCCCAGATACTGTTATCTGAAAGCGAGGGACCTGGACATGACCTTAGAATTGGCGGTTTTCATGTGGTGAACAAAGTCCGAGAAATGTCAGATTGTGATGTAGAATCTGATTTTGAAGATTTTCGGAAAAACAGGCTTTCTTCAGTCAAGGTCTTACGACTGGGCATGCAAGTAGACCCTACTACTTTACAATCTACTAGACAGCCCTCGTTTCAAACAAATGATGCAATGGCTAAACCCACCCAGTTAATACTATCTGAAAGCAAGGGACGTAGACATGGACTTAAGAGTTCGATATTACCCTCAGCTATGCCAAGAATACGTTCTGACTCCTGTCTGCATCACACGTTTAAGCATAATACGTTGCCATTAAACAAAGCCTTAAGTGACACCAATATGTTAAATATTAACTGTACATCAGTTATCAATGATTTTCCAAAAATGCCGTTTGACAAACTGAGTCATCAAATAGCTCAATCCGACAAGGTCCACTCTGTGAATCCTCATCCTACAACTCACCCACATAAAGTGGTCAATACTTCAATTAATACCACACCTGCAACGGGTGTTAGCGCTCCAATTGATACCACACCTGCCACTGAGATCAATACTGTTCAGCACCAGGTGCCCTGTAAGAATAGGAAAAAGCCTTCCTTTATCAAGCATGCAACAAGCCGCATTTCAGGTGCTCTTCAAGGAATGACGCGTCTCTTCACTTCATGTAAGCAAAGCCGAATAACATTTTTGAGATTGAATAAGTCATTTCAATTCTGAAATCATTGTGTCAAATTTCCAAGTCATCCGGATTGGCACTATACTGACTACTTTCGAACTAACTGATAGAAGCTAGGCTGTTACTTCCTTCACAATAATCAAGCGAATATTTTGCATTAGGTATATGGTGTTAGAATGATTAATATACTTATATGAAGTAATTTTGTTGTTATTGATTGGCAATAGAGGAATCCATTCTCACAGTCAAATTTACGATGGCATAATTAATTACGTCGCAGGCAGGCTGAAGTCACAATTAACTACGAGTAGTCGTGTCGGAATTAAAATGATACCACCTCCCTCAATTTGCCGCCGTTCAGAGATCCGTGGCCCCCACCGCCTTCTCAATCCCTGGGGCATAGGTTGTTGAGATGGGGTGGGGGGCCCATGGAGCGCCGAGCGGCTGCCTGGTAGTATAGCGTCTAAACGCCCATACAAGGTCTTGACGAGTCTCTCTCTCTCTCTCTCTCTCTCTCTCTCTTTGCAGGTTTTTTTGTTGGATCTTCGTTGCTCCGTACCATCTTTTTACTTTTTACTTTTGGCTTTTTACTTTTGAGAGTTGAACCATGTTTTTTTAATTAGAATTCAGCGCTGTTATCAACTGAGCCAACGGAGAACCGATAATTGGATTACAAATAATGATATTAATTGTTGTGCAATAATAGCAAACAGATCAATGACACACTGGTAACTACAAACTTACAGTCTATAATATATACGTTATCTCGAAGTGACGTCAAGATCTAGAGGGACTGATAAGCGCAGCAATACAGCAATGAGAACACATAACTTATCAGCTATAATTACTAATGCATAGATGATCGAGGTAGTTAATGCGTTGGATCCTCGTTTTGTGTTATTAGCAAACTTAAAATCACAGGTTCAAATCTCATTATTAGCATTTGTGGATAACTTGGCCATTTCTGGTCCGATTTTAAAATGGTAAACAGTTTTGAAATTCTAGCTTCATTCCGGTCCTGATCGGTACCAAAAACGACGAGAATGAAGTGATTTCTCAGTACAATATAAGCATACACTCTCTCACAATACTGACACGTGGATCTGACGCATGCGCATGCGTGCTACACGTTCTTACGGACTTAGCTATGCCTCTCTCATAGGGCTTTATACACGCGCACGTACTATCCTATCCAGGGGGCATGCATGCGCACCGCCTCCATACACACTGAACGCCCATTTAGAGACGGGCATCCACAGTGATATACACCACCCACAGGTACTGATCGCCAGCAGCACCCATAATAGGGTCTGAACGCCCATTTAGAGACAGGCATCCACAAGGGATATACACCAGCTACAGGTACTGATCGCCAGCATCACACATAATAGGGTCTGAACACCCATTTAGAGACAGGCATCCACAGGGATATACACCACCCACAGGTACTGATCGCCAGTACCACACATAATAGGGTATGAACGCCCATTTAGAGACAGGCATCCACAGGGATATACACAACCCACAGGTACTGATCGCCAGCACCACACATAATAGGGTCTGAACACCTTTTTAGAGACAGTCATCCACAGGGATATACACCATGATTACTGTTGCACAGCTTCACGCTATTGCAAAGCAATTCAGCCTTAGAGGCTACTCTAAGGTCAAGAAAGCCGGCCTGTTCCAGATGATCGGACAGGCCCGTGCTGAGGAGTGGCAGAAGCGACTCTCCCGAGCAATGAAGACGGGAAGGTGTCCAGTGCTTACCAAAGATGATCCTTGGAATCCCCACAAGAAAGCACAGCGGATCCGTGAGCTTCATCAGTTGGACGAGGAGGTGACTGCTAGCTTGCGAGCCAAGACTGTAGTGAGGCGGATGGCGGACCATCCACTGGATTGCTTACCTCCCCTATGCAGGATCACTAACCGAGTGATGAGGGGGCCGAGGTCTGAACCCTTAGCCCGGAGCATGAGGCGAGAAGGCGAACACATTCTCGACCAGTGTCTCAGCGAAAGGGAGACATAGGATAGAGGACACCTGTCAGTACGCTGGACATTCTTCAGAGGTCTAGAAGGAGACGTCACAGGCCAGATCATGCAAAAGATCCAGCAGACTGTTCAGAACGCCTTCTACCTCCGCTACACCCATACCTATCGCATCCGTCACATCGAAGACGGTAGGGTGATGCTCTTCCACAAGAATGCTCCAGGGAGCCCGTAGCTGAACACAATAGGAGCAGCTCAGGACTGGGTGGCAGCAAGAGAGCAAGCCCGCCTCGACACAGACAATATCGATCGACCCAACACCAAGTGGGCTTTCATTCGATCCATCAACGTTGAGGTCAGGGCTGTCATCGACTGCCAACCTCTGCTTGGGACAGGCCCCCTCCCAGACGGGCTATGACAGAAGAAGAGTATGACTGCCCTCGAGAATTACAGGGACAACACTGAGGAGCGAGAGCTGATTGAAGTACATCTCCTGCACGAGAGCTTGCCACACAGTTCTACGGCAAGACAGTGACAGTACCTGATGTCTGCAAGACCTCGCTGGAGCAGCTGGACAAGGTAGAGTTCTTCGCCAAGATCGGGATTCGCGTGTATGAACCAACTAAAGAGGGCACCTGGCACTTGATCAGGCAAGCAGCTCACTACCGTGACACCATGACCATCAGAGTGTGGGACCACCATGCCTTCTATATCAAGAACATCTCCAAACTGGCACATACACTAGTCTGTAGTCACTGTCAGCAGAGGTTTACACAGGCATGCAATCTTCAACGCCACTCTGATCACTGTACAGGCGGCAAAACAACAATCGTATGTCCTGGCAAGAAGGTTGAGGTGCCACAGTCTGCGTATGACAAAGCCTTCTATCCGCCCCAACCCTCCAGTTCAGCAGCTACTCGTTGGATCGAGTATGAGTCGAGAAACAGAGACATACACATACACCATGTAGAGTGTGGGCACGGTGGCGAGCGTTGGATCGAGGGTGCTCCCGTAGATGGTTATGATCCGACCACTGACACCGTTTACCAGTTCCATGGCTGTCACTGGCACGGGTGTCCACAACACCAGCGAGGTAAGGATGCCGAATAAAGATACCACAAGACAGTCCTGAGAGAGGAGAAGCTGAGAGCCTCTGGATGCACACTTGTGGTACAATGGGAGTGCTGTATAAAACGCTGTCCAAGTGTCCCTAAACGAGTTCGGACTGTCCCATACCCACACTTCATAGTTTACGACTTCGAAGCACTCCTAGATGGTATCAAGACTCATCCTATGGAGACTCTCACGATCGAGAGTACTCACATACCTATCTCTGTGTCAGTTGACCGCTCCGTAGAGAGCACCACGAGTGAGCCCACTCACCGCTGCAATCCTGCCCCCAAAGAACTGATCAGAGAGTTCATGCTGGTGATGAGCATATCTAATCCGGACAAGGGTTAGGGCACAGTACATACCGACAGACCTGGACAAGCTCCCAAAGCATCAGCAGTGACTGATCAACGAGTGGTGTGACCAAGTGACTGTACTGGGGTTCAACTCTAGGTGGTATGACCTGAACCTCATCAAGAAGTACTTTGTCGATGAGCTGACTGACAGTACAGGTACAGTGAAAGTCGCCAAGAGGGCTAGTCAGACCATGTTCCTCATAACACCTAAGCTACAGTTTCTCGATGTGCTGAACTACCTCAGCCCAGCAGTCTCGTATGAGGTATGGGTCAAAGCTTACAGGTGTACACAGCAGAAGAGCTGGTTCCCATATGAATGGTTTGACACACATGAGAAGCTCAACTATCCAGGGCTTCCTGACTACTCAGCATGGACATCTAAGCTCATGGGGGGGGGGGAGGCTAACTCTTGACGTGATCAGAGTGGGAACAGTGTAACCAAACATTCAGCGAGCATGGAATGCGGACATTCGCTGACTGGCTGTGATACTACAACAACCTGGACGTCAGTCCATTCATCCCAGCCCTAGAACGGATGCGGGAGTTCTACACAGAATGAGAAATAGACATCCTCAAAGACGCGGTGTCTCTCCCAGGTGTGTCACTGCAGTGCCTCCTATGTAGAACTGCTCAGCACATGCCGGATGTTAGCCTCTATTCAACAGTTTCCTCGAAATGGGCATGCCTGATGTGCCGTGGACGAGGTCTGTATATCTGCCACATCGCCTGGTGGCTGAGCCACTGGCTAACTGTCTCCAATGTGAAGTTGTATCCCTTGCGACGTGCAGCCTCGAGTAGTTGAGGGGGCTCACGGTAATATCCACCAGGCTGATAGTAGATAGAAAGACGGTACTCCCGGATTTCATCATTGACGTCCACTCCCATCCTGTCACGCACGGCCTGGGTGATTTTTATCACTGACGTCCACTCCTGTCCTGTCACACATGGCCTGGGCGAACTCTAAACAGATGAACAGATGGCCGTCATTCATTCGACTATCACTGAAGACCTCCTCAAACACCTCCGTACACCGGCGTCTAGTCTCTGCTGGATCCTCACTGAACGGTAGTTTATCGATTAACACTCGGAAGTTAAGGGACATGACCAGGTCATACAGACTGTCCTTATATAGTATGGGTTAAATGGCTGTGAGCGCTATGGCAATGTACGGTAGCCAAGGGCCTGTGACTCCGAAGAACGTACCTACTCCTGAGGCGATGGCTGGTATGGCTTCAGAAATCTTCTCCACACCATGGAGAGCATTGTTGGCGATCTTGCGGACCATCTCGCCAGCCTTCGTTGTGAACAGAGCGATCAGAGCCCCAACAGCTGCCAGCGGACTGATAGAACCTTTTACGTAAGTGCGATAGATTCCTTTCGCTCTGTGTACTAGCTTGCGGGATTCAGGCTCTACATCATCATACTCACCACAACATCGTAGTCGTCTGCATCATAATCCTTCTCATCATAGTCCTCCTCATAGTCCTTGTCATCTTTCTCCTCGACTGGATCAGCCTCTGGTTCATACATCGCTCTGGGGATCCGTCGCTGGGGCAGCTATATAGTAGCTTTAAACTGTAGTCTATGGCATGGCATCCGCAATCTTGAATGCGGGCGTGTTTGCCTTAACGAACTGGGGACTCAGCTTCGCTGACAAGAAGGCGGCAGATGTCGAGCGTGAACGTCATAACCAGGTGATGGAGAAGCTGTCTAAAGAGAAGTTTGAGTACAGCAAAGCACTCGAGCATATGAGCCAGAGGGAGGCACGCCGATGACAACTCCATGCTCAGGCCAACCAGAGCATCAAAGAGGCAGATGAGAGTCTCCATGAGTACTACGAGGCTGTAAAGATATCTGAGCCAATTCTCGACTATGAGGGCATCGACAGGTCAGAAGACAGCAGAGCTTATAGTAGTGGTGGCAGCTGCAGCTGTGACGACAGAAGTCATGCTATACGCACGCTCAAGCTGAATACCTGATGTGTTCGACACGCATACCTTAGCATAGCCAAAGTAAAGTACCATCACGCCTAATGAGCAAGTCCCAGCTATGAGGTGTCCGATGTTGAAGCTGAGCCGGTTGCCCTGATTAGGTGGGATGTCCCTGCCCCTGAGGTGGTGATGGCTCTCGAGTGCCGACTCGAGGTCGTCGCTTCCACTGGTTAGTCGCAGAAGTGCATATGACTTAGTTTTCTGTCTGTAGAGTTGGCAATCAGTCAGCCATGTACCTCACCAAGAACATTGGTCCCAGCAACCACAAGCTTGAAGTCGTCTAGCTTATCCACCTGCTAGATGGCTCCTCCATTCTGAACCAGGACCGCAACAGCGACACAGTCCGATGCACCACGATGCAATGTCAGCTCTACCCATTGGTTAGCTGTGGTTTGGACCTGCTGGTGTTCTCACTCCACATGCACGATCCACTGTTTGGAACCCGTTTGCTTCGGCTCCTGGTCATTCTTGTCATGCTAGACATGAAGTCTTGGAGCATTCATCGTCGTATCTGCGAGCTGCTCAGTGTACACCCGGAGGAACAGCCTATCCTGCATGGTAGCCGGATTCACGTGTGTATTCTCGAAGAGGGTTAAGAGTGGAACTGCCACGGGCTTCTCGACACCTGCCCGTAGTTCGAATTCCGTGAACCCCTCATTGCACCCCACAGCATAGTACCCCTTTCGCTTCACATAGAAGGTTAGGCCACGAGCCAGCGGACCTAGGACTCGGTACTCATCGTTAACATAGGTGTTCTCAATGGTGCTGTTGCTCTGCACGATCTCCCACCTGTTCAAAACCTGCAGGAGCTCTACCGTCTGTTATATTGTGCTCTGAAGCTTGAACTCGAGTGTCATGCTCTTGATCTCGTGGATCTGTGCCGAGATTGCAAAGTCAATGTACTTCCCAGCAGCGGACAATGGGTTCTCATCATGTCTACTGGGTCGAATGACCATCAGGCAGTCCTTCCGAGGATGAGTGCAGTGCGATGTAGCGGGTTGAATGGCCCCATCTGGATGTTGCACATACTGCAGCATGTTTAAGGTCTGGGTATATAGAGGTTTCAAACGGCTACCATGTTTGTTAAAGTTCTCCAGCAGATTGTCTATAGGCGGCAGGACACGTCAGCACGACAGTCACACCCACGGCGTGCACTCTCCCACTGTGACAGGGTCCGAGGACTGCTTCGGGACATCAACATTATCCACGAGCGAGCCAAGGTCACCCTTCCGTCTGATGCGGAGATACTGGCCGCCATAGAGGAAGGAGCACCAGCTCATAGTACAAAAGAACTCCTGACTCGAATACTCTACCAGAAGTTTGACAGCCCCCAGGGCGATGTACTATCCGACCTACCTGTGGCCCCACCAATAGTCCTGTTATTCTAGCTCTCCAAAGGGCGAGGGTCACCCACAAAGATCTACTAACGGTCGGGAAGTGGGCTGACGTATTTAGACTCCATAGCCAGGAAGAGCGAGAGAGGCTGGATAGACTCCAGTCTGAAGCATATAAACACCTCGGAGTCAGGGCTTTTAAGCCCATCTTTCCCCAAGAAGGGCGTGAGAGATTGTACAGTGATCTGGAACTATTTCTGGAATTCCCAGAAAAAGAAAAGGACTTCCAGAGCTACCTCATCAAACGCCCCGCCAGCAAGTACGATGCTAGTCGTGGGCTCACATGGGAAAAGTGAGTCTTCCATGAGATGCAACAGATTAATAAAATCCCAGAGAAGGACCCGCAGTGGGAAGAGTTTCAGCGAAAGTATCATCTTAAGGAGAAGCTCCAGGAGAAGCGTCTTAAGAAGAAGAAGCCACAGGCTTCTGCCAAAACTGCCGAAGTAGCTTCTGACGAAGTAGCTTCTGACGAAGTAGCTTCTGACGAAGTAGTTTCTGCCAAAACTGCCGAAGAAGCTTCTGACGAAGTAGCATCTGACGAAGGTCCTCAATCCTCTGACAAAGTAGTGGAGACCGCGGACATAGGTCCTCAGTCTTCTGATGAATGAAAAAAGGTTGTGGCCGACAGTCTGTCAGTGATGACGCGTAGAGCAGGCTAGTTTCCTGGCTGGATTCAGCTTGTTGGTGAAGGTCTGCGCCTTTTCCAGAGAATGCTTGAAGTGTGACAGCTCACCTGTCTCCTTGTTGCTGAAGATGAAGTGGTACAGCTCAGCTGCCCTCTGTACACCTGCGATAAAGTCCTCTTTGGTCTCTTTGAGGGTTAGGCTGTCGTATATGGTCTCGAGCAGGGCATGTCCACACTTGGAGCTGAAGTATAGCAACAGGGCATTATGGCGGATGTCTGGTGAGATCTTGTGGGTGTAATTCTGAAAGAGGATGAAGACAGTTATCTTTGTGTGCCGGAGGCACCTGATGATGTTGCTGAGGTAGATGACTGTCTTCTGGTCCATTGCAGGGTCATCGATAACTAGAACAAGTGGTTCTGTCAGTCGGGCTGCCAGCAGCTTCTCCATCAGTGCTTGCAGGTTCTGCGTCTTGGTGAGTGGGCCATTGTACCATTGATCATTACTGTCAACCACCTCAGCGGCGGAGTCAGACACCAGAAGGATGTATTTAGAGTGTAGATGTTCGGCCAGGAGAGCCCGCAGCAAGATGATTTTCCCGTGTCCTGACGGGGCAATGATCAGCACCACCTGGCCAGCATCAGCCGGCCTACTATCGAATGGTACAGACATGCATGCGGAGGATGGTTAGCACTTGGTCGGCGGTAGCCTCGTCTATATCTGGGAGACTAAACGGCAGTACTTCCTGCACCAGCTCTTTCACCTGCAGAGCGGGGAATCCTGCACCTCCGGCGGATATGAAGGATGCGATGGAGACATCAAGCATGAAATCCCAGCAGCAGCTGGGGAGATAGCGTAGAGGGCCTGTGTCAGCACCCACAGTGTCTAGTACATCCAGTATCTGTATGATACATGCACGGGAAGCCATGACTATCCTGTGGTCTTAAACGGCAAACCAAAGAACCCTGACTTCTTCACCTCTGGTAACTGGAAGCTGGCGGTAGCACCTGTTCTGCCATCGACAGTGATATGATATGACTGTTGAGCTGTGGATCAAAGGTATTTGTATCAGGGAGGCTTGCACCCAGCTCATGGAGGATTCGTCGCACCGTGAAGTGCACGTGGAACCTGAGACAGCTGGCGATGATCACAGCTTCAGGAGTACCAGAATAGGAGTGAAGCAGGGTGGAACTTACTCCACATCCTGCCATGACACACCACACGGCAAAGTTCAGCTGATGATTCCAGTATGAGAGCTTGGCTTGGAGCAGCCATCCAAGTATGAGCTTGCTACGCATCCTTGATGGTGATGGGGCAGTTGGTCAGCGGTCGTGGGTTGACGGAGAAGCTGGTTCGGGACCGTCCATCCACTGTGATGGAGAATGGTGTTAGCTCTGGTATATTATCCAGTAGACCTCTCAGGCCAGTCAAGGGTGTACCCAGGAGGGCCGGTTGGCTCCGGATGCCTGTCGTGAGGTTCAGTGGGAAGGCCATCTATACTGGTGTATCTTAAATCTACTGTACAGGCAGCACACTATTTGTAGTCGTCTCGACTCCAGAGAGAAGCGAGGCGACCTCGTCGTAACATTTCGTTTTTTAACTCCTCCATATCAACCCGCCCACTGGAACCTTTGAGGTACTGCTGTCGCACTTTAGGTTTCTCCATGTGGTACAGGGCTTGGACCTTCAATATATGGTGGTACTCTTCATCGGTGACCTGGCCATCCTCGAGAGCTTTGCTGACAGACTCGTCGATAGTCCGTAGCATACTCTGTGCCAGTGCCACTTACTTAGCATGCTTCTCCAACCTCCTTGTGATCTGCCGCTGCCCCACCCCAAGCCCATGGCCAAGACAGTGGTGGCTAGTGTTTCGCCACCCAGCATGGTGGCGACGATGGCCCCCACCCCTGTAGCGAGAGTGGCCACAGCTGCCACCCCAGCATTGGCTCCAATCACACCCGCAGCAGTGGTTGTATGCGCAAGGACGTTGTAGGCTGTCTTATATTGCGTGCGCGTTCTGCTGTACTTTTCTGCCTCATAGACGAGATTCTGTCTGATGGTATCTATCTGCTTGAGTCGCCAGCCATGGATGGTACCGCCCTCGTCAGCCATCAGGGAGCGGTATAGTTCTGGTTGCTTCCGCCACTCTGATTTTGCCATAGTATACCTGGAGATTAAACCTGCATCACCTGCGGAATCTGCTCATGAGTCATAGAAGGGTTCATTTTGGAGAGCCTGGTGAGACAGACGTCTCTTAGACAGGGGTCATCCAGCACTATGTCGGATGCCAGTAGCTTTCTGAGACGTGACATCTCGAACTTCACCTTATGACCAAGATGGTAGGTCCGCCGCTGAATGGCTTTCTTGGTCTTACACTTCTGCGCCATCTCCTCTTCCCACTGTATGGCATCTGGCTCATCCTCGTATGTGGCATCATCGTAGGCATCTGGCTCATCGGCGTCTGTGAAGACTCCTGCATCCCGCTTACTCTCCTCTGGGAGGGTCTACCAGTATCGGGAACCTTCACTGTTCCTTCGCCTCCTTGCAATGTTCACATTCTGTTGATACCAGCTCTCCCGCTGTAGTCGCTCTCCTTCTTGTTGCAGTGCGAGCATCTGGGCCTTTATCTGTGCAGGGGTCATGTAGGGGCAACCCTGTGGCTGGCTCTTCATCATCTCGGCAACGGTCAGCTATTCCTGATGTGATATCATGTCAGGTCAATGAGTAATAAGAGTGTAAACTCTAAATGGGCGTCCGATATCCCATCCGTGCTGGCATATATGTTAATGGAGGGGCTGTCAAACAGGTGATTTACAGGTGTAAACAGACTAGGACTGATAGCTTTCCACAGGTTGCTGTTGGCACCTGGGAGATACTCTATCACATCCCGGCCGACTTCTACCAGTGAGCTGCTGTGTGCACTGCCTGGAGGTTGATGTAGCACATCGGCGTGTATGTATGTTGTGCCCCACTGCGGCACCTCGAAGATGACCCATTCTACATGGTACTGTACCACCCGTCTCCCGTCTAGAGAGTGTGAGATTACGTTCTCACCACCGGAGAGCAGCAGTCGGACAATTGGCATGGTTATATGTTTATATATAAACTGTTTAAACCCCTCCTATAGCGTACTATGGAACCCATATTTGCTCACTCGACTGGTCTTGCTGACCTGGCAGATGTGTACGCAGTTGATGCTGCCAAGGTAGAAGAGAGGGATGGCAAGTCATTCGCCCTACAGTATGAAGCAAACTAAAAGGCCTTCTCCCTCCACCCCATTGGGGTGAAGGGGTGGAGCTGCTCACAGGCCTCAAGGATGTGTCGAAGGAGCGCCTGGGTCACAACATAGATGGCCACAAGATCGTGTTTTGGTACAATTTCTCGAAGAGGAAGTACATCCTTGAGCCGTTGATCGAGCTCTCAGATACAGAGGTGGCAGACATCAACACCCTAAATAACGACCTCAGCTTTCATCTGGTCAAGCCCTATTCGAGCAATGCCCTGCCGATGACACATGAGGGTCTGCTATTGACCCTGGCAAACCTGCAGTTCATGTTTGAGAAGAATGAAGTGAGGTACCGCGTTGGACCTGGGGGTGACTGGCAAACATGGGTTGCACCTATATAGGTCTCCCGCAGTCATTGACATAGAGGTTACTCCCCTCTCCACTGTTGTGAAAAAGGATGGGACAGCTCGAAAGCTCTACAATCTGGGATCATCTTTCCTCACCTACATAGGTGAAGGTGTCTCCCTGACGAGGGTGGGTCACCGGATCGGGGTTGCAGGTGGAAAGCTCCTGCTGCGTCGTCGATTCGATGGAGCAGAAGAAGCTGTTAACCTCCAGGAGGGCATCCTATGGGTAGATGGTGTGTCACATATCTCCAAAGTCAAGGGTGCTGTTAAACTGCTTCAGCGAGTCGGCCTCACTAGCCTGCAAATGACTCATATAGTCCTAGTGCTACGTTTCTTAGCCGGCAGCAGAGTGAAGCAGCTAGCCCCTGCCTCTGAGGGGATGAAGATTACTATCGATCCAGATGGAACAGGGCTCGATCTGGCACAGATATTTCTCGAGGGGTTCACTCTGTTCAGTGTAACTCTTCATATATAGCCATGATTCTCATCATATTGCTCGTGCTGTCATCTACAGTAGTGGCACAGGGCGCTGAGACTGCCATGATATTAGATGCTAAGTGGGCCCACTTCCGGGATGACCCCAGTACAATCCTTGGGTCGACACCTTGCGGAGAAACATTTACGACCGATTTCACCCACGTAAAGTGATCGAGTCTGTCTGCCATTTCTATGGGGTGGAGAGGGTAGGACGTGGTTGTCTGCTGGAAACCCCTGCTCAGCACCAGATTCTCTGCGCAACATGTGAACATGCCAGAGTCTGCCGTGGTTCAAATGCTAATCACTTTAGCATCCTCCAAGGTGAGCGTTGTCAAGGTAGATGGAAGGTACTATGGGTGGTCCCATCATGCCGATGCAACTCTGGCAGAGACTACGTGTTTGTCTGATCCTACACAGAATAGAGAGAGAGAGAGAGAGAGAGAGAGAGAGAGAGAGAGAGAGAGAGAGAGAGACTGGCCCTTGTGGTGTGGTTGATGGCGATCAGTGGTGTATATCACTGTGGAGGCTTGTCTCTAAATGGGCGTTCAGCCCTTGGTAGTAGTAGTGTCGGGATGATACTACCTCCCTGGCAGCTGTTCGGCGATCCGTGGTGGCCCCCGTCTCAACAACCTATGCCCCAGGGATTGAAAGGGCGGTGGGGGCCACGGATCTCCGAACGGCGGCCAGTTGAGGGATGTAGTATCATTTTAATTCTGACACTACTACTCTACGTCATGAATCGTATATCTAAGTCCGTCATAAACCACTTAATAATCTGTCATGTTGTATGAAGTGTATGTCTTTACTATTTAATAAACATTATGTTGACTATTTTGAAGCTGAAATTGATTGGGCGCTGCTGCTTCCATAGGCAGCAACAGCATCCATGTCAAATTGGTTTCAAAATATTCAACGACTTACATGTATAACTTTCTGGAAATTGAGATTCAGGGGGTTCAGGATTCGATCAAGCCTAACATGGACAAAGTTTGGGTGGACCTTAGCTAGGAATGTGTGGGGCATCGCTAAAACTGGATTCTTCAATTCTTAGCTATGTATGGTTGCGATAGGGAGCTCATCATTTTCTGAAAACAAATTATTGCAGTCTCTCTTAGTCACCAACGACTTTCAGTCAAATTTCTATTAAAATCATTATTGTCTGGGGTGGGTTGCGTTGGATGGAACTTTGGGACAAATGGCAATGTTTCACATATTGGAGAGATATAGAGATATGTGATTTGTATCCCACCACCTAAACATGGGAGTGTAATGCAGCAATCAGCATGTTCGTCCATCCGTCTGTCCATTTCTTATCAATGCAACTCCTTCTAGAGTTCCAAATGGATTAACCGGAAAGTTGGGACATACTATCAGTACCACATGCAGATGTGCATTTGCATTTTGGTGACCGGGGAATTTTTCATTACAGAGTTAATTTCGAAGCCAAGTACAGACGGGTTATTTTTTATGCTTGTCGCGGTCATCTGTGAAAAAAGAACGAGGAATTCGTCAGATGTGCCCACCACGACGGCGACGAAATTCGCTAGTGATCAAATACGCTTAAATCCCACATTTTAGGAACGCATGTATGGATTTATGCAAAATTTCTTCATCGTCTGATTATTCCTACTCAGCCCCGACATGAACGCTCAGCTCCATTTGTCTGTAATCATTACTTGTCAACGCAACTACTCCTGCAGCCGAGTTGCAATTCCTGGGAAAGTTGGGAAATACTACAAGTACAACATGACGATATGCATGTGTCGTTTGTGACAAAATCGAATCCATATTTGCCAGAGGTATCGCCCCTGAAATTAGTTTTTTTTCTGGCGATGTCTCGAACAGTTTTGAACCTAGATTCACGATTATTTTTCTACCATCATAGTACTTCAAAACGCAGTGCAATCATTTCGTTTCGATGAACTCCAACCATATCCGTTAGAGTAATCTCTTCTTTATAACTCGATATAATACTACATGGGGCAGTGTTATGAATCAGTTTTAATGAAATTCATCAATAGTTGTCTGAGTTATCTCCTCTGAAAAACGTAAAATATATTCAAATTGTCTTATTTGGCCCAAATCTCAAAGTATTCTGAATCTACACTCACAGTGGATATATTATATGGAGATGTAGTGCAAAATCTATCAACTTATACCAGAGTTGTCTCCAAGTGACAGGCTTATGATCTGAGGAAAATATCTTGGAGAACCCAACTCACTCGGCCGATGCTGAGCTGATACCGGGCCGATAGTTTCAGTATCAGCCCGGTATTGGCTCAGTATCAGCCCAGTAAGCTGCGTTATTCGGGATGGTTGCTGCTAGGTTGTTTGGAAATGCTTAGATATTATTCAGTATTGATTTGATTGATGGATACCATGTGGGAAAACATCAGTTGTGATCGGGTTTAAGCAAAATCTATCTGTATTCCCCACAGTTATCTCCCCTGACAGACTTAAAATTCAGTAACTGTTTCTGGTCCGGGCATAATCTTGAAACGTTTTGAAGGTGCACTAGCAAATCTTTCTCAGTGGATATATATAGTGGGGTGGCTTAGGGGAATGATCGTGACCTGCTGTAACAAAGCACCAAATTTGGGCCAGACGTACTTGAGGGAAATACGAAACTTTTTGGCGGGGGCTGCCAAATTTTAAATGTCATGGTCACGCAGAGGTCAAGGTCAAATGTCAAATTATGTTTTTTCCCACATTTTCCAAATGGAATATCGTGACACATTGTAATAAAGCACCAAATTTGGCACAGATGTACTAGAGGACAATACAAACATTTTTAGGGTGGGCTGGCAAGGTCTAGATGTCACGGTCATGCAGAAGTCAAGGTCAAATGTGAAATTATGTGGGATTTTTTTATATTTTTTCCCAGGGAATGTGTGTAACATGCTGCAAAAAGCACATATTTTGACACAGATGTACCATAGTACAATGCACAACTTTTCAGATGGGTCTGCTAAGTTTTAATGGTCAGGGTCACGTCTAGGGGCAAGGTCAAAGATCAAATTGTGTGTTGTTTTCATATTTTACATAGAATTACTATGACATGCTGTATCAAAGCCAGTTTTTTGTACTGATGTACCTTAGTTAGTGCTGTTCCTGGGTTCATTGTTCAAAGGATAATTTGAGGTCTTGGCCCCCTCCCATTATAAATAAATGCGGGAAATGTTAATTTAAATGGTACATTTGTATTCTGAGGTTGGAAAATGTGCACAACACGGTTTAGCATAATGCAAATCTCTCTAGAGGGGTTGCCAAACTAAGGTCAATATTAAAATGTAAAATTGTGGTTGGGTCTTATTTCCAAAATAGAAACATAAACGTGCTGTCTAAACCAACAGTTTTATGTTCAATTGTGTAATTCCAATCATGGCCATTACACTGAGACTACATGCGTGGTTTCAAAGTCAGTCGATCAAAGTCAAATTGTCTCAAAACTGCCATGACAAAGGCACAATGCTGTACATTCGAGACCTGCATTCCTGCACTTACAATTCTTTGAACAACTAAGCATCGTCTTGCATCCACACTTGATTAATTCTCTGCAGCTAACAGCGGCAGCTGGTAGAGTTGTCCACAATGGGCATCACCCATTGTCTCCTTTGGTCCACCCAAAGCCTTCAGGAGTAGGTGCAGATATCTTTGGATTCAAACTTCCTCTCCAAATACTGGATTGGTATAGACATCGATTAACATGTTGGAGCAGTGCATTTTGAGTGGGAGAAAGCTTCTCCATCAGCTTCACTCTCCTTGTGAAAAGCTCCTGTCGAAGCTCATTCACATCAACATGTGGAGTAGTGTTGTCATACATGATACAGGTAAATCTTTCTATTATTCTGAATACTGGAGATGTAATGTCTAGTGGAACACATGCAGACAGTGGTGTGATGATGAATGCTTCTGTGGCAGTGGGATATGCTTTCCATGTCTTCCAAACAGATTTTTTGGCTTTACCGCTAAACTGTGATGTTGTATCAGAACCTGAGAAGGCATGGAAAAATGGTAGAGCACGAGCTTTGTCCTCACCAAGTTCCTGGCAGATTGAATTAACATCATAATATCGGTACTGTTTTCCGGTACCAAAGCCAACCCATAGCTGCATATTTGGATGACACTGTATAAGATCATGGAAAGCTCCCACCAGAATCACAATCACATCAGTATCCACGGTTCTAATGAGGATAGAAGTCGCCCCCTCTTTAAGAGCATCATTCAAATGGAGGCATATTCTACTATCTGCCTCTTCGTGATCACTCTCTCCCATTGTGATATTGGAGTGATTTGACTGCACTGTCGGGCCAGAGGTAATGAATACCAGTTTGTTATGTGGATATTCATGATTCACTACCTCTTCTGTCAGCAGAACAAATAGCTCTTCCTTGTTTCTAGGATCCTGAAGGAAACCAGCAAAGCAAGGTGGTAACTTACCATTGCGGGACACCTTTCTCCGAACCCATTTACCTCGTTTTTCTCTAGTTGTTGTTTTCAGGCTAACACAGTTATAAGTGTCCACCACTATGTCAATCCTGGAACAGTTTGTAAGTTGTCTCTCTGTCCATGGGATGAAAACGTTGTCACTATATTTACCGAAAGTAGAGGCACTTTCCTGTGGCAAGGCATGTACTATGGCAGCACCATCAAATACTTCGGCATCAAAGTGAGATGGTGTTTCTGCTTGGACAGCTGGATCAATGCAATGCAGTAGTTCTGCTTTGTTGCTTGGTAGACGGAGTCTTCTATGTAGAGACAATGCTGGTGGCCATGGGTGATTTTCATGTGTGAAGAATTCATCCAGCTTTGTGCTGCGGACTTGTGCAGCGATGAATAGCTGACTGAATAGATTGCAGTCATTTTTTATTTCTTGGAATTGTTGTTTTGCCTTTGAGTTCCCGCTAGTATCGTGAGGACGCTTAAAGAGCAGAAGATGATTCTTTTTATGGCCCTATGGATTGATTCTTTCCTTTCAGCAAGCACATCCTTGACATAGTTTGAATATTGCTCATTACCCAATGTCTCCATCGTGTGCAATGCATGTACAACTGTCCATACAATCGTGTGTGTCCAGAGTTCATTTGACTTATCCATAAATGGGTTACCCATTGCCAATATGGTGTTGCACATATTGTTAACCTGATTCTGGAATGTTTCTTGTGCTGAATTCCCCTGTTCATGGCTGGTGGATGGTTGATCAGCCACGTGATACAGTTCATCAAACTCTGAGGATCCTGGCCTGTTCAGGTCCTGCTATCATCCATCGTTTTAGAGCAGCAGTATTTTCAGTCAGGCCAGTGGCACCACCTGATCCTCTCACTCTTTCATTATTTTGTTCATGTGCTTGGTCGAGAAGCATGCTCGAGAACTTTCGCTTACCCTTCGTGAACACCCAATTAGTCTCAAACTCATTTCGTATTTCTTGTGGGAGCGCCTTCATATCTCTGATGTGGACTGGTAGCCATCTGGCACAATTTGTGTGGTCAAGCACAAAAACCATGGTGTTAGTGCTTCAAGCACTTGTATATATAGGGCAAAGTTTCTTTCTCTGTGCGATCGGACAAAAACTAGCACCAACAGTTCAAGATGCAAGACTTTATCCCAGAACTCAAAGGTTGTGCTGTTACGTATCAATTCAACTTTCCAGTCCTCAAAAGGCACATCTCCTGGATTGCACATTGTGTTGAAAGCATCATGTTGTAATTTTGCAAGAGCCATGACAGTTACTTGATGCGCATGCCGTGTCCTAGTGAGGTGCGCCACCTTGAGGAAGGATTCTGCAGTTCCGGCAGTGGCAACACAGTGCTACACACAACCCTGGTCCCTCCAAGAGGTCTGCTACTACCCTCCACACTGCCATCTCTGTGTGTAGACCACCCATTACGACTATATATCTAGATTCACCTATGGTTTGTGGCCAATTCCACTGTGCATACTTTGCCAGAGCATAAATTGGTTGATCACCAACCAGTACTGGTATTTGCCCAGGGTTTCGTTTTTGGATGACACGTTTAACCATTTTCATCCCATGTTTAACCATGCCCATGGTAGCTGCTTTCTCATAGAACAGAGGCAACAGAACACATACGCCAGGTGGATCTGGGTTATCTGGCTGACAATCAGCATGATGAGCAGTCCATGCAATGAAGTCATCTTTCTCAAGTTTATCTTTATCTAGCAGTGGCATTCTCTGTCCTAACCAGTGGTTCTCTTGTTCAACTGCTGTATTTAACATGACAGGGGTGTCATCTACACATGTGCCTCTGGAACAGTTAAAAGATTGGTGTTGCATGCTACAGCTGGAACTATGCGGTAGCTGTCCGGGAGGGAAGGGTTTTTGGTGCATACTGGAGGTGGAACTGGGATAGGTGGTCTAGATATTCCAGGATGTAGGGAGCTGGAGCAAGCTAATACTAGTTCCATGAAAAGATCCTTCAGCTGTTTGTGATGTGGGATTGTGGTCTAAATTATCAAGGGCTCTTGTTATATACACACCCTCGCGGATTTGTGCAGGACATACTAAGTCTTCCTCATTAAACCGTTGACAAACTGCATTTGTGAGCCAGTCTTCCAGTTCTAATACACGCTCATAACTCACACTGACACCAAGTTCATGAAGTTGATTCACAATTTTTTTTACTTCGGGTTTGCGTGTGTACATTCAGACCTATATATATAATGGCAATGGGGGCTCTTTATCCTTGCGATGACGTGGCCTTTCTGCTCCCTTAGCCTTTTGCTTAGAGTTGAACCTGATTAGTTGGCTTATAGTCAGGCATGCATGCGAGTTGCCAGCATTCTGCTCTGTGATATTTGACCCATACAGCAGCATCGAAACCTGGACTTTGAGGGAATTCAGCTCTGAACTGTCTTGACAATCTGTAGTAAAACTACCTGAGAATTTGGGAAATTCTGTCTCAAACATTTCCTTCCGTATGATTTTAGCTACATGTGCCATTGACAGGGCATCTTTATCGAAATTACTCATTTCAAGTGTTTCTTTCAGCGGCACTTGGAGACCTTCGTTAAAGACTAGAAGTGTGATCTTGCCATCTGTTTGTTCCTGGCAGTCATTGGGATAGTGCAACATAAGCCTGTTCTTTAACCGGGTTTTGTTTATTGATTTTTGAAGCCCTAATGATGTAAGCCGATTTTCATACATTTTATGCAAGTCTGCTAATCTGAATATAAAAACGCCATCTTCCAAACTGGTTTCAATGAATGACACAAGTTCAGCATGTACCCTCGACTCGGTCATTTTCTGCTCAGTAAGCGTTAATGGGACTGATTGGATTCTACACATATTCATACAATGCTTGTGATATTTTGCAACAATGGCAACCAAATCACCACCTGCAAGCGTGGCTAACAGATCTGTGTCTTGCATTTCCGTTGCCTGTTCTCTAAGCGAGGTGTCCAGTTCTAATGTACTACACAATTGAAGTACCCCTTCTGTTTGCTTACAGAAGATACACCTATCTGAGTGTTTAGACTCATCAGAGGGGGTGGTGCGTTTTGATTTTCTTTGTATGATATCATCCCCACGCTGTTCAATATTTCTCTTTTTGTCATGTTTTTCTTGAGCTCACTGCAGTTTTGAACTAGCAAATTTAAGCTGACAATTAAGGTGCCACTTTGCCTTGTTGGGATAGAGGTCATTTGCATTAACGCTTTCAGGAAAACATACATCAACAGGCATTAAATGTAACTTTCTGAAACCTTCTACGTTTTTCATAAAGTCCTCATATGATTGTAGACCTTTACCGTCTTGTCTGGATGCGGGACATTTTAATATGTCATCGTCCGTTCCACATATTATACAATTTGTCCCGTCCATTCTGTCGGGAAGGTCTAATATATAAGGTTCAATCAGTCTAATGTATTGCTAGCGCAGAATGTAGTCACCAGCAACTAACAGGCGAAAATTCCCCACAATTTATACAACTGTATAAACATGATAGCAGACGACAATGAAAGAATTGTAAGCGATAACGAGTTTTCATTTTAAATTGAATAACAGTTTATAAAATTACCCCAGGGCCGTGCATTATTATAAAAATCGAATGAATACCGATACTATTGTATGCTTATACATCTTGCAATTGATGTTTCAATTAAATTAAGTCAATTTTGTGTTTTAATCTGATTCCATAGCAATCTTAAAAGTGCCTGTAGATCGTTCTTATGTGGAATGACTGCATTAATGTTTTGCTATTTATTTAATTGCTTGTTTAAAAGTTTTCACTCTATTAGAATTTTTATATTCGTTATGAATTTAATTGTGTTATGATGTGCGCTACACTGTGGTTTATTTTCAGACACTTATTCTTTTCAAACTATAGATAGCTAGGCATATCAATAAACACATTTTTAAAGTTTATATTCTCCCAATGTACATTTGTACCGAGTTTTAATGGTATGTTACAGCATATTGCGACCATTCCATGAAAAAATCTGTAACCTCCACACAGTTTGACCTTTAACCTTGACTGTATTGTAACCTTGACTTTCAATATTTGGCAACTACCTCTAATTTTTTTTATATTATGCTAAAATACTATACTATGCCAAAATGATGCTTTATTACGTCACCTCACAGCCATTCTCTGGTAAAAGATTAAAAAATTCCACATAATTTTATGTTTGACCTTGACCCCCAGCATGGCTTTGACCTTTAAAAATTGGCATCCCTCTCTAAGAGTGTTTCCTATTATCCTAAAGTACTTCGATCTGTGCCATGATTGGTGCTTTGTTACTTAATATCACAGTCATTCCTGGGAAAATATTAAAAAACCCATAATTTGACCTTTGACCTTGACCTCAGCGTGACCTGGACCTTTAAAATTTGGCAGCCCCCTCTAAAATGTTCCGTATTAACCTAAACTACATCTGTGCCAAATTTGGTGTTTTGTTCCAGCAGGTCACGATATCACTTAAATTTTGGACTTAAGCCACTCCACTAATATACATAAAAGGGGAGATGCAGTGGCAGGATTTTATTTTTCATTGATTATTTTTTCGAAAATATTGGTCTTTAGAAATAAGGATATGCCAATTCTTGATGCGTGCGTGCGTGCGTGCGTGCGTGCGTGCGTGCGTGCGTGCGTGCGTGCGTGCGTGCGTGCGTGCGTGCGTGCGTGCGTGCGTGTGCTGCTGCTACTACTGCTGCTGCTACTACTACTACTACTACTACTACTACTACTACTACTACTACTACTGCTGCTGCTACTGCTGCTGCTGTTGTTGTTGTTGTTGCCGCTGCTGCTACTGCTACTACTACTGCTGCTGCCGCTGCTGCTGTTGTTGTTGATGTTGCTGCTGCTGCTGGTACTACTACTACTACTACTACTACTACTACTACTACTACTACTACTACTACTACTACTACTACCTACTGCTGCTGCTGTTGTTGTTGTTGTTGTTGTTGTTGTTGTTGTTGTTGTTGTTGCTGCTGCTGCTGCTGCTGCTGGTGGTTCTACTACTACTACTACTACTACTACTACTACTACTACTACTACTACTACTACTACTACTACTACTACTACTACTACTACTACTACTACTACTACTACTACTACTACTACTACTACTACTACTACTACTACTACTACTACTACTACTACTACTACTACTACTACTACTACTACTACTACTACTACTACTACTACTACTACTACTACTACTACTACTACTACCACCACTACCTACTGATGCTGCTGCTGCTGCTGTCGTTGTCGTTGTTGTTATTGTTGTTGCCGTTGCCGCTGCCGCTGCTGCTGCAACAGTTATGGGAGCTCTATCAGTATGACGTCATGACTCACTGAACATCGTATAGGTGTTGTAGGAGAAATGACATGTAGATCGCATTCTGGGAAACCTCTGAATTTTAGATGGCATTAGATCGTGTCTCCTGCATATCTGAAGATAATATCATCTTACTTGAATATGTGTAGGTGCTGTATGAGAAACAGCACTTGTGAATGTCCCTTTCCGGTCTAACTATCCATCATATGACGTCATATTATGTCATTATCTACTACGTGACGCGTAGTATGACGTCATAAACAATTACATAATCAATTACGATTATAATCACTTACGGCATGAATAACTCGATTTAGTCTGTCTTATAAACATTCTGTCGAATATTTTGAAACTAATTGGCTTGGACGCTGTTGCCAAAATATTCGACGGGTTACCTGTATAGTTTTCTAGAAATTGATAATCAGGGGTTTCGGGGATCGATCCCACCACGAGCGAGGTGTGGGTGGAGTTTAACTAGAGATTGGCGGGGCTTAGCTAAAACTGCCAAGGTCCATTCTTTTGGATGGCGTGGTTCTCCTGCATTTAGCTAAGTACTATTATTTAAAATCTTACTGAATATGCGTATGCATTTGAGGAGAAAGGACACGCTGAACGCATGTAGGCTACCAGGCTTTTGCGATTACGTGATTAAATCGAAAATCGCGATTATTTTTTAAATCGTGAATTTATATGATAAAAAATTAAATAATCGAATAATAGTGAATACTTCTACTGCATAACATATTTCAAAACCCATCGTTTAATTATTCTTTAGTGCTATCAGTCGCGAAAATTTATATTTTATTCAGCGAATTCATGTCTATATGCATACCAAAAGAATAATATTTTTGAAAAAGTATCGATGGAATGACTGGCTTGAGCATCGAGCTAGACATTCCAGTGATCCATTTAAAAAAAATAATCTCCTAACCAGCAAATGGACATTACTACATACCATTGCAGCTTTCGTCGGTGGTAATTTGTACCCAAGATGAGCAAAAAAGTAATCGATCGTGATCACTCAAGACAAGAAATAGACCTTTCCTCGTTATCAATCCATCCTATGACGTAATAATCAACTACGCGACATGTAGGATGACATTATAATGAATGACGTCGATAAGTACGTCACGAACCCATATTTGAAGACGGACTATGCGCTGTTGTACGAATTGTATGTCTTTACTATTTAATAAATACGCTGTTTAATATTTTGAAACTAATTTGACTGGACGCTGTTGCTGCCATTGGCATCAACAGCACCAAGTCAAATTAGTTACAAAAGATTCAACAGCTTACCAGTATAGTTTTAAAGAAATTGATAGTTAGGGTATTCGGGGATCGATCAATCCCAACATAGCGAATTGTGGGTGGAGTTTAGCTAGAGATGAGCGGGGCATAGCAAAAAATGGAAGGTTCATTGAGCAAGCCTAGATGTCATCAGGTCGTGTCCCCTGTATTTCTGAAGATAATATCATCTTGCATGCATATATGCGCAAGCGGTGGAAGAGAAGTGCACATGGCTTGTATTTTTCTAAACTTAAAAATTAGATGTCAACTGCTGGTTCTATATGCCTCAAGATATGGTGTACACTAGGATTCTATGACTTTTGGCATGATCCGAGAAATCCAGAAAATCCGAAAGATTCCGGAAAATACTTACAATGTGACAAAATCTGGAGGGCGAGAGCTTACAATATCTGATTGCCCTTGTGGTTTTATTGAGGTGATTAGATTGAATAGTCGACGGCACGCAATCGTAAATCCCGAGTTCATAACTTTGACCGTTTATCCCCACCCCCACCCCCAAACCTCCTGAGTATCTACCGAAAGAACTTACAAGAATATAATTGTGTTAGTAACAGAGGGATCCGATCTGTCACTCAAGTAACCTATGATAAATTCCATTACGGCACATGCAGATTAATGTCGCAATCAATATGACGTCAATTAGCTCCGTCTTCAACATCGGTAAATCCGTAAGGTGTATGAATTGATTGTCCTTGAAAATGTTCAATTAGAGAAGTGAGCCTAGTCGTTTTGGTGCGAATGTGAGATGTTGCAGCAACGGCCCAGTTATGTTAGTTTCAAGATATTGAACTGATTGCCTCTAGTTACTACAAAATTAAGGTTCTGGGAATTCAAGGTTTTAATCCGATTCCACCCGAGCTTAAAATAGGCGGGTATGGCTAGAAACGGACACCTCTATTAAATCTGTCAACGTATTTGTAGGGTACCGTATATCTAAAACTCATATGTGATCTGAATCATATTATTACTGTTTATTTCATGAAATATTGTATTGTATATTGTATTTCGTGTACTTCAAAAGAAGTTAATCGAAAATTAAAGTAAACTAAACTAAACTCACACACCAAATTCGGTTGAATTCCGCACCAGCGGTGTCGGTGGTGTTGTGTTACAGTCAATTCCCGCACGCTAAAATGGAACATTTCGACGTCCAACCCAACACCCAACTCCCCCACCCCCACTCCAGCCACACGTGGGGAAGGGACCAAGTGTAAGTCATCTTGCAATCCGTAATCGTGATATATATATAATATATATATAATAATAAGTTATAGTTAGGTATTATTTTCTCGACAATATATTATTATTATTATTATTATTATTATTATTATTATTATTATTATTATTATTATTATTATTATTATTATTATTATTATTATAGGATTGACAATGATCTAAAACATGCAACATAGTAGCAGTTGTTGTATTGGTTGTAGTAGTAGTAGTAGTAGTAGCAGCAGCAGCAGCAGCAGCAGCAGCAGCAGTAGTAGTAGCAGCAGCAGCATCAGTAGTAGTCGTAGTAGTAGTCGTAGTCGTAGTCGTAGTAGTAGTAGTAGTAGTAGTAGTAGTAGTAGTAGTAGTAGTAGTAGTAGTAGTAGTAGTAGTAGTAGTAGTAGTAGTAATAGTAGTAGCAGTAGCAACAGCAGCAGCAGCAGCAGTAGTAGTAGTAGTAGTAGTAGTAGTAGTAGTAGTAGTAGTAGTAGTAGTAGTAGTAGTAGTAGTAGTAGTAGTGGTAGTAGCAGTAGTAGTAGCGGTAGCGGTAGTGGTAGTAGTAGTAGTAGTAGTATTAGTAGTAGTAGTAGTAGTAGTAGTAGTAGTGGTAGTGGCAGTAGCAGCAGCAGCAGTAGTAGTAGTAGTAGTAGTAGTAGTAGTAGTAGTAGTAGTAGTAGTAGTAGTAGTAGTAGTAGTAGTAGTAGTAGTAGTAGTAGTAGTAGTAGTAGTAGTAGTAGTAGTATAGCAATTCAGATGTTGTTGTTGTTGTTGTTGTTGTTGTGGGTTTTTGTTGTTGTTGTTGTTGTCATATTGGTAACTTGTATACCAACTTTGGTTGAATTTTGTCACTTGGTTTCTGTGGAGTTGTGTTACACTCATTTTCCATAACAAACGGGCGGGATGACGTAATCTCGGCTGTTCTTCGGGAAAACCCCGTGTTGATAATAAAATGTTTAATAACTACAGTTTACCTGTATGGTTACTTTAAAATTGGAATCCTGGGAATTCATGTTTCAAATGGTTGAAATTAAATAGACGCACCCCTCATGTGTCAACTTAACCCGTTAATGGTTAAACTGACCAAAGGCAACTTTGCAAAGGTCTGCAGACATGAATATTTGAAAGGCCTAGAGAAGAGTATTTTTTAATATTTACCACTAGAATGACTGGCTCGGTAACCGAGCCAGTCATTCTAGTGGTAAATTTTCAAAAATACTCTTCTCTCGGCCTGAAGATAGACACTGGCGAAGTAAAAACTGTAACCTTCTTTGCCATTATCGCTTTAATGGTCAAGCCGGCAAAAGAAATTCAGTGGTAAATTTACAAAAATAATCTAAGATTAAAATATCTTGAAAAATACTGACCATCAAAATGTTTAATTGATATATATAAAGCTGCATTTTGAGTGCTTTGAGGCACTGTTCACACAAGAGGTGGTAAATAGGCCCTATACGTATAAAGTGGATGGCGATAAATATGGATCGTTAGCCTCCATTTTGCCGACAGAATCCATATCACAAAACACCTCACTTGAATTAAAGGTGCGTATTCACACCAAAATGCTTGAAAATAAAATTGCTGAAATTATATAATTTTAGAGGCTTAAATTGTGTACCTCAATATAATGAAGCGAAATAAATCTTAATATACGATGATTTCATTCCATATAAATAAATTTCGTAGGTTTAGTTGTGAATTTGAATTAGGGACTCGTGCCTCTAATTTATTAAGACAACTTAAAAAATTATATTAAGTTATACTATCATATGCTAAGATTTATTTCGTTTCGTTGCATTTAGGCACACAATGTAAACCTTTAAAATTATATAACCGTAACAAATTTTTGTAACCATTCTGCTGCGAATATACACCTTGAACTCTTTCACCGACAAGTCTTGGAAAATGTAATTTCTTTACAATTCATAGTATATTCTGTTGAATATTTTGAAGTAAATATGACTGGAAGCCGTTGCTGCCTACGGCAGCAACGGCTTCCAATCATATTAACTTCAAACTATTTAAAAGCTTTCCTGTGTTATTGTCTTGAAATTGAGATATATGAATTTGTCGATGAAAGAGTTACGCGGTTCTATCTGTCTATAGTGACTTATTATTTGTGCTCAATAAGGTGGCCGCTTAGCACAGGTTGTACAATATGATGTCAGATTTCATGCTCGCAGAGGATGTTGTGTGTGCGTGTGTGCGCGCGCGAGCGCGCGTGCCGGCGTATCCGCGTGCGTGCGTGGGTGTGCGCGTGTGTGTGTGTGTGTGCGCGCGCGCGCGTGCAGGTGCGTGTGCATGTTGTGGGCGCGTACGTGTGTGCGTCCGTGTGTGAGCGCGTGCACGGGTGCGTGCGTGTGTACGTGTGTGTAGGTGGGGTGGGTGTAGTGGGTGTGTGCAGCTGGGTGACTGGGTAGCTTTTGTGGTATGTTTTGAATGGATAATATAAGGTAATGGTAAAGGGTTTTCTAAAAAGTATCAATTAGTTTCTCGATGACTTTTGTTAAGGTGTATCCATGGCTTGCTACGTATGACGTCACCGCGCGTGATTCGCAGCCCAGAAGTGTATTTTGCTTTATTACAGATTAGATTACATTAGATTAGATTAGATTAGATTAATAATTGTCACAAAATCTTTTACATGAAGATATAGCCAAACATGAAGGTTATACAGACATTATACAGATTACAAGACACACAGTACGAATAGTGAACAGTTGTGATATAAAAAGAAGATGCTAATATATTAAATAATTAAATAATTATATGTAGTCTGCGGTTTGATTGACAGACTGATATATTATGCTAAGACATTTGCTACTGGTAGACCGACGCTTAGCGTATTTTTAAAGGCATTTTGCCTTTTAATGGTGCATTTTGAAACACAGCTCCATACCGCTTTACACACCTCAGTGTCCCCCTTATTATACGACATTAAGAATACATTTTTTTATCTAAGCTAAAATTAGAGATATCTACAAATGAGTTGAGGGAATTAAATAGAGCCAGTCTTTCGATTTCCTAGAATGGGCAGTGAGCAATGAAATGGTACTCGTCCTCAACAATTCCAGCAGATCAAAGCAAGCACACTCTTTTTTCTACTGGAGTTTTTGGGACAGTATGCCTACTCACTTCTATCTGGAGGTTATGCGCACTGACTCTGTGTTTGGCAAAATCATTACGCCTAGAATAGTCTCCATCAACTAGTAGATAGTTTTCAATATTGAAGTTATTTTTTAAAGTCCTGTGAGTTCGAAGTTTAGATCCCTGTTGGAATTTGCCAACAGGGCATATAACATCCCTGTTTATATGGAGAAGCCAGGTCGATTTGTACCTCGTTTCCATGGCATATTTAGTAGTCTGGAAGATTCATTTTTATTTATGGTGTTTGATTCGTCCAAATTTCTTGAAGGTTAAAATTTGTCCATACTTTTTTACATGTGTTGACCAATTTGTTTCACCTAACGAGGCGCAAGAATGCATATTGGCATGAAGAACTGTTGTATCTGAGTCAATGTCACATAGCCTCATCCAGAACATCGCTGCTTGGGACAAGAGAGTGATCATTAGGACATGCTGCCCAAGTTCGCCCATCACAGCGGCATTCGTAGTTTTCCGGTTAACTCCAAGTATATATTTACAAAAATTGATAAGCTATGCGAAATTTGTTTGCCAAACTCAGAGTCAGTGCACACGATCTCCAGATAGAAGTGGGGAGACATACAATTCCCAAAACTCCTGTAGAAAAAAGAGTATGTTCGCTATGTAACATTCAAGCTGTTGAGGATGAAAGACATTTTACTCTAAAATGTCCACTTTACCACAGTGAAAGACAATCGCTATTTAATTACCTTAATGTTTTTGTAAACTTTGCTTCCCTCAGTGAACAGCATAAATTTGTGTTCATAATGTCCTACAATAACGGTGACACTGAGGTCTGCAAACCGGTACTAAAATATGTCACTGATTGTTTCATGAAAAGGCAGAATGCGTTGGCTCCGAAACAATCCACTAACCCACCGCCATCACTAATAATTGCAATATAGCTGATCAGATCGGCAGCAAATTTTGCTGTAGGTGCATTACATGTATCCTTATCGCACTTTTATATGACGGCTGGGTGAAGAGGTGACATCGTTATCGTCTGTGTCATAAAATCTCATGGTGATTAAACTGTCATGGGATATTGAGATATGGCGAGTGGTGATGCTGCTTCTTCTTTATTTAGTGATCCTGGCGGAGGTTTCAGACAACAGTCAGTGAAGTTTCCACTGTAACTAATGCGCAGTACCTAGCATAACATTAACTTCAACATTAACTTCAAATTTACACTATGAATGATATGTAGTTTCTGCTCATATATTAATATAACCACTTAATTTGATAACAGAGCCATCAGCCTTAATTCGTGGATGTCATCTTATGTGCGTGCGTGCGTGCGTGCGAGCGCGCGCGTGGGCGGGTGCGTGAGAGTGTGCGTGTGCGTGTGCGTGTGCGTGTGCGTGTGCGTGTGCGTGTGCGTATTGTATATATCATGTATATTTTACTTATTGTCGACTGTATATCGTATGTACTATCTATGTATGCCTATATCTATATGTATGTAGATTTCGTGCCAATAAATAATCTGAATCTGAATCTGTTTAACAATCGAGCTGAACCCGGAAATACGTCATCACTTATCTACGTGTATTGGGGAAATCAAACGGACATCGCAACTTATTATCTCTCTTATTGCATTTACAGATGGTCGTAATGGCGTCTAGGGTAATGGTTTTAAAGGTATCTGATTGTTGACGCTATTTAAGCTGGTACCCGACTCCAATTGCTCATAATCACAATATGAGCCAGAGAATCGTCAGCGAGGGTATGAGGAGTCGGGTACCAGCCTAGACGCTATTCAGCTGGCCAGGCAGACCAGATTAGTTTATTGCGTGTAAATTAGTCCCTTTAAAATGACGTCGTGTATCTATTACGCAATAATTAAATCCTGACGTCATAGATGTAAATTGGTAGAACGGGTTTTATGAAGGAAATGCTGTCTTTCAGAATGAAGCGGTGGCGGGATATGGGACACTGAGATAATGAGGGTTACTGTAGAATGGTATGTACTAATTCATTTGAAATATCGCGTGTTACTTATTATATTACTAGAACACACTCGGTACATGAGTGTTGATAATAAACGACAACTTTACTAATCGGCTATGATACAGAGACTGATCTGCTAGAGCATTCAACTACAACAGGCAGTACATGGTTATAAAAATAAGAGTTAGTCTCCATACGGGTTGATACGGGAGGGTCTCTAATTAAGGATGACGGCGGTGTCGGGTGTGCGTGTTTGAATGTTAATTAGGCCATTGAGAAAATGAGTTCTAATGGACATTACATCAATGATTATGATCAATTCTCTTCACGTTATGACATTTAATATTTTTAAGTGTTTGTTTTATTGTTCTGTATGCGTAAACCATAATATTTCATTATTTGGTATTTTATCGCAATAAATTGATTGATTGATTAATTGATTGTTTAAGCTTTGCCCCTATACGTAATCAGTAGGCAATAATATGTAGACTAATCAGAATAAGTGTTTATAACACACCACATTCTCTCGACTCTCGGACTATGTATGCTCAATCCCCTGGCTACAAGGTGTAGGTATCTAACATATATGGCGAGAGACCACGCAATATCTACAGCATATTTTGGACGAATATCTTGCTCTGGTAAATAATGTGACTTGACGTCACACGATGCTGGAAAGACAAATCTTATTTATACCCTCTCATTAAGCTCAATAAATTGATTTATTTTTATTGACGTAGTTACGGATTATCAGTGAATTTATTATCCTCGCCGCTCCAATGTTGATCTAAATTGACTTTGAATTCTAGTACTGTCTTGGAGCTGATCACACGGTTTGCGAATACAAATCTAATATCTGTTAGCTCGCTCTTTGTAGACTTACTGTTGAGTCAACTAGTTTGAAAAACTGTGTACTGTCTATATCTTCGATGTTCTTTAAGATCTTAAATGTTTCGATTTGCATCACCTCTCATTCTTCTATAAATGAGTATTGGAAGTTGCAGCTCTTTCAATCTTTCGCTATACGTGAGATGTCTCAGTTCTGGGATCAATTTCGTTGCTCGTCTCTGTACATTTCTCTATCATCATGATATCTTTCTTGAACCATGGATTCCACACTGCGTTAGTGTACTCCAGATGTCGTCTCACCATAGCCGTAATTGTACAGTTTCAGAAACATTTCCTTCTCCAAATAGTCGGAAGTTTTCGGATTATACCTATTGTATTGATACACCCCACCCCCACCCCCACCCAACCCCAGTCATAATCAATTATGAATGACTTGATCTACTCGGTCTTAAACGCTTAATAGTTCGTCACGTTGTACGAATTGTATGTCTGTAAATAAACATTCTGTTGAATACTTTGAAACTAATTCGAATGGGCGGTGTTGCTGCCACAGGCAGCAACAACACCCAGTCAAATTAGTTTCAAAGTATTCAATACCTTACCTGTATAGTTTTCTGGAGATTGAGCTTCTGAGAGTGCAAGGATCGATAAATCCCAACAAGGGAAAAGCGTTGGTGAAGCTTAGCTAGAGATGGCCGAGTATAGCTAAAACTGGATTTCTCCATTATTTTGGTGACAGAAATCTGGTATAGCGCGGATTATTCATAAATCTACAGTAGTACTACTGCGCAGTCGAAGCCCAGTTTGGCTAACATCTCTACAAAGTAGCATCCATGTGCGACCACCTAATTGAGGAATCCAGTTTTAGCTATACCCCGCCAATCTCTAGCTAAGCAACATCGCTCAGCCAAATTAGTTTCAAAATATTCACCAGCATAATTATTAAATAGTAAAGTCATACAATTCGTACTAGAACGCTTAGTCCATCATCAATTATGCGTTTGTGACGAACTTAGCTACGTCATTCATGACGTAATTGATTATCATGTCGGTTTACATGTCATAGGTAGTTGATTATGACGTCATATGATTGACTGAAAAACTGGATTCATTGATTGTTTAATGTGTGTTTTAGCTTAACTTTTCTTTCTGTGCGTGAATAATGAGCATCTATAAACCACTAGTCTTAAAGAACCACCGACTTAGGTCCAATAATTAGGTGGTCGATATATGGATATTAATTGACGATTAATCATTAAGCTTCGTGTCTTGTATCGTCTCACAACCCAATTATAGCATTAGGCTCGACTACGTTCTAAGAAGACTTTGGCGTTTCAAAATTTCATTGGTCAATTATTTCCAGGTAAAATAACTAACTAACCAATAAGCGTTTATCGAGAAAAGTCTTAGGTGAAGAGAATCGATTACAGTAATAACGTGTTGGTAATCACGGCCGAGGTATATAGCTAGCTAATCGCGTACAGTATAGCTCAGAAATGGCTTAAAGGTACATATTCACACCAAAATGCTTCAAAATAAAATTGTTAAAATTATATACTTTTAGAGGCTTAATTTGTGTGCCTAGATATAATGAGACGAGGGAAATCTTAATATATTCTGATTTCATTTCGTGTAAATTCATAAAATGTTCTAAGTTGTGAAAATGAATTAGAGACACGAGTCCCTATTTCCAAACAGAATAAAAACGTACTGTTGAATATTTTGAACATAATGGGCCTTTCCGGCTTTAGCTATGCCCCGCCCATCTCTAACTAAGTTCCACCAACACTTGGCCTGTGTCAGTGGGATCGATCGATCCCTGAACTCCCTAACTATCAATTTCCAGAATACTATACAGGTAATTAATCTGTTGAATATTTTGAAACAGCATTAACTGGGTGCTAGTTTCAAAATATTCGACAGAATGTTTATTAAATAGTAAACATATACAATTCTAAAAACGTGACCGGACTATTAAGCGTTTAAGACGGACTAAATCGAGTCATTCATGACGCAATGATTATGACGTTATCCCACACGTCGAGTAGTTCATTATGACGTCATATGATGGACTAATAAATTGGAAAGGTTCATTTGATTGGAAGGCAGCAATCCAATTATGTTTAAAATATTCAACAGAACATTTTCTTACGTCGTGTTCAAAATAGGTTTTTTTTCGGAAACAAATTAACTTATGTGTGAGCTGTGCTGTACCCATAGGACAATCTAATCAATTAGTCCGCCAATCTCGCTAAACGAAAGGCTAATCGCCGGGCTATTGATGCGGTAATCCCCGCGCACAGTCGCCGTAGGCGCAACGACTGAGAACCGTATATTATAATCAATATACCATCAGGTACACGGATTTGTAGTTAGGCCGCTTTACAATCTTGAGAGAAAGCGCTACAAAGGTGGAAACTAGATAGATTTTAATTTCTTTTTCTGAATGTTGTGATAATCTAAGTGATTTGAGATATAGTCGCTTTAAATAATTTGTCTTGTGTATGCTTACATTATCAAGGTTGTAAATATATCGTATCACAATAAATAATTCGTAGTTTTACATCGTTTGTGATCTGTGTTTTAAATTAGCAAACTAATATATAGTCATAACTCGCGCATTATTTATTGATATATAAGAACTTTAATACTATTCTAAGCCGTTCGTTCACATTTCATATACACACTTTATAAAGTTTGACTTCATGTGATTTAAAGCAAGATTAATTATTCTAGTATGAATAAAATCAATTAAAAGAACCTTATAAACGAGGTGCATGCCGAGATAAGGGTTTTAAAATTCTATAAACCTATCAGATACGGTGACGTAATAGGAGTTTTCTACAATATATTGCACAGTATCTATGGAGCCAAGGTTGCATATTTATAGTAGAGTATGACACGTCACGTCGACAGCGTAAATAATCGTTTAAATGTGTTTTGGTATGCGTCAGCGCGTTGCTTAAGCCCCCATCACACCGAACTCGTTCTCACTACGTTCTGAAAAATGTAGCCGATCGGGCTCAAACTGTGTGCAAACGGAGTTGACGTAGTAGCAACTTTTTACGGTCTGTTTACGAACTTCATGGACGGGTTTGGTCGGGCTTGGACGGGCTCGGACGGGTTTGGTCGGGAATGTTGCTCCAGAACGTTGAGCCTGCTCACAATTTTCGGTCGACCATCCCGTCCTGCAATTAGACGGATTGACAACGTACTTAAAACAAGATGGACGTACTACGAACGGAATTTCCGTACTTCGATCGTACTAGGGACGTGTTATGACGTGTTGCGGTCGGGCGTCAATTGGCAGTACGTGTGCACACCGACCGTGTCCGTTTGTAGCTCGTTCATCCCGTTCACAGACAGACCCAACTCGACCGCATTACGTCCTTAGTGCGTCGTTATTCCGTCTAAATACGAGCAAAACAAAATAACAAGTTCTGAACAAGTTTACAACATGTTTCTACACAGTTCAAAAAGTTCGCAGTAGGTTCTCAGTACGCTCTACTCGTTTTGAGTACGTTTATTGCGTTCTTACGCTGTTTTTACAACGTCTACCCCGTCTGCAGTACAATCAGACAGGGTAGGGTATAAATACGGGTCGTTTCCTCACTGGTTCATCATTTGTGCACAAGATTTTACATCTGTTCCTGACTTCATTGCCCAACACCATGGATAACCTAGCAGCTCTTAATATCTTGAATGTTGGTTTCCTGCAATTTTTGTTGGAAGCAGAGCAAGAACACAATGAGATGGTAGAGCAAGAGAGAAGAAGGAGAAGACCAAGAACCTGTTGGGTGAGGAACTGGTTAAAGCCGGAGAGAAGATTAGCCATAGGACATTATTATCAGCTGATGGAGGAGCTCCGCCTGGGTGATCAAGAGTCCTTCTACAACTCTTTGAGAATCACCCCACCCAGGTTTGACGAACTTTTTGAACGCATCACCCCCTTTATAGAAAAAGAAGACACCAACTACAGAAAGGCTCTGGAACCAGGGATGAAGCTTGCCATCACACTGTGTCCTCTGGCAACAGGAGATTCTTATGCCACCGTTCAATATGATTTCCGGGTAGCCAGAAACACAATCTGCTTATTGGTGAGAGAAGTCTGTGATGCACTGGTGATGGAGCTCATGAATGAAGTCATCACCTGCCCTGTCGACAGAGACGCTTGTAAACAAATTGCTGAGGAGTTCATGATGCGATGGACTGTCCCACATGCCTGTGGTGCTCTAGATGGGAAACATGTTGCCATCAGAAAACCTCCCAAGACTGGAACCATGTACCACAACTACAAAGGCTTCGATTCAATCGTCCTAATGGCCCTGGTAGATGCAGATTATAAATTCATGTGGATAGATGTACGGTACAGAACATGTTACATAAAATGTTAATGTAATAATTTTAAGATGTACTTACACTTACAAGTGTCATTTTCTTCACTTCATACGTGAATGGGGCCAGAAAGGAGAAGTTATTAAGCACCCACTGGTCTCTATCGGAGTGGTCAACAGCACCATCCCCAGACTTCTTCTTCCTCAGCTTGGTGTAGCGGGTCCTCACACCCATCACTTCTGCCACAGGAAGTCCTTTTTCTTGGTGTCCTTATAACCCTCCAGCTTCTTGTTGTAGGGGACTTCATGCGTCTTGAGCCAGTCAACCATGGCTTCTTATTGATCCATGGTAAGATGGGTGTGTGTCTTGGTTTTCTTCTTCTTGGGCTTCTGACTCTGTCCTCCATCTTCCTCCGACATGTGACTTTCTGACTTTGAGGCAGAGTCATCAGAGGGTGCAGGGGATAAAACACCCTCATTCTCTTGACTTCCAGACTCAGGGACGGGCTCAGGAGGCTCAGTAACTTGGTGGGTGATCTGGACGGGCTTCAGTTGAGCAGGAGCTTTGGGATCTTGGGGTAGTGGCTGATTTAACACGCCCCGTTTGTCTGGCTCTACTCTTCCTTGGAGGCATGATGATCACAATGATTCAGTAATCAGAACGATGGTCACGATGCTTGTCACAACTGTTGGAAAAAATTTAAGTAACCGCGTTAGTCTATTTTAAAAAAATAAATAAATAAGGGTAGTACCTTTAGAGACGAACTTTGACGAGCTTTCGCACACAAGTGTGCTTCATCAGGTGAGTAGAATGTTGAAGCACACTTGTATGCGAAAGCTCGTCAAAACTATGTCTCAAGGTACTACCCTTATTTTTGTTGTTGTCACAACTGTTGTGGACTTGATCTTCACAGCTTGAAGCGGCGAACGAGAATGAGAGCTGGCAGAAACGTGCTGGGTTTTTATAGCCGTCAGGCCAGGACGTAATTTCAATTACGTTCTGAACGCACTACGGACGAGATGAGGACGTGGTCAGAACGAGTTAAACTGTCTGTGAACGAGGTGGTCGAATTACGAACTAGTTAGAACGAAGTAGAACTAGTTACGAACGGGTTTAAACTGACTACAGACGGGCTTGGACTGCTTGGAAACGGTGCCCCCATGAGTTGAACGGGCAATTTTACCCGATCTGAACTTGATATAAAGGACTGCAGACGGGATAAAGACGAGATGGACGTATCGAGAACTGTTTGTGAACTAACTAGGATCGTATTGTAGACATTATCCGGCCAAAGTTACACGTTCTAGGCAGACCACAACCCGTTTTACGATTTTTTGAGGACGGGGTGGGACGTTTTGAGAACTAGTTAGATGCTTCATAGTTCGTACGCTTGTACGAATTGTATGTGCTTACTATTTTAATATACATTATGTTGAATATTTTGAAACTAATTCGACTGGACACTGTTGATGCCATAGGAAAGGTTAGTGGATGAATCCAGTTTTAGCTTTACCCCGCACACTCTAGCTAAGCTTCACCCACACTTTGTTCGTTTTTGGATCGATCGATCCTTGAATACCCTTACTATCCATTTCCGGACAACTAAACAGGTAGGCTGCTGACTATTCTGAAATTAATTTTACTGGGTGCTGTTGCTGCCTATGCCAGCAACAGCGCCCAATCAAATTAGTTTCAACATATTCAACATAATGTTTATTAAATATGAGGGACATACAATTCGTACAACCTGACGGACTATTAAGCGTTGAAGACGGACTAAATCGAGTCATTCATGACCTATTGATTATGATGTCTGTATGAACGCGTCACGTAGTTGATTATGACGCCATATGATTGACTTAGAAATTTGATTCCCCAATTACTATCATGTGGCTCGTGACGTCCACCTCATTTCAAGACTGCTTCTCGGAGTATAGATCATAAAGGTCATCTTAGTGAGCACCAAGTGTGATTTCAAACAGATTTGTAAATTTTGTATTAAGTAAATGATTTGAAAACTATTGGCAAGTGATAACTTATTCCAAATCAGGTGGTTTGTGAGATTACATTGGCAGCCATGAGCTGATGCTTCGCTAAGAATCTGCTTTTCGACCACGCGTCTGATCTGCCTGTCTGCTGCAAGTCATAAGACAATAATTGCAATGGGCAATAACTCTGGACCTGTAGAATATTTTGAAAACTGTTTGACTGAAAGTTGTTGGTTCGCCACCAATAATTTTAGTCAATTTGTTTCCAAAATATTCTGCAGGACCAGAGTTAAAACCCTTGGAAAATGTAGTCTGCAGAAATTCAGCAGGCAAACTTAGAGAATCTCAGTCACATGGCTCCCAAAAGCTCTCTATTGACAGGTTTGTCATATAATATAATAACTTCTTCAGTAGACGTGCATGATTGGTTCCTTATGAAGATGACGATGGTAATCACGTGACATTACAGGCTAACAAGTGACGTCAGAGAGGGGTGAGTGAACATGCTTGAGCGTGTCTACAATCGAGCTCATGCATTACATCCTCGCGAGTTTCCATTTGTCGTCACCAAGCACAAGTAAGTGTCGATTAGTGCGCGTGCGCATGCGTATGCATGTGTGTGCGTGCCCGCGTATGTGCGTGTGAGTGCGTACATGCCTATGCGTCTGCTTGGATTATAACATTTGCGTACACATGTATACAGAGTGACATAGTTCTAGGGACTAATTTTACTTCATTTCGGAAAACGTGAAAAGACGCCATTGTCAGCTCTACTAGCGTTCAATTTCTTTATATATCCGCACGTTGCTGCTCAATAAACCGCCGGGGAGCCAGCTGGCCAAACAGTGTATGGGATCAATGGACTAACGCTGGGATTTCCCCAAAATGTGCATTGCCATGTTACAAATCTTCGACACAATTAAACGCTGAAAGATCCTAGATGTTCTACACTAAGCCACTTGCAATAAAGATGAACTGCGACTAGTGAGACAACTACTTGCAAACACCAAGCTGAGAGTACGAGTCGAGACAGTTACCTCTGCAGAGTCTTGATACATCAATAGGCCTTTCCACTTTATCCATCAATCATATGACGTCATATTCAACTACGTGACGTGTAGAATGTAATCATAATGAATGATGTCATTATGACGTCATGAATGACGCAGATAAGTACGTCACGAACGCATATTTGAGGACGAGCTATGCGTTGGTGTACGAATTGTATGTCTTTCCTATTTAATAGATATTTTATTTTGAAACTAATTTGACTGGGCACTTTTGCTGCCATAGGCAGCAACAGCACGCAGTCAAATTAGTTACAAAATGTTCAACAACTAACATGTATAGTTTTCAGAAAATTGATAGGGCATTAGGAGATCGATCAATCCCAGCACGAGCGAGGTGTGGGTGGAGCTTAGATGGATATAGGCGGGACATAGCTAAAACTGGAAAGGTCCATTGGCTCTCCTGTGCTGTTCACCTGCTACCGTGTCGCAGCAGTAAAATTTGTGCGAGGGAAATCAAAATCCTGTGTTCACTGATCTGGAGTACTACTGACAATGCTGTACGTTGCGTCATGGGAAACATGCTTTCCAGTCCTTCTGGAAGTTATGGATTCGTAGATAAAAGATGCCATGGACAAAAAGATTACGTTAATACAACGCAACGTGCGTATCCATGATGCTGTATAACTGTAACAGCTGGACAAGATGTGTAATGCATCGCCCCTGTCCAGAGAAGTCGCCCATCAAAGATGGTCCATGTTTGGCCATGGGCTAAGGATGCCAGAAGACACACCAGCACCGAGCGGCTTGGAATTCGCCCACTGGGAGCCAGTAACTATAAAGCCAGGAGAGGACGTCATTGCATAAATCTGATAAGCATGCTGCGAAGTGATCTCTAGAAAACAGGACTCGGTATGACTCAGATCAAGAATCGAGCAGAGGAAGCTAAATATTTGACTGAGGTCAGGACTTAGTGGTCAAAAGCGAAGAAGGGCTGAATGTAGCTGTAGGGTATTTCAGCTAATGCAGCGACAGAATACAGTAATCATACATTCATACATACTGGTCCGACTTGCCTGTCCGATGCAAGTCATAAGACAATAATTGCAATGGGCAATAACTCTGGACCTGTAGAATATTTTGAAAACTGTTTGACTGTTATCTTAAGACAGGAAATGGAGTGACTATATACGAGGATTATAGATCTTTGTGAATGATAAAGGAAAAATCTGAAAAATCCTGAAAATCCGGAACACACAGCAAACCCAATTCTATCAACCTTGTATTTTATTCAAGATCGCAGCCGCTTAGAAGACTGTGCCAGAGTTATTCTGTTGACCAAATTGGAAGACCGCTTTTATTTGGAGACCATCCGGAAACCAGTCTTCCCGAGGGATGTGCTTGAGACTAAGCTCTATCACAGATTGTGGCTCGTCAAGTTAATTCTTCACCTTGTATCGGCAACATTTAAATTAATCTATGAAATGATGTGCATGTTAATTTGTTAATGGGATTTTAATAAGCTATACATGTTTAATATTATTGTCACACAGGCCATGCGCTGTGCCGAGTCTCCCACCAGTCAACGAATCAAGGTTCGCACGTGACCATTACCAACGTAACCCGGACAGCTCAGGTGACCGGCCACAGTCTCGTTATAGATGGCGCGCGAGCCCAGGAGGTGTGTCATTAGACTGGAGCAGGCGTAACAGGCCACATCCGGAAAATGTGCAGATCTACCGCATGATCAATAACAGGGTAATTTAATGTACTCCTTAAAATTAATAATTTACATACTTCCTCCATATACCAGTTGGCATTTTGGGGTCATGCTGAAAAGCTGAGTGTGTTCGAGGGTATTTACGCTAGAGTAGGTAGTCGAGATTGTTATAGAGTATGACATACTATTTCCAACGAGACCAAAAATATCTTGATAGCAATTTTTTCCCGGGTTGGACTAGTTTGGTGGGGTGGGGTGGGGGAGGGGTCGGGGGGTGGGGTCGGGGGTGTGTGTGTGGGCGGTGTGTGTGTGTGTGTGTGTGTGTGTGTGTGTGTGTGTGTGTGTGTGTGTGTGTGTGTGTGTGTGTGTGTGTGTGTGTGTGTGTGCTTAACTATCACACGAGTAGTCTAGTACGAACGTTGACGAGTACCTATCCGGGTAATCTCCTAAACTCGCCCATGGTGCTTCATCGTTGTTACACGTGGTTGACCCATTTTAACACTTTGAACAGTGAATGAAAAATGGAAAACAATTTCATTTAAACTTAGCAAGATACTACTTTTGTCTTGACGCGAACTGAAGTTTCCGTTGAGGATGGATTGAAGTGAAATCTCGGTTCACGTCAGTACAAAAGCAGCGTCTTGACAACTTTAAGTGAGAAAAAATCTGAATATAGTTTGACAAAGAACACCTCCACTAAATTTAGTCTCGAAATATACAGCACAACTTCTGTTACAGTTTTCGTATTTGATTATTCGGTTTCAAAGTGCTAAAGAATAACCATCTTATGGCCACGCCCCCTAATGGTATCTCCTAAGTCACTTGATTGCATGGATCGCATCCGCATCGCGGCTGTGGCCAGCCTTCAGAATGCTTTCAGCAATTTCTGTAATATCAAACCCATGTCTCAGGATTGCAAAATACCGGTAGGTTACCATGTTGGATCTAGCATAGGACAAGAACATGCCCTCAGAATGAACCTTTCCAGTTTTAGTTATGCCCCGCCCATCTCTAGCTAAGCTCCACCCACACCTCGTCCGTGTTGGGTTCGGTCGATCTCTGAACTCCCTGACACAATTTCCAGAAAACTGTTGCTGCCTATCCCAGCGTCCAGTCAAATTAGTTCCAAAATATTCAACAGCATGTTTATTAAATGGTAGAGACATACAATTCGTACAACGTGTCTGACTATTAAGAGTTAAAGACTCATATAGAATCATTTATGACGTAATGATTATGATGACACCCCGCTTAGCTGATTATGACGTCATATGACGTCAGATTAATAGATGGATACTTAAAATTGTGGTATAGGTCTATAGGGAAAGTTAGATAGGCCAACCATAGTCAGTAATAATCTCTCTAACCACTATTAAGCAGGTGCCTTGGATAGACCTATATCCAGACAGATGCTGAATGGTTAGTGCCTACTATTGTTGAATTGCTAGATGGTACCCAATAACTTCCATTTAATTCACCTTTCCGGAATATCCATCCATCATCTGACCTCGTATGACGTCATAATCACCCCAACGCGTGTATGATGACGTCACAATCATTACGTCACAAAGGGTTCCATATCGTCCGTCATCAAATCTCAAACAGTCCGACACGTTGTATGAATTGTATGTCTTTGTAATTCTTTGCTATTTAATAAACATGCTGTTGAATATTTTGAAACTATTTTGACTGGGTGCTGTGTAGTTTTTTGAAAATTGATAGTCAGGGTTTTCAGAGATCGATCGATTCCAACACGAGCGAGGTGTGGGTGGAGCTTAGCTAGAGATGGGCGGGGCTTGCTGCGGCGTAAATGACATTTTCTTATTATCTGTTTTAAGCCAGTATGTCGTGTAAGCGCGCCACTCATACACCCGAGTCATGATATCTGCTACAACACCGTCTACTGTACAAGCTATCCGGAGAAATCACCCATCTTCCCTAAAGTAAGACTGACCAGACATCGGCCACACAAACCTGGGAATACAGCCTCAGCTGCAGCCACAGGAATAGGTACGAGACGTTATACCATAAGAGAAACATCATCCATTTTCGACTAACGTTCGCTCATAAACGCGCTTCATCAGGAAGCGCATTCATTGGCGAATGTTTGTCGAAAGGTTATGTGAGTCTTAAAATTAACACTTTTTAACTTGGTTACGACTAAAAGCAGATTAACGCGGTTACAGTATATCTGATTCAGAAATAGGTGTTACAGGTAACCTGTTCTATAGCTCAGTTTTCTTTTTCTTTATTCACCCAGGCCATTTACACAGCATATGGGGTACACATTATTATTATAGATATTTATACTATGGCGGTAGTTATTATTATTATTATTATTATTATTATTATTATTATTATTATTATTATTATTAAGTCACAAAGGGTTCCATATATACCATCATTAAATCTCAAATGATCCGACACATTGTATGAATTGTATGTCTTTGTAATTCTTTGCTATTTAATAAACATGCTGTTGAATATTTTGAAACTAATTTGACTGGGCAGCCTTACACAGCAACAGCACCCAGTCAAATTAGTTTCAAAATATTCAACAGCTTACCTGTGCAGTTTTTTGGAAATTGATAGTCAGGGTGTTCAGAGATCGATCGATCCCAACACGAGCGAGGTGTGGGTGGAGCTTAGCTAGAAATGGGCGGGGCATGGCTAAAACCGGAAAGGTCCATTGCCGTTAGGATCACGTGAAAGCTAGGTCCAGTTTCGACTGTAATGGCGATCGGGCCCCTGGGGTGATAGGGTTGTGAGATTTGACCACATCAGTCTTATACAGTACATCTATGACATTATTCGACATGCTTCAAACAAAATATAAAAAAGTATCTTATCTGTTGAATATTTTGAACATAATGGGATTAGAAGACATATGCTTGGGTATATTCAACAGAACATTAAAAAAACTTGTTTTCTTTTGACTGATTTATGAGTCGTACTATAGGTGTGACATCTATGCGTGTAACTTGACGTTATACACCCCCACCCCACCCACCCCCACTCACCCCAACAAAAAAATGAATTTTTGTGCGGCATTTTGTGGCCCTGAAAACTTAGGGGGCCCTGTGCAAATACACTTGCTGCACTGCCTTAAAGAGATGCTAATCTCATTTTAAATATTGCAATGTACCAATAGATTATGGTATATAGATTCCATATCATTATTATGTTGAGACATTCCCTTATCTGTATCACAATTATCTGCTTTGGAATATCGAGTAAATGTTGAACAGTGATCGCCGCCATTTTGTCTTCTTGAACGATAGTGTGTGATGTCATGTAAGTGCCAATGCAATATTTTCCTTTTTATGTAATGCTCATCTGGTTGAATACTTTGGAACTAATTTCACTAGAAGTTGTTACTGCCTAACGTAGCAACAACTTCCTGTCAAATTAGTTTCAAAATATTCAACAGCTTACCTGCATGATTGCTTTTACACCACATTGTTAAACTCCAGATGGCAACTGTATGACTGAGCGTATATAACGAGGCGGGCACGCTAGGGTTTTTTCCGATTGGTTGAAAAGTAAATCATGACAGCCATCATAGCGTGCAGAAATATATCAGCATTTATGTACTAAAGCTTGACTAACTTTCTTTAGCGGCATGATAAAAAGCTTAAAATGACCTGCATAGTTTATGAGTGGCATATTCGATGACGTGAATAGATATCAAGAGATGGGGTTAGTTATCTTTTAAGTTCGGCCTTGGGTAAACATTATACAGTACTATCGAAGACAGGTCTGATGCATAGGCTACTAGTCCATTTTGCGAATCTTCTTTTCTTTTCTTTTTCAGTCCCATTTGATCAGTCATTGCAAACATGGGACGTCCGGCAAGAGATGTTGTTACCTGTTGGAGAAGCGGTGAGTCATACTACGCTCTGACGCAATAAAAGTTCTATTAACTATAGCTAATGGCCGACCATTTTAGTTGGCTGTTGAGGATCGATCAGTACCATATTTGTTTTATCTATTGTATTTACTGGTTGGGTCTTCTCAAACAATACCAGGTGTCGTCAGTGCATTGTGTAATCAGCCAAGTTGCGCTTGCTGTAATAGCATGTACTGGCCCTGCAAGCAATGCTATGTTTATTCGTTGGGCCAACGTAGGTTTGCTCGTTGGGATTACGTTGGCCCAACGTATCACGTAGTTTTACCACGTAGAAACAACGTTGGACCAACGTAACTAACTTTCAGCCAGCCACTCTTGAACGTAAATACAACGTTGGCCCAACGTAACTAATTTCTATTAATCAACCACACGTTCAGCACCCTGCCAAATTAGTGTTAAAGTATTCAACAGCTTACGTGTAGACCTTTCTGGAAATTGATAGTCAGTAAGTTCAGGGATCGATCGATTCCAACACGAGCGAGGTGCGGGCGGGGCATGGCTAAAACTGGAAAGGTTCATTTGGTCCAGATTAACCATGAAGAGGGAGCCCAAAAAAGCCTTCCAGAAAAGCGCTCAAATGGAAGCGTAAATCAATTAACAGTTTTAATGGTCAAGATTTCTCCGGAAGATTAAAATTTTTACAAGCTATTTCTTTGTAAATTTACAGAAATTGTTTTCTGTTTGCCTGCAAATGGACATTTCCCTAGACCACTGCAGATACCGCCCATCAAAACCGTAATGATGAAAAAAATTCCAATTTTCGCTTAGCCAGTGTCCATTTGAATCCAGTGAGAAGAGTATTTTTGAAAATTTATCACTTGAATCACTGGCTCGGTTAACGAGCCAGTCATTCCAGAGGTAAATTGTCAAAAATACTCTTCTCTCGGCATGCAGATGGACAAACATGGCCTCACGATTACTGCACAGAGTCTGTTTTTAACCGCTTGACCATTAAAGGGTTAAGTTGACACAAGAGGGTGTTAAATGCATTTTATGACATATTCATAATCTCTAGCGTTTACTTTCTAGTTGCTCATGAAAACGACAACAAATCCTCATAAATACCTGTGCCGGAGAAGAAAGGGAGACAACTCACATATCATCAGTAAGTGCATAATTTCAATACCAGATGTGGACAATTCTTTAATGCCTACGAAATATTCTGCTCAGTTCTGAATGTAATTGAACTGAGTTAACCTGGAGCTTATCGGTATACATGTGCATTACACAAGTAATACTTTAGAAGAATGAGAGTATCTGGATGAAGCGGTGTAGAAGGCGGGGGGGGGGGGGGGGTGAGGCGTGGGGGACGAACATACACAGTATCAAAATGCTAGTAACGTCGAGATCTGGATAAGAGAAAGCAAGATTGGCTAAATCTCAGCTAATAATTGACCTTTCCAGTTTATCCATCAATCATATGACGTCATAATCAACTACGTGACGTGTAGGCTTTCGTCATAAGCAATGACGTCAAGAATGGCGTAGAAGGATTCGACACAAACACTTAATTGGTGACGGACTAAGCGTTGTTGTACGAATTGTATGTCTTTACTATTTAATACAAATTATATTGAATATTTTGAATCTAATTTGACTGAGCAGCAACAGCTTTCAGTCAGATTAGTTTCGAAATATTCAACAGCTTACCCGTATAGGTTTCTGGAAATTGGTAGTCAGGAAGTTCAGGGATCAATCGATCCCAACACGAGCGAAGGTACGGGCGGGGTATAGTTAAACTCTGGCTCTACTCGAAGGATCTTCTCCAAATTTGGACGGAAGTATGTCGGTGGTGTTACGAGCAGATATGCTTATTTTGGGATCTAAGACAACAGCTTTTAGCAACAATTTTCAAAATAATCACTTGAACGTATTCTTCAATAACGCTGGTTCTATACTGGTGCAATCTTCTCCTAACTTGAGTGGAAGCTTGTCCATGTGATCCAGAGACGGGCTCTAGAACCCAACAGCATTTAGCAACAGTTGTCAAAATATACATTTTTACGCATTGTTCAATAACTCTGTTGCAATCCTTTCCAACCTCGGATGGACGCTTGTCCATGTGGTCCCGAGCAGATGTGCCCATTTTGGGGTCTAAAACACAACAGCAACAGCTTTTAACGACAGTTTATAAAATATATATTTTATGAATTCTCCAATAACTCTGGTTCTACTTGTACACTCTTCTCAAAACTTGGATGGAAAATCGAACACGTGATCCTGCCAATGTTGTGGCGAAAGGCTAAAGGCAACAGCAACAGCTTTCAGCAACATTGTTGTCAAAATAGGCATTTTTGAAGCATTTTAAAACTAGATTGATCGGTCGATGAAGCGTCATCGCAAATCCCCACGTTCACCGCTTTGAACTTTTGACACACCCACAACCCACGCCAGTGGTGGAGCCAAATGTAAATGCCATTTTTCACTCCGCGCTCATATGGGTAACTCACATACCAAATTTGGTTGAATTCCGTCCAACAGTGTCAGAGGAGTTGCCGTAGAATAAATTTCATGACGTTTTGACCCCATCCCCCATCTCTGGGGGCGGGGCAAATGTAAATGTTCTCATCCACTCCACATTGATATGGGTAACTCACACACCAAATTTGGTTGAATTCCGTTCAATGGTTTCGGAGGAGATGCATTACAATCAATTTCTGCAGGTTAAAATTGGACCTTTTGACCCCTCCCCCCCCCCCCCCCGGCTCCCTGGGCGGCGGTGCCAAATCTAAATGGCCTCTTGCACTCCCGCAATTATAGGAGTAACTCAGATATCAGATTTGGTTGAGTTCCGGCTAACGATTTCAGAGGAGTTGCATTACAATCAATTTCACGACTTTTTGACACCATCCCCCAACCACTGGGGGCGGGGCCAAATGTAAATGTGCTCATATACTCCACATTGATATGGGAAACTGACATACTAAATTTGGTTGAATTCTGCCCAACAGTGTCAGAGGAGTGGCATTACAATCAATTTTTTTACCCTTTGACCCCACGCCTCACCCACCCGTGGGGGCGTGGCCAAATGTAAATGTGCTCATGTACTCCACAGTGATATGGGTAATCCATAGACCAAATTTGGTTGAATTCTGTCCAGCGGTTTCGGCGATGCGTTACAATCAATTTCCGCAGGTTAAAATTTGACCTTTTGGCCACCCCACCCCCTGGGGGCGGAGCAAAATCTAAATTACCTCTTGCATTCCGAAATCATATGGGTAACTCAGATATCAAATTTAGTTGTGTTCCGTCTAACGATTTCAGAGGAGTTGCGTTACAACTAATTTGACCTTTTGACCCCTGCCACGTTCCCATAGGCTCGGAGCCAAATCTAAATATCGTCATGTAAAGTGGAATCAGATGGGTAACCCACATGTCAAATTTGATTTAATTCCACCTAATGGTTTGGGAGGAGATTGCGTGACGGACGGACGGACAGACGGATGGAGGCGATTACAATATCCCTGACATTTTTTTATAACGTGGGGATAATAATTCTAATGGAGCGATCTTTCACAAAAATTAGGTTGATGTGTCTCTATGTGGTCCCTAAGACGTATGCCAATTTTACTGTCAAAAACTAAAACGCATTAACTTTCAGCAACATTGCATCCAAAATATACACATTTGACCTTACGGCCGCCCGACTGAAACATATATCAACATGGCGGGTACTCGACAAATTGATCCTTGTTAAAAAAGATCGAAGTGATATTCAACATAAGTTCGATAATCGAACATTGCCGGATGTAGTCAAAGTTTGCTCTGGCGCACAATTGGCCTTGTGACCGATATTTGAATAGAACTGACTGGAAGAATATCTGGTCAAGTTCGACTCGCTAACTATAGTCAGTTTGCTGGTTTACTAATCATGCGCAGTTGCTATGCCCAGTCGAACTTGATCGTAGTCGACTATAGTTCATTGGTACCCGGTTCCCTATTGAATTAATACTGCAGAAAATGTGGAGCCGGGTACCAGTCTCCATTAACCCTTTCTGTCGTCTGTTTTGATGACCTACGAAAATGGGTTATTTTTGTCCGTTAAAACGTCAAAAAGCATCCATATGGCATAAAGTGGGAAGGAATATGGGCTTGGGAACATTGACATACAATGGGAAAGCATAATTTCATCAAACCTAAGTTATTTATTGAAATATTTACACTTTTATATGCATTTATTCGTGGCAAGCGATTGGTGTCCGCCATTTTGAAATTTACATAAATATCGCACTAACCATCTGAACCGGGGTCGGGCGCTCGTTTGACTATAGTTGAGTAGCTAGTTAACTATTTGAAGTTCGACTGGTATTCTAGTTAGCTATAGCTAACTATGGTTAGGAGTCGAACATGACCAGTGTCACACGGTAGGTTAAGTGCAAGAGGGTACTGGGACTTCACCTGATGCATCGTAGCAGCACATTCAATGTTTCTTTTCTCCAGGTGTGTTAGATTTCCCACGCAGTAACAAGTACATATGTGGTTTGACTCACTACAATACGGACAACATCAGCAGTCTGTCTGGACAGCAGTTCACAAGACGCAAGTCTATACGTCCAAAAAGTGGAGCCTTCAAGGTCAAAGGTAAGCATACGTGTTTGTGTACGTGCGCGTGCGTCTTACGTGCAAATGTATGCGTGTGGATGTGTCCTATCTACTCTCAATAACACAGGAGGCAGATGTGTTCAATACACAGCTCATGCTAATAATAGAAATAAAAAGTGAAAATTTACTTGGTGCTTGCCGAACAATGATTTTCTCATCACATATTCATTGCATATTGTGGCGCTGGTTATGATACTCTATGATGTCTTTAACTGGCCCATATTCATTTCAGGTTTTGATGGTTGCAGTAAACAGTCCTTACCCTCGAGGTTTCCACCGGCGTTTCTCAAGATACCGCACTCAAAAACAGTTCTGTAAAGTTCAGTACCATCTTCATTATTACATCATCAGAAGCAGTGTTTCATCATGCCACTTATGAAAGATACATGATAAGTATTTTGAAAATAATTTGACTGGAAGTGGAAATATTAGTTGAATTAGTTGAGAGTGGTTAACATTGTTAGATCGCATTTCGCCTTTTCCAAAATTTGTGTTAGCTGTGCCTATCTGAAATTAATGATAATAAGATTCAAATGTGATACACTTTAGACTAACTTTATTAATTTTCGACAAGGGCAATTTGTGCTATCAGCTGGTGTGCGAACGGCTGTCGAAAAATAGGTTAGTCTGAAAGAGTACCATCTTTGTATTCTGTTTCCGTGCGTCAGTATAGTTGATATGTGTTGGTTGTCGGGTTGGGAATGGTAAACAAATTGAAATCGTATCGAATTCATCGGTGTCCTATGTATGGTAAACATTGATTTAAACTATATATAAAATTATTTGAATATTTGATAAAATAAAAGACGTCGATATTATCTCGCATGTTGCCTGGTTATTTTCTACTCAGCTTGTTGGTATTCCTTTCCTTTTGTATATTGTTGCTATCATCTCCCTCCTCACTCACAGATACCTAGCTTGATCCCATGGGCAGATCTAGAGGGAGATGGGATGGGGCGAACACTTTGCCCGTGAGTGGTATTTAGCGCTGATAGCTATCAATGATACAAATTAGTGGTTAACACAGAGGATCCAGCTTTTGCATCAGGCGATATCGCGTTACCACGTTTTCTCGGGTAGATCATTGGTCCAGTCAATTTGGTTCTAACCAAACAGATGCGGTTGAAGCCTTTGTGAACACCTTCTCCATTGATGGTAACCGGAACCGTTTCGTGGGGTAAGAGAGAGAGAGAGAGAGAGAGAGAGAGAGAGAGAGAGAGAGAGAGAGAGAGAGAGAGAGGAGAGAGAGAGAGAGAGAGCCCTCCTCCCAAGGGAATGGCGGGTCTGTGGGTGCTCCACTAGGAAAATTAAAACATTAGATGTGCTGCGAAGCCATTCCCTGTGTTTTGAGTGATAAACAACATGCTTATTTAGTGGACCTCTGCGCTCTACCTGCAGTGTATTGGCCACAGTGAGAATGATGTATATGCTCCCATGCGTCTGGCTCCACGGCCCACGGGCACCGGTACAAGATACTACTATCGGAATGTTTACCATTGCAAATAGCGTCGTCACTATCCCGCCATACGTGGCATCAACTGGTAGAGTCCTGTTCCCGTAAGCAGTATACCAACCATGACAGCGATGACGACTATGTATCCTCCCCTAACACGGGTTTCTCCTCTTGGTAAAGTTACACACTCCACCTACCCGATCCTACCAACACACACGTCTTACACACTCCACCTACCCGATCTTACCAGCACACACGTCATCTCCTAACGCCATAACCGCACTATATAGTGCCATGTATGGTTAAGTGTATAAGTGCGACCGCGTGAGCATGTACGCTTTATATTTGAGCGTATGAGTCATAATGAGTGCGCACGTGCGCGCGTGCGTGTGTGCTCGCGTGTGTGGGTATGTGCGTGTGTGCGCGCATTAGTGCACGTGCGTGTGCGGATTTGCGTGTGTGTAATTGACTAATCATAGCTATGCACGTGTGAGGGTTGTAGGCGTGCGTTTGGATGTATGCAAGTGCGTAGTGATGTGCGCATGCGTGCGTACAAGCGTGTGTATGTGTATATGTGTATGCATATATAATTACATGTATGTGTTTGCGCACGAAGGCGTGCATGTGCCCATACGCGTCTACATGTGTTCGTACATTTACGCATGGACATGAATAATTAGATAATTCTAACTCAGAATCTGGATTAACAAAACATATCCTCATTATTGCAAGAAATTTTTAATTAATAACGAAATCATTGACAATTTGAAACAAATTAAAATGCTATCAATATCAGTGTGACCGACCGTGCAATCACCAAGGAACGTTCGACTTGCGAACTATAATTAAATATAGTTCATTTGCCTGCCAAAAGCAACATTTTCGGACTCGAGTCCGAAAAATCTGCGTTCGGCAGGCAAATAGTCAAATATAGTTATACACAGTTTGCGTGTCAACCACGTCCTTAGTTACTCGGTTCTAGCTGGTACGCAGAAGCTCTCACAGCTTTCTTCGTCAGGGAAATGGCTGCGCTGTGGCATACAGCTGACTTGTCCGTACTCGCAATGGCCGACGGTTACGCTGAAGTACCACGCGTGTCGAATCATGCGGCAATCTGGACCATCCACAAACGGTGAATCACGACAAATCGTTGCTGCATCGACAACTGAAATATAGAGATGATTAAAAATTGAATTAGAGGGGCTTGTTGGCTGGCTGTTCGTGATTTTTTTCCTCTTAAATAGGTAATCGGTATGTACCTTATGGCGTTGATGCAAAAGCACCAGAAAACAAAACTCGCAGTCATGTAGGTGGTGCCTGGAAAATCCATAGACTAACGACCAAAAGTGTGTCCACAAAATATCACACCTAATGGCTGACTACAATACGTGTTCTCCTATTGCATTAGACACCCTGAGCCCATTTCCCTAGAGGCCCGGTCTTACGACCATCCGCATGTGCAATAAGAACACAATAAGAACGTGTTAAGCTGAGTTATCATTTTAATAACACCAACACCCCTTAATAAAAGCCATAAAACATATTAACCCTCTGTAGTGTTTTAGAGTAATGCCCATCTACAGGTCAAGAGAAGACTAATTTTGAAATTTTACCACTGAAATGACTGGCTCGGTAACCGAGGTCATTACAGTGGTAAATTTTCAAAAGTAGTCTTCTTTTGGCCTGCATATGGACATTTCTCAAGACTATTGCAGAGGCAGTTTTTGGCTGATATAAGTGTTAAAGGATGGCTAAGAAAAGAATGTCTATCATCTGGAGGCCAGGAGAATGTGATATTTGTCAAGCCCTTTGTGAAGCGGAGAATAGACATTCAATAAGTAAATATTTTAATTTTTCCATTAAAGGATTACTAACATATTAATAATTCGTCAATATCAAGGTAAATATACAGGTACACGTTGTTGAATATTTAGAAACTATAATTTGACTGCGTGCTGTTGCTGAGTACGGAATGTTTATTAAGTACATGTAGTACAGACGTTCAATTCATAGACTTGGCGGACTATTCAATGTTGACAACGGAGCTAGATACTTCATACATTACCTATTTTGTTTATGACGTCAGAAAACGTGTGACGTAATTCTTTATGACGTTATATACTTGAGTGACAGATCGGATCTATAAATTAGAGAGGAATAGATCTTTGAAGAATATCTTGTGGATAGATGAATTCATGTTTACACAGACGGAGCAGGCACAAATACAGCGGTGGACGACGGTGATGATACACATCAAGTATGCTATCTCTGACCCACAAAGTCATACCGGAATTCCCTGTACAATTTAGACTGCAGAAAGTGAAGTCCTATGCTTAGCAGCTTATGCCATGGTGCTTAGCGGAAATTCATGGAGGGGGGGGGGGGGGGGAGGGGGAAACGACACATTTATAGACTTAAAGTCGGCGTTAGGACCATAGATATCGTATATGCTGGCTAGATCGTCCACGACCCTCCCAAAGGTATCATTTCAGAGTTCAGTATTTTCTCCCCAGATGCATAGTCTCCAAAATAATACGTTTTTGTTACTAAACCTATTACGTAGTCAAATAAAGTGTCAGATTAACAGAGCCAATACAATTTTTTTTCTGATACAAATATGTAAATTTGCGTCTGTTCAATTTCTCACCAAGTTAGCAAAAGATAATTTAGTCATTTCTGAAGGTTATATACGCAGCTGATCGTCTGCGTCAGACAGTAAGTGAATACCCAGGCACGCGCAGTTGCGATTTACTGAACTCACGTCATCGGCGGTCACCACAACTAACCTCATAGTGATGGTACACATATGAGCCATCTAGCCAGTATATACGATATCTATGGGTAGAAAGTCTTCAGAATGGACAAGATTGAAATCTACATTTATTGGAGGCATCAAAGAAAAATCACGCCATTCTCCAGTTGATGCAGACTACAAACAAAATATGTTATCATATGTATACCACTTCCTGAACAGGACAATAACTTTCAATTGATAATCGCCGAAAAATTCAACAAACGCAAATATGAATCATGTTGAATAGTTTGAAAACTATTTGATTGAAGGCTATTGCTGCACAAGACATTAATCAATTTTCAAAATATTCAGCCCACCTCCATCCTAGCTCTTGACTATTCTGAAAATAATTTAGACTCAAATTCATTTCTATATATGGAACTAATTGAACATTTTGAAAAAACCCTCTTGACTGGAATTCGTTGACGGTTAAGTGTTTACCTGCTGAATTTCTGAAGACTACATTTTCCTACAGTTTAACTCTTGATGTGGTGAATATTTTGAAAGCAATTTGACTGAAAGTTATTGGTGGCTACGCCACCAACAACATTCAGTCAAATTGTTTTCAAGATATTCAGCAGGTCCAGAGTTATCGTCCACTGAAATTATGGCCTATAGTAGGTTGCTGCAGTTAAGACATTTCCACGTAGATAAGTAGGCGATTTCAGACCTGGCTATGGAACACATGCATTCACTAATGAATGGACCTTTCAATTTTAGCCATACCCCGCCCATCTCTAGCTAAGCTCCACCCACACCTCCCTCGTGTTGGGATCGATCGATCGATCTCTGAACACCATGACTATCGATTTCCGGAAAACTATACGAGTAAGCTGTTGACTATTTTGAAACTAATTTGACTGCAGCGCCCAGTCAAATTAGTTTCAAAATATTCAACAGCATGCTTATTAAATAGCAAAGAATTACAAAGACATAAAATTCATACACCGTGTCGGATTCTTTGAGATTTATATGGAACCCCTTTCTGACGTAATGATTGTGACGTCATCATACACGCTCTGAGCTGATTATGACGTCATACGAGGCCAGATGATGGATGGATACTCTGGAAAGGTGAATTAAAGGTGCATATTCACAGCAAAATTACTGAAAATAAAATTGTTTAAATTATATACTTTTAGAGGCTTAAACTGTGAGCCTATGTGATGAGACGAAATAAATCTTAACATATGATGATTTCACTCCATATAAATGAATACAAATTTTTAAGTTGCGAAATTGAAATAGAGGCACGAGCCTCGAAATAAATCTTAACATATAATGATTTCATTCCGCATAAATTAATATTATTTTTTAAGTTGCGAAATTGAAATAGAGGCACAAGCCTCTATTTCAGTTTCTCAACTTCAAAAATCTTGTTAATTTATATGGAATGAAATCATCATATGTTAAGATTTATTTCGTTTCATTACATATAGACACATAATTTATAATCTGGGAATTCATAATTTGCATTATACTGAATATTGGGTGGCTGTCTATACGGAAACCGATGTTCTCATTGACCTTCTATAAGAGGTGTATGCGTATAATATCGTATATTATATTTATAAAACTATCAGTTAATATCCCAATTCATATCGACAGCCATAAACAATGCTTATCACGTATTGCTAGGGTAGTCATTGTGGATACTTTGAAAACAACTTGTTGTAAATCACTTCATCTTCAAACCAGTCATCTGCTCTATAAAGATTTTAAGATTGAAATATTGTCTTATAAAGAGGGCTATAACCTGCCATTTGATGAAAGTGAAGTATCAATAATTGAGATGTATGAAAACTCAATATATCTCAATGTTTGATGCTAAATCGTAGCGAATTTATTTTGCGTGGGTGCGTGCGTGTATGCCTACTGGTGCGGTATTGTCGGCGGAAGTGTTGGTGGTGCTGCTGCTGTGTGCTGTGTGGGTAAGGGGTGGATGAATGGGCAGAGGAGGGCTAAGAAAAGATGATCTCGTTTAGAAGCAACGGATCCCTGTCAATTTAATTTCAAAATATTTAACAGAATATTATTTCTATCATAAAGAATTTTTGTTTCTCGTCTGTAAGAATTAAACGTCAGCAAATGATACGGTTTTTGAAATTGTACATTTTCACACAATATGCCTGTCGGATATGTCTGAGTTACTTCGGCCCAATTTATAAGTCGAACTTCTCTTGTGCCGTGCCAGCTATATCTGCCTGAAAATGACAGAGTCCACTATATAAATCACCCAGTCGTCATTAGCGCGGCGCGGCAGAAAATTCGACTTATAACGGGCCTCAGTGTGCTAATTATTTTGTACTAATTTGGCATTCACACACAGTTTAGCATTTCCATTTTTAGCTATGCCCCGCTCATCTCTAGATAAGCTCCACCCGCACATCGCTCGTGTTGGGATCGATCGATCTCTGAACTTACTGACTGTCAATTTCTAGAAAACTATACAGGTAAGCTATTGAACATTTTGGAACTAATTTGACTGGGCGCTGTTGCTGCCTATTCAGATTGATAGATGGATACTATGGAAAGGAGAATTAAATTGTTATAAGCACACGGGGATGGTTAATCTACAAATTATAGATCTCTTGCGCACAGAACGTCCCCCTCCAGCTACATTTCAACCAAACCTCGCTGCATTGGAGCTTACTAGCACACCGTGGTCTGGATAGGAAAGCGACATAGATAGTGTTTGGATAATGTAGAGCGGGTTGGGAAGATGAGGACCACATTTCTGTGCCAGTGATGCTGAGAACGAATGCTTCTCCAGACAATATTGTGAATCTTTTTCCATTGCAACGCCTCAGCTACTTGAACAAACTGCAGCACACCACTTTGTCTTTACAGGCGTTATGGAGAGACCTACTGTGCAAGCTGTAGCCGCTGCATCAGGTATGTTGCAGACAAATATGGCTTTTCCCTTATCGTCTTTGATGGTTACAAAAGTGGACCGTCCACCAAAGATGACACATACACAGTAAACATGTTAGATAGATTTTCAGTCTTCATGTGCATTTCACCAGAGCCATGGGCTGTTTGATAATGAAAGGTGAGTTTCTTACTAACAAGAGTTCCAACCAGTGATTTATCAATCCGAGACTTAAACACTTCCACCAGAAGGTGGCGTCCGGTGCAATCTCGCATTTTGCCAGGCTGCCACCCACATCATCAATGGCTCAGTATCATAGCCAATGGAATTATCTGCAGTTCCAACAATGGAGTGGGGTCGATATGTGTGCTGAGGATCGGTGATTGAAGATCAGTAATGGAATGATAGTTCACGTGCACACGGGTTTAAAGACGGCATCCGAGAATCTTCTACCAGCAATCAATTGTTACTGTAAGTTCGACTGTCGGACATTTCCATGCAGCTGCAGAAAACATGGGCTTGACTGTTCTCCAGCATGTATAGAATGCAAAGGTCAGCTTTGCTCAAATGTTACACGTTCTGATAAAGAGAGTGACACCGAGGATATGTCCTGTGTCAATTTATCACGTTGTTTTTAGCCAAATTGCTATTTGATCGATGTATGGTCATGCGCCGATATTGATAAGATGTAGGCTTGTAGCCTACACGATCATGTACTAGATTTTATTGTTGAAAGCCGGTTTACCTGCCTAGCCCTTACCACTCTGATGTTAAAATTTAAAATTTTCAAATTAAATTAAAAGATTAACTGGTGTTCATTTGTCAACACATTTGGTGGGAGATGGTGCTGTCGTAGACAGCAACATCTTCCAACAAAATTGTTAAAAATGTACACCAGTTTCTTTGTTATTGACACAGTAAATGATAGAATATTGACATCAGTGTGGTACGGGTTAAGGAATTATATAAAAGAAACAAAGTTCTATGAACATGCTCTGTCTATAGAATAGAGGTCGTTTTACATAACAGGTTAAATAAGATTTGCGCTTAGGAAACTAATCTATGTTGTTGCAGGGATCACAGACTAAGTTAGTGAATTCAAGTGTTGATATGACGAGTGATGTGTACAATTTTTTCTTCAAGACTGTGCACGTGATGTTTCGGTTTCTTTTCAGGAAGCCAAGCGTTCTATTTGCCTTACAGCAGATCTGCTTGATGTGGTCAGTCCACCGAAGGTCAGAGGTTATTGTGACGCCGAGGTACTAGGCTGAGTTAACTTCTGTTAACATGTGACTGTGAAGAGTGTACGGATGATGGATTTCTTGGGATTTTCTCATGATACCCATTTATCTGGATGAAACTTCATCAGCCATCTCTCTTCCCTGACTGCCAGCTTGTCCAGGTCTTTTTGTAGGAATAATTGCACGCGTTGGTGGTGAGAAAGTCAGATAGACGATGGTATCGTCGGTGAAGAGACGCCTCTTTGACTTTATTCCTGCTCGTATGTAATATATGTAAAAAAGAAGCAAAGGACTCCCAGTACTGGCCCTTGAGGGATGCCAGATTCAACGCTAATTGAGTTTGATATTTCTCTTCGAGCACAACAGGTTGTGTTCTGCACGACATAAACGAATTAAGCCATCTGTTGCTATTACCTCGGATTCCATAGTGGTTGAGCATAGGCTGTGGCTCACCTTGCCAAGGCCCTTAGAAAAGTCCATTACTGTGCAGTGAGCTTGTTACACAGCTGCCATGTTAAGCGTGATTTAATCGATAAATTATATCAACTATGTTTCTCATGGCACGTTAGAGTGCGTAGAGTATATTATTGGTGTCAGTGTGGTTCAAGATTTGACCAGTCCAATGTGTTCGACTATTTTGCAATATATACCCCTGAGTGAGATCGGCCTGTAGTTCTCTGCCTTATACCTGCGTCCCTTTTGAACACGGAGGCCACATTTGCCAAACGCCATTAACTTGAGATTTCACCGGCGACGTACGAATTCCTAAATAGATAGTGAAGATAGGAGCAATGTCTGATAACAGTTCCTTCTGGACACGTTGCCTTGCTCGAGCTTATGTTCTCTAGTAGCTTTTCGATGCCACTTCGGGTTGTGTGGAGATCAGCCATGGATGGAAAGCTGCCTTCTATGCTGCATTGGGATATAGCTTGCCATGTCTATTACTCGATGACCTCAATAAGATGCCACACAATAATCAGACACGGTTTTCAGAATCTTCTGAGCACTTTCTTATTTAACCCTTGCCTTTCTGATGTCAATATTTCTGTCTTTTACTGTGTCAATAGCGAAGAAACTGGTGTAAGATTTTCAACAAATTTGTTGAAAAATGTACACCAGCTTATCTTTCAATTTAATTTGAAAATTTAAAATATTGACATCAGGATGGTAGGGTTAGGGAATATTATATAGCCTAGTATAGACCTGTATTTGATACACCAGTTTTGAGATAAAATCTAAAAGTTTATATTGCATTTGATCCAATTGTCCACATTCCGATTGGTAGATTTTTTCTAGATTTTTTAAGTGTCATGATGAACACATCAACAAATGCAAAACTACAAAATAACGTTATTTTAGGTGGTTATTTTCATCTATTAACCCTTGTTGTGTAAACAGCGCCTCAAAGCGCTCTGTATGCTACGTATATAAATTAACCATTTAATGTTTGAGACGTTTCAATAAAATGAAGACTATGGTTTAATTTACAAGTGAAATTTACAAAAAATATAGCTTTCTACATGCCACCAAATGGACATTTCTCAAGACCTACGGACGCCGTTTTGTCGGCTTGGCCGGTAAACGGTTAATGGTATAGAAAGTCTAACTTTTTGCTCAGTCAGTGTCCATTTGCAAGGCCATGAGAAGACTGTTTTTGAAAATTTACCACTGGAATGACTGGCTCGGTTACCATTCAAGTGGTAACTTTTCAAGAAATAGTCTTCTCTTGACCTGCAAATGGACATGACTCAAGAGCTCTGTAGAGATCGGGTTTGGTTGAGTTGACGATTACACCGTTAAGTATTAGAAATAAGGATCCATTTTAAGTCATACCGCACCCATTTCTAGCTAAGATCCGCCCCTTTTCCGCATCTTGGAATCTAATATGAACTTTGACCCCTGATTTACCAGAATCCCAATGTCAAGGTAACTATACAGGGAAGCTGTTGAATATTTTGAAAATAATTTGTCTAGGTGCTGTTGGCTGCCTATGGCAGCAACAGCTCCAAGCCAAATTAGATTAAAAATATTCAACATAATGTTTGATTGACTTTCGAATGTTCGTGACGGAACATATATACACCTGTGCAAAAGTTAAGCACCAGCAAAAACAATAGAACGTAGAAACATGATGGTACAACTAGGCTGCCATACTTTTTGTCCCCGCGTTAGCTGACATAATTCCAAGTACGAAATGCACATGCATGCATGACTTCACGCCGCTTGATGTCCGTGCGTGGCGGGAAACAGCACACGTGTTCAGTTATGTAAAAGTCCAGTTTGAGGTGTAGAACATTACATACAGATTTAAGCGACAAGATTAGGAATTTTATGTTCATGACCGTGGTTTATTTGTACAGAGAGAATTAGCTCTTGATTGTGAACCGCTATGGCAAGATGAAGGTTAAGTGATCGTGTGAAATGGCAAATCATAGGCATGCATACCACTGGTATGTCATGCAGAGAGATTGGCAGACAGCTGAACATTAACCATACTGTAATCAGTCGTTTGATTGCAAAACATGGGCAAACTAACGAGGTGAAGGTCATGCCTAGATCTGGAAGACCGAAGAAGACTACTGCCCGTGATGATCGAGCCCTAGTACGCCTTGTTAGGAGATCTCCATTCACCAACAGCAGAGTGCTCAGCCAGCAATGGGAAACGCGCAATAGAGTGTCAATGTCTACCGTCAAAAGGAGACTGTATGCTGCTGGCATGAAAGCTAGGAGACCTGTCAGACGTCCTCTCCTCACTGCACACCACAAAGAGGAGCATCTGAGGTGGTGCAACGAAATAAGACACTGGAACATGAGATCCTGGAGACGGGTACACTGGTCCGATGAAAGTCGGTTCCTGCTTCATGCCACAGATGGTCGAACTCGTGTATGGAGGTCCAGACGCACGGCGTACGACCAACGTAACATCATGGAAGAAGTTCCATTTGGTGGAGGTTCCGTTATGATATGGGGGTGCATCTCATTTGATTGTAAGCTGGATCTGTTGACTGTACCTGGAACACTAAATGGACAAAGATATCAAGATTCCATACTGGATAGAGTTGTGCTCCCTCATTTTGTAAATCATGCACCTGGAACCTACCCTATATTCATGGATGACAACGCCCGACCACATCGTGCTAGAGTTGTGCATGAATACCTCCGCCAGAATGTTATCGAAACCCTACCATGGCCAGCAAGGAGCCCTGACATGAACCCTATTGAGCATATCTGGGACATTCTGGGAAACATGGTGAGAAGGAGGGATCCTCCTGTGCAGAACCTACAGGAATTAACAGACGCACTCCATCTTGAATGGCAACGAATACCACAATGGCGTATCAGTCGGTTGGTGACCAGCATGAGACGTCGTGTCCAGGCCGTCATCCAGGCACAAGGTGGATATACCCGGTATTAATAATGACAGTCTCAAACTCGTGCACAGATGTTAAACTTCGTTTTCAGACACCATTAATGACAATCTAGCCACGTGTGTCAACTGTAGGGCAATAGTTGTCAGTTGTGTCAACGTAACCATATTCAGGCCTCGTTTTCAAGTTCAAACAAAAACATACAGTGTTTCCCCACCATCATAATCAGCATTCCTCTAGTTGCATTATTACCTCTTGTACTAAGATGGATGGGTACATAAATGTTTATGCTATTGCTTTCTTCATAGCACATGAATATACCCTCGCATGTGCGTAAAAATAGGGTGGTGCTTAACTTTTGCACAGGTGTATATATGTGATGGACAGATGAGATCTCAACGTTGAAATACTTACGGCAATATGAGTGGCAGATGTCAAGGTCGTGAAAGAATGCATTTCCACACGTAGTCTTCTCGCATCGCTCCGTGGTGGCATTGTAGTACGCTCGTTCAACAGAAGGGTCACGGCACTGTTGTAGGCTGCTTAGATCGGTGCACCCTGCAAGAAAATAAACAATATAGAGGGCCTACGCTCATACTTGGAATGACCGGATGGAATAAGAAAGAATATTGTAAATCCATTTTTGTGTGGAACTTATAGCACAAGCGTCCCAGTTCAAGGTTTCTAAACTCCTGACCTGAGGACCATAGGCTGCCACCTTACCTAGGCTAATTTCCTAGAGCCGAGCGAGAAGATTGAGGACATGATGACACATTCACTCGGTCTCCTCCGTAAGTACCTTCTGGGAAGCTACCATCATCAAGGTCTGTAAAGTGACAACCGCATAGAGGCAATGGACCTTTCCAGTTTTAGCTATGCCCCGCCCATCTCCACCCACACCACGTCCGCGTTGGCGTCGCTGGATCTCTGACTCCCTGACTATCAATTTCCTGAAAACTATATAGGTAAGCTATTGAATATTTTGGAACTAATTTGACTGGGCGCTGTTGCTGCCTATGGCAGCAACAGCGTCCAGTTAAATTAGTTTCAAAATCTTCAACAGCATGTTTATTAAATAGTGGAGACATACAATTCGTACAACGTGTCGGACTATTAAGAGTTAAAGACGGGCTGCATAGAATCATTTATGACGTAATGATTATGACGTCGTCCTACACGCCGCTTAGCTGATTTTGACGTCGGATGATAGATGGATACTCTGGAAAGGTGAGTTTTCTTCAACCAAACAACCACTGTGTTCGACACGCTCGAGTACCGCCACACCAATTTGAGTTCGCTCTCGCAATGTGGAACGTTCACGGTCTAGCCAGCTCATCGAATAGAGACACTCTGGGAAGAGATTGTGAGTACGACACCATTGATAGCGCATCCATCCAAGAAACAAACGTATGTACTCACTCAGAACAACGTTTGCAGTCAGGCCATGAGCTAATTATACTCGAACAGAAAGAAGTCAATCACCGATACATAGGAGTTCTAATGGGACCGAATTTGATGGACCATTTCCTCAGTTTTGCATACATCATTGAACGCATTGTCATTATTGACCTATCCGTACCAATCAGAAACGGCACTAGCACTAAATGTCGCATTGTGAATGCATAATATGACCCATCTGCTGAGATATCACATCTCGATCCTTCAATACCCGATTCTTTCAATGATGAATTGTGCACACATTAATCTTAACATTCCAGCAGAATGTTGTGAATTCAACTCCAAACTCGGAAAACAAAGTAAAACAAAGAAAGTGTGTGTGTGTTGGGGTGGGGGGGGGGGGCGTATGGTTCGAGTATTGGTACCTATTGAATGGTAAACACAGCACTAATGGAGCCGAATTAGCCGCCTGCATCTGCACGTATGACTTATACGCGACAAACACAGCTTTTAAGCAGCATCGAACAACATGAGCAAAACATATAGACGACAAGAAAATTAAATCCACAAAAGCAATCTTTAATCAGATTGACTCCATATTGTCTGAGGTAAATGCAAAGGCGATACACTGAGACTCACAATCCTATCGTGGTACAGCATTTAATTCCGACCAAAGACAAGTAATTACTGGGTTGCGCATTGATCAAATCATCTAAAGTGACCCTCAAGACAAATATTCAAGATCACCCATGATCTCTTAAACCTAACGAACGACAAGGCAATCTAGGCATCGTATCGGGAAACAATAATTGAGCAGATGCGCATGTTTGAGCTGCTCAGACCGCAGTTTATCAATGAATGTCAACAGAAGGACATCCTATGTTGATGATCCACTTGTAACAAAGTCTGTCGAAAAATAATCAAAGCAAGGAAAGCCTTAAAACCAGCACTACAACAACCACGTACTGTACATAACCCTGATGGCTTCGTCTGCTCTGACCAGGGAAAGGCTGAGACAGTCAAGGAATGGTTTCATCAGTTGAATTTTGAATCAGTTCATTGACACATTTGAAGGCTAACCACGGCCACTGCCACTGCAAAAGCCAGTAATAGAAGCAGAGGTTAGAAATGCGTTAACATCTATGATGAATGGTCGTGCATGCGGGCCTGATGGCATTATTAACCAACTCCTTAAATATGCAGATAAAACCATCTCATCCCAAATCGCACACATCATCATCTCTGTCGTTGAACAACAACACGGTATCGAGGCTGACATGGGAGAAGGCGCACTTATAATACTCGCAAAGCCTAAGAAGCCACCCGGACGTCTTTACAGCCTGAGATCAATAGTGCATTTGAACAGCATCCGAAAAATCCTATTCAATGTGACATTATCTCGTATCAGAGATACGTTTGACAAATTTACCGGGAAACTAGCAGAGTGGTCTTAAGAGAGGGCGTAGTTGCGGTGACATATTATGGGCACACGATGGTTAACATCTATAGTACTACCGAAGGATTCGGACGTCTACAAGAGAGTAATCGACATGTCACGGAATTTGATACCATCAATCGACCATGGATCCTTCAACTTCTCGATCAAGCTGGCTATGATGAGGACGAATTACGCTTGGTGAGAATCTTATTGGAAAACGCAAAACTAAATATTCGCGTAAAATCAACACTTTCTGCACACTTTGAAACACCACTAGGATCACCACAAGGTGATGGTTTATCGCCAGTGCTCTTCACTTGTTACCTCACCGTAACACTATCATCTGTTCGAAGGCATTCTACAAGACAAAATTCTCCAAGCTTAACCCATCTTGTGTCAACTTAACTGTTTAATACTCAAACTGACCCAACCAACTCTGCAGTGGTCTTCAGATATGCCTATTTAAACGGCCTAGAGAAGAGTATATTTGAATATTTACCACTAGAATGACTGGCTCGGTTACCGAGCCAGTCATTCTAGTGGTCAGTTTTCAAAAATACTCTTCTCTCAGCCTGTAGATAACCACTTAAAAACTTTAATTTTCTTTACCATTACCACTTTAATGGCTAAGTCGGCGAAAAGAAAATCAGTGGTAAATTTACAAAAATAGTCTTCTAAAATTAAAATATCTTGAAAAATATTGACCATGGCAACATGTTTAATTGATATATCAAGTAGTATTTTGAGCGCTTTGAGGCGCTGTTGACACAAGAGGAGCTGATGATGCAGATGATGTTGACTTTAAGGTTCTCTTGACGCGCTACTTACAATAGCTGCAGGACACCTCAAGGTTGCAAAGGTCTTCGCGAATGACGCAAAAACAGAATTCCCTCATGTATACGTATCCGACTGGTTTAAATGAATGATAACGATACACCATCGAGGCACTGAGAAGTGGAGGATGAGCAGATTCTTGGGTTCCCTCCTCTGCTGCTCTACCGACATTGGAAGTCGCTGTGTAACAGGACATATCCGTTCCTGTCCTTTTAGAAGTTGTGGATCTGTGGCTCTAAAATCCCGATGAAAGTCAAGATGTAATTAAAGGATGCTACATCTGTTTCCATAATGCTATGCAATCGTAACAACAGGTCAGTTCCAAAAGCTTTCTTAAACAAACTTGATGCATACCATTACAAACATCTGTCAGCCATTACAAATCACTGCTGGCCAAATAGTCTAATATCAAATGTAGCGCTCTACAAACTGTGTAACGCGAAGCCAACATCTGTAAGGGTAGTGCAATAGCGATATGGTCTATGTTCGGAGATGTTCTTTGAATGCCAGAAAATAAGCTTGCTTTTAGAAAGCACTAGAATTTGAAATCGTAGGTGCCAACAGGTACCAGGTATGGAAAGGACGGCACAGCATCAACTTGCTAAGTGTTCTGCCATTAATCCTCAAGCAATGTAATCTAGGACCACGAGAGATGAGAAAAAAATCCGAAAGGAGCTCGGGACACAGTAGAAAAGGTTGAAGAAAAACTAATTGCAGCTGATAGAAGTTTGAACTCCTTCAGCTGTAGAACATAGTCACGCATCATCATCATAATCATCATCTTCATCATCATCATCAAGCGACCACGCACGCACGCACGTACGTACGCACGCACGCACGCACATACACACATACCCTCCCACACACACACAACCTCAGAGACACTGTGGATGGTTTGCCCTCAAGCATGGACCCATATAGACTAAGATCACCACTGGCTGTAGTTAATTTGGATGGAAGTCCAAACAATATTCGATTTGAACTATCATTAATACATGTCTATCTCTCGTATATCTGCCCTGATAACGTAAGTTACTGGGCCGGTACTGTACCTATTCCAGGGCCGTATTGGCCCAGTACTGGCCCAGCCACCTGTGTTATCATGGTGCTCTTGTTATAAGAAGCTGCGCGCGCGCACTACTGCTTAGACTTACGTGGATGTAGTAGAGGAGTTTGAAAAGCCGGACTCACTCCCATGACAAGAAGAACGGCCACATACAGGAGTTCCATTCTGCTACGGTGATGTTTGCCTCAGTTTTCTGTTGACAAAATGGGAACATCATTAAATATGTCGGTATGTAGGAGGCACGGTAGAAAAGAGGAGCGAGGAAATAGAGGGAAGGAGTAAGGGGTAAGGGGGAGTGGGGGAGTGGCAAAGAGAGGAGGGGGGGGGGGTTGTAGGAAGGAGTGCGTACACGGGAAGAAGATGGAGGGGACGGAGGAAAGAGGGACGGGGAAAGAGGATAGATGAGAACGAGAAAGAGGGAAGAGTGAGAAAATTTTATTACCCGCATGCGATATAAACATAGTACATTGACCTACAAAGGATATATTACGTTTATTAAACTACTACTACTACTGCTGCTGCTGCTGCTGCTGCTGCTGCTGCTGCTGCTGCTGCTGCTGCTGCTGCTGCTGCTACTGCTACTGCTACTACTACTACCACCGCTTCCGCCGCCGACGCCGCCGCCGCCAATGCTGCTGTGTTGCTAAACGAGCACGTGCATTTGTGACCGTACTTTATTATGATTTTATTTTGATGCGTGTGTTCGTTAGCGCCAAGTTTGTCACAAGCGACAAGACAAAGATTTCGATAGGAAATTATTGTGTAAACTAATATTATTCTTGGATTAAACTAGTGTTCAGCTTACCCTTCTATACACAGATCCTGGTTGGTTTGAAAGCGATGCGGGTATGTTACTGGGTCTATATAAATACGACGAGGAATCCTAATAGATAGGCTAAGTTGACAGAACTATGGCTTCGCGATAAGAGAATCGATTGATTAATATCACGATCTTTAAAGAAGAATGACGCAACAAGAAACTGATAGCGAAAATAGGCAACAGTAAATTCTAATACGTAGAGCACATTAACCCATCTTGTGACTCTTTAATTGTCACGCCGACTGAAAACGGTCTTGAGAAATGTTAATTTGTTGGCAAAGAGAAGAGTATTTTTGAAAATTTGCCACTGGATGAACCGAGCCTGTCATTCCAGTGGCGAATTAAAAAAAAAAATACTCTTCTCTTGGCCTGCATATTGACACGAAGGAAACGAGGTATTCGCTTGACCTTTAACCCTACAGTGGCCGCAAGAAATATAGTTTTTCAGAACAACATAAAGCTATTTTTGTATATCGAAACTATAGAAAAATTGGTTTCTTGGCCTGGAAATGTGCATTCGATTGCTGAACAAAAATTATAATTTCCTTGAAAGAAATCTTGACCATTAACCCATTAACACTCATATTAGAAGACTATTTATGAAAATTTACCACTGGAATAACTAGCTCGATAACCGAGCCAGTCATTCCAGTGGTATATTCTAAAAACCCCAGCCTTCTCTTGGTCTGCAAATGGACATTTTCTATGAGAAAATTGAAATTTTCTTGAATGAGGGTGAACGGGTAATTTTTGTAAGTATCATTACGCGATCGTTGACGTGTTGTTGGCACAAGAGGGTTAACGCGACTAGCAGCGTAAGCTCAATATCCGGTATCTGATTACTACACGTGGCTCGAACTACAACTCTCAAATTTCTCAACTAATATATTGCTGTTAGGGTGATCACGTGACTTACTGGATGGCTACGGTCTTACACATTTATAAACGATGTTGTAATGATACTGCACGCGCTGATGAGTCATGATTGAGCGAAGGATACGATGTCGCATGTGTGCCTAGGCTTAGCGACATAGGCGTTATTTTCGGCGAACTAATCTACGTTTGCCAGATATTCGCATTGCATTTGCGTGAGTGTTTTTTTCGGCCAACTTCCGGGATAGGTGGGTTGATGGTCGGACGCTCAACCGGAATTAAATTTGTGAATAACACTTATTGCAATCAGTTAATTCCCCCCCCCCCCCCCCCCCGCGGTCACCACCACAACTGTGCGCAATGGCGGGCGGGGTGTGGGAGGGTTGGGTGGGTGGGGGGATGGGGTTGGTCGTGGTCGGTTGTTGTTGTTGGTGGTGGGGGGGGGGGGGTGCGGTTTGAATAACGGCTGAATTCGTGCATGTTTGGGTACTTCTATTCTCCGTATCTATGAATTTGCTATGGTATGGATACAACAGCCCTCTCGGATTGATGCGTTTCAACACACACGTGATAGGGATCCAGAGATTTGTGGCGTATTGATGTTATATGGGGTGGGTGGGTAGGTGGGTAGGTGGGTGGGTGGGTGTGGGTTGGGGGAGGGGTTGGGGGCGGGGCGTGGGGTGTGGTGGTTGGAAGGGTGATGCTGTAAGCTTATCCGTAAAGAGGCGGCGCGTGTCTAGAAATGGATCCGTCTATTTAGCTTATTCACGAGAGTCGCTCGTGCTTAGAACTGGTGAAACACCACCAGAATCGTTCGTGCTTAGAACTGGTGACACACCACCAGAATCACTCGTGCTTAGAACTGGTGACATACCACCACCCTTTTTATGATGCTATAAAGTATTTCAGGTTCAAACCCCTGATTATCCGGCAATTCACCATTCCCTCTTTAACGTCATTACCCCGTGATTCCCTTTAATCAATCTAAACTAATGCAGAAATGTATAAGAAATCGGCGCGTCTTTCCTGTGATGTATGATTTCAATGATATTATGATCTTCGTTCTTAATGTAAACGTTCGTTGTATCTGAATGAAAAAAATGTAAAGTAATTTTGTTCGCTCTTCCTTTGACGCATTTAGCGGCTAGAAGTGATGTACGCAATGCATTGTGGTAAGATATTTCCCCAAAAGACGTCAATGTGAGAAATGTCTACCTGGCACGCCGGAGAATGCGGTTACATACCTCAATCACGATTAGAGATCAGCGTAGTATAGCCTCAATTCCTCAAACCGGTATTACTCGACCTTCCTGTTGCGCATGTAGAGGTTGCTCCGTCTTACGATCAGCCCAGGACGAAATTGCATAGATCCTTCGAGTTTTGCGTATACACGTGGTTGTGCTGCGTGTACGTACGTGCGTGCGCGCGTGCGTGCGTGCGTGCGCACGTGTGTGTTGGGTGGGGTTGGTGGAGATGGGGCTGCGGGGACGGGGTGGGGTAGGGGTGGGGCTGGTTGGTTGGTGGGGTGGGTAGGGGTGGGGTGTGTGGGGGAGGGTGGGCCTGGTGGTGGTGTGCGTGCGTGCGTGCGTGCGTGCGTGCGTGCGTGCGTGCGTGCGTGCGTGCGTGCGTGCGTGCGTGCGTGCGTGCGTGCGTGCGAGCGTGCGTGCGTGCGTGCGTGAATTGTCATAAAGTTAATGCATTTGGTCCAACGGGTCTGAAGGTTCTCGATTACCTTCCAGTTGAAAGATTTGTCTTGGGCCTCAAACCATCCCTGTGTAGCTCTACCTGTCATCTCTTACCACGGAGGAAATGTTTCAAATTACTAAACAGAAGGTAGCCATTGAGGTTGGGGTGTGGGTGGTGGTCGGGTGGGGGTATGGGTGAGGGGGGCACGTCTCCAGATTACCGGGAATATGACAAGGATTCATATCCACATTCTTGTACACAATCCATTGCAGGTTTGCACGCATTGTCCTAGTAGAGTCAGTATTTTCTTGTGATGGTGGATACACGAGGCATATAATCAATTCAAATAATTCAATTGGCTGTCCTTACAAACTGTAACCATAATCCTTTTGTATTGGTTGAGAGGGTTGCTTTGTATTTCCTTGTCTTACGGGATTCCTGCATGTGTCCTTAACATGGACTCTTGTTTGGATTCAGGGTCGTGGTCGTTGATTCAGATCACATGACCTGCTTCTAATCTTGAGAGTGAAATCTCTCAACATTTGCATTGTACCTAGTAAGGTGATCCCTGACGATAGCCACTCTGGTCATCTTCATTTCTGATGTGCTCCTTGAACATCGCAATTCATGAAGCCATTGCCTCACTCAATCATATGGCACCATAGTCAACTACGTGACATGTAGGCTGACCTCATAATCATTACGTCATGAATGATTCGGAATAGTAGGCCTTAGTAGGCGCTTAATAGTCCAACACCTTGTACGAATTGTATGTCTTTACCATTTAATAAATATTCTGGTAAATATTTTGAAATTAATTTGACTGGACGCTGTTGCTGCCATAGGCAGCAACAGCGTCCAGTTAAATTAGTTTCAAAATATTTAACAGCTTACCTGTATGGTTTTCTGGAAATTGATAGTCACGGAGTTCAGAAATCAATCGATCCCAACAAGAGTTAGGTGTAGGCGGAGATTAGATAGAGATGGGTGGGGCATATAGCTAAAACTGGAAAGGTCCATTGTAGGTGTAATATTCCATCAACAGATCCCAGTGATCATGTTCAACACCAGTTCACACACTTTGACAAATTGCAGATCCAAACAATCCCCTGAACTTTCTGTTTCAGGTGGGATTTTTCTCAAATCAGAATCCACGAACAGTATGCGATGCAGATGATATAAACGTATGGGTAAATGACACACGTTTTGACTTTTAATGTGAATGAGAGTGTCAGAACCCTCTACGCATCTATCTTGAGTGAGGCACATATGCATCTATTTTTCAGGATGGCCTGAACGTGGGAATGGGGTATGCACATCACACAGCTATGAGTTGGAATGTGGTGAGACGCGGGCCTGTTGTGGCGGGGTGAGGATTAGTGAGCGCGAATTCTGAAATATAATGTGTCTGGATGTAACTACGAACATTCAATTGAGTGTGTCATAATTCTACCTCTACCGAATTTCTCCTGAGAAACCTACCCAAACTTACCCGATATCAGTGATGAGTTGATATGGAAGGTTTTCGTTGCCAATATTTCACCACACAGTAGATGTCTAGAGGAGTGAATGAGAATGAAGTAGAAGACTTTTTCAAGGTTTGTAAAGATATTGCAAGATATGGGACACCATGTTACCAGCGTTAGACCTTTAGTATGTTTTACTTGTTTCCTGGAACGGTCATGACGCTTTCATATTGTTGCCATTTTTTACTCAGCAGGATAATAATCACTTTCCTCATGTCTACTACTTAGCTAAAATTTGACTAACAATGTTTGTAATCTATTAGATGTTACATTGCAGAGTTCATGTCTGTCCATAGTCTGTTTAGTAATAATCTGCGCATGTTATACACAAATATATGTATGTATCTAGGAGTTCGTGCGCGCGTACGAGTGTCCGTGCGTGAGGGAGGGAGGGAGGGAAGGGAGAGGGTGGAAGGTGGGGAGGGAGTAAGGGAGGGAGAGAGAGAGGGGGAGAGAGAGAGGGAGGGAGGGAGGGGGTGAGTGCTTTTTTTGGGGTGGGGGGGGAAAGCAAAGATTATAATGCTTACCAGTGTTTCTGACTTTGTTTAAAACTGATCGCTTTCGTTGTCAGATTTCACTTTTTACCGACTGTAGCTATATGAAGGAGCCTTATTTGTACACAATCGAAGGTTATCGTAATTACCCTATATTTAGCCGGGGAGGCAAATCGGGTCTTAGACACCCCGAGGGGGCAAATTATACTTTTTACTGGTTCCGGGTTGACTAGTCCTTCTCGTTACTCGACCACAGTTGTAAAATGATGATGATGATGATGATGATAAGGATGATGATGATGATGATGATGATGATTATGATGATGATTGTAGCTTGTGGACTATCGTCGGGTCGTTCCGGTACGAAATACCTGCCCGTCACGCCACACTTGCACGACAAACAAGGGTAGGCTGGTTAACCCCGAGTCGCGGGGTTCCGGATCCTGTGGGACGTTGCACTGCGAAATACAGAGACCGGCTCCTAAGGCCGGTGGAACTCAATTGTTCCGGTGGGGCCGTGCGACCATTGCCGCTGAGATTGAACTGCACGGTGTCAGCCCAACTGTGTGTGTGTCTTGCCATATTAATTTAACTATGGAGAATGAGGAATAAATAAAAGAAAGTGGTAGTTTGTCAAACAAGGGTAGATCGTCTGACAGAAAATGAGCATACAATATAATACAAAAAGTAGAGCTAGTTAATGTACTTTGCACGTGAGGTCCCCTGAGGTACCACACGAACCAGTAAATCCGCAAAGGTATCCCCGCAAGGGAGACATCCGCACAAAGAGGGCACTGGTTAACTTAATATAAGCTATTATACCTTCATGATACAAATGTAAAAAGATTCCTGAGGTTACGAGAGGGATATGCCTCGCGCGGGCTCTGGTCACCTAAATGCTACCAATTGGTGCCTCATGCGGGCCTCTGTCACAGGATATCTCACTTTTGCGAGAGGCAAGTGCCTCGCGCCGGCCTCCATCACTAGAAAATGCCTTTGACGCCGAAGCGGAGGAAAAGAGCTGGCAAAAAGGGCTGCTCTTTTGTTCAACAAAAAATTCTAGAGGAAAAAAGACCATCCTAGTGAAACTTTAATTAAAGTGATGCACACTGGTTTACGTGAACACGGAGCGTGCGATTCCCAAAGGATTCACAAGTCCCTGTCTTATGTTATACCAAGATACTGCAGTAGTAGGTGCTGCTTGTGTTTATGCGGGCCTTCTGCTATTCCTATCCTACCATTTAGGTTCTAGAGACAAGAACTAGTTTTGGCCGCAAGTGGCAGAAATTCCTACCTACCATTGAAAACGACTGTTCAATGGGTGCAGACGCCAAGCTTCCCGTAGGTTGTCTTCAAAAGCATCTACCTCCAAGGGCAGCAAGCGTACATGTTACTTTGCAACACATCCGAACTGGGTGAGAATCCAGATGCCCTGCTCCGCAGCCACATAAAACATCACAGGACGATGGCTACATTTTACATAAGACGTTTTAGTGACTGACATATCGTTGCGGTGGAGGTAGCGAGGCGAATATCCACCGCAAGTGTTCTTCCCGTGAGGGCGTGGCAGATTCAAAGATCATGCCCAGACATTACAATGAGTTGTGTGGAGATGCGCGTCTCGTCCGTCGCCAATCCTATGGACTTAACTATTGACCTGACGTTAGGTTTATGTTCCAATCGGCCCGATATGCACTGCGTGCCGGAGATAATACATCCTACCATAATAATAATAATAATAATAATAATAATAATAATAATAATAATAATAATAATAATAATAATATGTTTTCGCAGTGCTTTCCTTCCTTGGCAAAGTATCTAACTAATGAGTATCCGAAGATACATGGGAGGTGTATGTGAATCCGCACTTTGGCCATCACCGCTCAGAAACCTCTGATAGTTTCCCAGAGTCAGATCAGTCCAACGTGCGGATGGGGAATCTAGACAATTAATAAGCCATGAGGCTGGTGGATCGTGAAGAGAGACAATAACTTTAGTACAATATAGAGGCCCTATAGGTAAGTTGGCCAATTTTACACAACCTTGCCAGAGCGCGGGGCTAGATTACTGCAACAACCAGAAAAGAGGTGTACACTATGAGTATCCTAATGAAGAAATTGTCCCTGATCACTTTTAACCTATCCTACCAAGCTGAATAGTCAAGGTTAGTCGATAGCATGCCGGGATCCATATATAGAGCACGGTCACTGACCTCAGTGTAAAATTGTTGGTGGTGGGAATAAGTGATGCGTATATTGTTGCTGTATAGTATTTCCTAGCATACTGCAGTCCAAAGTTTTACATAAATAAACAAAACATATGAACGAATGCCTACCTGCCATATACATAACTAACCATTATAATTGAAATAATATCACAGTTTTACAGGATTATTTAAAATGAGGTAGTCTGTATGTTAAGATCAGTAACCTATAAGGGTGCGGTTAGTTAGGCACCTGCAATAAACCAGGATAATACACACAATTAATACAGAAATCATAAATGACGGTCTTAAGACTGGTATGGTACCTGTTAGTCATCAGTGCCTTTTACAGATATAAATTATGACGTTAAACAGAATAGGTATAGTTACTTGAATATCTAATAGTCATTGACAGAACTGACTATTATGTGTTACTGAAATTGAGGCGCTAACATATTTATGGCGCGAGTTGACATGTTCCTTGAGGAAGGAAAGGATTCCATATGCGATCTCTGCTGCTGGTCTCCGCAGACTGGGATCCGCATGTTGCTCCATATAGATACGGTACAAACTCAGGACAGTAAACAGAGCAGTGAAGTAATGTCAATTAGATAGTCATCATAACAATCATAATCAATTCTACAGTGGTGAAGAAAGTTTCCGGCGACAGTGTAATAATGTTTAAGAGTAACCCATTAACAGATAGGGTTACTATATGTAATATTTTAATGCATGTATATATTGGCATACGGTGCGGGATGTGTCACATAGGTCTTGTGGCACACCGGGCAAAGTCTACTCGTCTGCAGTCAAAAAGTTAAAAGTTACACACACGACATGCAGTGCGGTGGTTGAAATGCACTTTTCAGCGTGGTTGGCAGATCCGGCGAGTCATCCACCAAGAAACATCGCTGCTCTACATTATGTAGAAGTCTACATACCGGGTCCGAAGACCCTCTCACAAAAAGGTTCTGCTTATTGGTCTTCGTAAATGGGAATCATGATTTCGGTTTATTATTACTCCCGGATGGCCGTCCGGGAGTATCCAAAATTGTTTCGCTGCGGGTTAGCCGAGAAATGCTTTCCGGAGTGAGCTGAACTGAAAGTCGTGCGGAACCGAGATGATGTGCTGTATCTATCTAACAGTGTTCCAGTTCACTCGTCAAGCTCCCACTCTTAGGGCCAGTCCTCGACTCTCGTCTTCTACGCCGACGATGCTCTCGATCTTCGAATTTCACCCCCTTTTATACTCGCTGAGACGTCAGAGCTGGCTGCTTGTATTAAGTATAGATCACTGCACCAGCCAATCATCACACTAGAATACTGTGACGTATATACAATTATCTATATATTACTATATCTTACTATATGTATAGATGTGTAGAGTGACGTAGCAAGTCACGTGTACACAAATCACTATCAGTTTTGGGAATGAAGCCAGGATGCGTGGCCCGTACCCAGCTTAGCTGGGGTGGCCGGTACCCATCCGATCGATCCGAGCTACACCGATGATGATGATGATGATGATGATGATGATGATGATGATGATGATGATGATGATTGATGATGATGCTGCTGATGATGATGATGAAGACGCAAGATACAAGGAGAAAGCAGACATGCTAAACCAACAGTTTACTACTACCGTCTTTACAACTGAGGACTGCACAATCCTTCCAGACAAGGGACATTCACCATACAAACCTGTGCCAAAAATCACCATAAGCAAGCAAGGTGTTGCGAACTGCATGAATGGACTCACTCCCAAGAAGGCGACAGGACCTGATAACCTACCGATCTGTGTACTGAAAGAAATCAACAATAAGATGCCCCCAATCTTGACTGCACTATTCCAACAATCTCCTGATATATCAGAAAATGTATCTGACTGGAAGAACGCCAACATTGTACCCATTTGCAAAAAGTGTGACATGTCAAAACCAGGTAACTACAGGCCACTCTCACTAACAGCAGTAGCCTAAAAATGACAGAACACATAGTTGTTTCACGAATCATGGACCACTTAGACCGCCAAAACATCCTCTGCGAAAACCAGCATTGCTTCAGATCAAAGTGTGAAGCACACTTACTTTTCACATCAGACGACATCACACACCACATGAACAATGGTGTGCAAGTTGACATGGCGATTTTAGATTTCGCAAAGGCATTTGACAAAGTCCCACATCAAAGACTGTCTATTAAATTGGGTAACTATGGTATCCAAGGTGACACCCAAAATGGATCGCCTTATTCCGTAATAGCCGCTAGCAGCAAGTAGTTTTGAATGATGCAACATCATCACCATCTGACGTGCTATCGTGAGTATTCCAGGGGACCGTCCTAGGTCCGAGCCTTTTCTTGATATACATAAATGATATAGCTGAGAACCTTCACTCAACCGTGCGTCTGTTTGCTGACGAGTGTGTATTGTACTGACCTATTACCTCTGGCGATGACCATCCCCTACTACAAGAAGATCTTGATACCTTAGTAGCATGGAACCACACCTGGCAGATGAAATTCAACATGGGTAAATGTTCCATCATTACACCATGGAAGGTATAGCGCGGATCGTCCGGACAAGTACGAACCACCCCACCTAGGCTGGCTACCGGATGACCGCCACGGGTACATTCCAGGCACCACCCCCCCCCCCTGGGTATGATAGTACGTATATATAAAGCCCTATGAGAGAGGTTTCTCTAAAACGACTAAGTCCGTAAGAACGCATAGCGCGCATGCACGCACGTCAGAGCTTCCCTGACAACACGTGTTAGTATTAAGCGAGAGTGTACGCTTATAGTGTACCGAGTTGGTACTGGTGATTTCTTTAAATCACTCCATTCTCGTCGTTTTTGTTACTGATCAAAACTTTTTACCTTTTTAAAATTGGAGCAGAAATGACCGAGTTATCGTCATATGGCTCATTTAAATTATTTTCAAAATATTGCTTGAACGTCGTAATCACGTGTATTGTATTAAGTGAATGAGGAATGCGTTGATCACGTGATCGCCACGTCACCCTATCCAGCTGCACGCTGATTGGCTACTGCTCGCTCGCTGATTGGCTGGAGTGTTCTGCTTCTGACGTCACGAGTAGTATAAAAGGAGCCAGAAAACCAGAATTAAGAACACTTTGGAGTGAAAGCCGACACGACAGCAAGGTTGCTGGACCAGCGCAGTGCTAGACGTGGGCTAACTGCTAACTGACTGTGATACCTACACCGCAGCAGTGCCCTTCGGAATTCAGATCTCCTGCGCCAGTAAGCAACCTTGGTCATCCGCATCAACGAATTTTGGAAGCTCTCCGACGGCCATACAAGGGCAAAGTGCCCGATGTAATTCTGCAGGATGTAAAGCTGAGGTGATTCTTGATGGATAACTCGCCAGATCTTCCAGACCATGCTGAAAAGTGGTAGCATGTCGTGTGTTTTAATTAACTTTTAGGCCACAGTCTGGTGGGACTCTGCTCGGTGTGTCGCAAGAGCTAGGTGACGTATTCCGCACCCGCGTACACAGTTATGTACATTCATATTCAATTACAACTGTAGCCCTCCTTGTTAATGGGAAACTTTCAAACTTCCGTCGCCAGACGGACACTTTATAAAATACTGTGCAAATTCCTGTATTAGTTATAGTGAGCTGCATCAGCAAGTCTACTTGAGGAAATCTTCCCAGCAGCTTCGGAATCGTGCCACCACATACTACCCATCTGTAGCGGATCAACACCCATGATTTATTACCTGTTTCCGTACCGATGACCAATAGGTACTCAGGTAGCTATACTATTGTGGTATTATACTTTCACTTATTTCCGCAATAGGTACTGATGACTAATAGGTACCTTCACGGTCTTAAGACCACATTTTTATATTTTCTGTTTCATACTGTATATATTATCTTAATTTGTGTGTGTTTACAACTAACAAGCACCGCAAGGTCCTATGACCTGATATACCATTAGCACTCTACTAGTTAGTTATGTATATGGCAAGTAGCCATCCTAGTTATTCTGTTTTGTTTATATATAAAAACTCTATGACGCAGTATGCTAGGCTATACTATACAGCAACATTATATCCGCATCACTATATTCCACCAGCATCAATTTTACACTACGGTCATTGATGATGCTCATATTGCTCGAACCTGACATGTAACCATCTAACCTGGCTATTTTAGCTCGATAGGATGGTTTAAATTAGTTAAGGACAATCTCTCCATAAGAGACACAATGTGTATACTTCTCTTTCGGTTGTTGCGGATATGTAACACAGCACACTGGCTAGATTGTATTAATTGGCCAATTACCTTAGGGCCTCTTATTAATATTCAGTGATTGTCCCTTTCTACGTTCCTCCAGCCGTAAGGATTAATAATTGTCTGGACTCCCAATTAACACATTGGTAGGATCCGACTCTGAGAAACTATTGGTGTTTCCGAGCGGTGAAAACCAGTGCCGATTTCACACACACTCCCCCTGGATCTTCGCATACCCATTAGTTTAGATACCCCCGCCAAGGTTGGAAGCACTGCAAAAACAAATTATATTATGTAACACCGGCCTGCAGTGCTTCTCTGGGCATACTGGAACGTAACCCTAATGACAGGTAAAATGTTAGTTCCATAACGCATGGGTGATGGACGAGACGCTGATCTCCATCCAACTCTGTATAGTGACTGGGTGTGGTCTTAGAATCCACCATGCCCTCACGGGAAGGTCACTACGGATGGATATCTGCCTCTTACTCCCCGCCAATAAATACTATTGCGCTTTCTAAATTGGTTTTGTGAACTGTAACCCGTCCTAGTGATGCTATATGTGGTTGCAGAACGATGGTAACCGGGTCGTCATTTGATTCGGGAGCTATCACTCTGTAACATGTACGCATGCTATCTTTCTGAGGAGGATGCTATGCGGGGCAACCTTCGGGAAGCTGAGCATCCCCGCCAGTTAGATGTATGTGTGAAAAGATAAGTAGGAATCCCTGCCACTTGCGGCCAAAGCCTGGAAACGTATCTAATAACCAAATGGTAGGTTAGAATTTAGCAGAAGGCCCGTATAAATAAAGCGGCAACTACTAATGCAGTATTTTTGGACCTACATAAGACGGTGACCTATGAATTCTTCAGAAATCATCCGTCCCGCCTTCACGTAAATCAGTGTGCATCACATTAATTGTAGTTTCACTAGGATTGAACCACTGCACATGGCTTTTTGTTTGAACAAAAGAGTGGCCCTTTTTGCCAGCTCTTTTCTTCTGGTTCCGTGTTGAAGGCATTTTCCTGTGACGGAGGTCCGTGCGAGGCACTTTCCTCTCGCAACAATAATATTTTGTATGTGTTAGGGGTATAATTGGTTTATATTAAACTATTCAAGTGGCCTCGTTGCGATGCTCCCTTGCGTGGATACCTCTGCGGATTTACGAATCTGTGTGGTACCTTCGGCGAGCCCACGTAGAAAGAACACCAGTTGGTTCTATGTACTGTATTATTCTACTCATTCACTAGCAAACGACTACCATTGTTTGTATAATTATTATTCTTTTTAATTGTTATTATCATGTCCAGACTTTTAACCTAGTTAATGGGCCATCATACTGGTGACACAAACAGTTGGGATGAAACTGTGAGGTTCAATCTCGGCGGCAAAGGTCGCATGGCCCCATTGAAATGTTACCGTTCCACCAGCTCTTGAAGTCGGTCTTTGTATCTTCCGGAGAGTCATGAAACGGGATCCGTAACCCCGAAAACCATAGCTAACCAGCCCTCCCGCGCATCCTGTACATGCGGTGCAATGGATTGGAGCAACATAATGGACCAGCGCGTTTGATAAGATGAAATTCAGCCATCATATAAACACCATCACATGCAAAGCATTAAGTGTTTTGGAATTCATCCGAAGAAATTTGAAGCAATGCCCAATGAAAATCAAAGGGCAAGCATATACCAGCCTAATATGACCAAGGTTTGAATATGCCTCAGCAATATGGAACCCACAGAAGATAACAGATAATTAAGCAGATAGAGCAGGTCCAAAGCAATGTGGCACGCTATGTACTGAACCAGCCATACAACACCAGACAACATGGCAGCATTACACTACTGTTAGAACAATTACAATGGGACTCACTACAACAATGCAGAGCAAGAACCAACGTAATATTAATGGATAAGATAGTGCATTAATGGATAAGATAGTGAATGGACTAGTAGCGATACCACAATCATACCACCCAACCCCAGCTAACCGAGTATCTATGCGGCATGACAACACGGAAAAGCTCAACACATATCAAACATCAATAAATGCTTATAAACATTCATTCTTCCCAAGATCATCATCATCATCATCATCATCATCATCATCATTATCATCATCATCATCATAATCATCATCATCATAACGCCTATGTCCTTTTACCTGTTCAGACCTCTTAATTTCATGGGGTTTATCATCAGCAATGGTATAATAGTTGTACTCTGTTCTCGTCCACCAAAAACTCATGTTGACGCACTTGTCAGGATGAAGAGCGAGGCAGCCACGTGTTTGACCTTTCTGCTGGTTCATTCAAATGTGCCTGTAAGGATGCATGATCTTCATCTTCAAGGATTGGTTGAAAAATCTTTGTGTCATCTGAAAAAGGATATATGTCCGGGCCTACACGGCTTGGCAAGTGATTTATATAGATGACAAAAGGCAGGGGTCCCAGTACACTTCCCTGAGGAATCCCACTCGTTACTTCCATCCAGCTCAATTCTTCCCCACTAATGAACACCTACAACTTTCGCTCACTAAGAAACGCTTTGACCCATCCATGAATTGGATTATCTATGTTATAGGACTGCATCTTGTCAAGGTATATGGCATAGACTGAATATCCGTCATCTATTGCTTTTGCCCATTTATCTATGACATGTAGGAGTTGCAGCGTTGTCGACCTGACACTGATAAAACGGAATTGTTTTGTGCTAAAGGCTTTGTTCTTTTTTAAATATTTCATAATATGATCTCTGAGTATTCCCTCAAGTATCTTACATAGAATACTTATTAAGCGCAATGGTCTGTACTTCCTAGACTGCTTCTTGTCCCATTTCTTAAAGATAGCTGCTATTCTGGCTTCTTTCCACATTTCTGGCACGGTCATTGTTCTAAGCGAGGTCGCATACACAATAGCTAGTGGTACAGACAATGGTTCTGCAAGTTCTCTAAGTATGTGCAGGTGAAAGTTATCCGGACCTGGGGACTTGCAGATATTCAACCTTTTCAATGCCTTTTCAATTATCTCCTTTGTAATAAGGAGAGGTGTCGTCTGGTTGTCCATATTGCGTGGTTGAGTCTTTGGAGTTGCGCTTTCTAGATCGATTGTGAAAACACTTGAGAAAATTGTTTGCAAAGACCTCTGCTCTCTTTTTATTATTTCTCATCAGGGGTGAACTTTTGTCTGCGGGTCTGTATATAAGTCTGATACACCTTCTTTCGTACTGCACTTTGATTTTATATACTTCCAGGTCACTTTTGGGTTGCATTTAGCCTGCTTGACCAAATCCTGCTCAAATGACTTTCTCATCCGTCTTGTTAGTGATCTCACTTTATTTCTGTAACCTGCAATACTCTTGATATTTCTCTCCACTCTTGGTCTCCATGTATCGTTTCCATGCCGTGTGCTTCTTTTGTATTACTTTCAGAGTGGCTATATCTAGTGGATGATTCCCTTTCCTTTTTGCAGCGTGTCTGATAATTTTTCTTGGTACATACTTAGATTCCATGTCTCTTAATATGTCTGTGAAGACCATTAATTTGTCTTCCACCTTGTCCTCACACTCCTTAAACTTCTATCTCCAATAGCAAAATGGCAAAATCCAATGGCAAAATTAGCCTTATTGTAATACATGTTTTCCTTTGGCAGGGCTAGACAATTAGTATAGCAGAGAAATTTAAATGATAAAGTTGCACGATCACCTTTCCCAATGGGACTCATGCACTTTATGCCCAAACCATTCATTCTTCATTTGTTAGTATTAGATCTAACACGCTTGTGCCTGCACCAATCATACCTCTGGTCGCCTCTATTGCGTGCTGGAATTGGAAAGCATCTCTCACTCCATCTACACATTTTAATTCTTCATTTGATTTTGATATCTATCTCACCCAGTCTATGTCTGGGTAATTAAAATCTCCCATCAGCAGAAAATACCTGTTTCTTCGGCAATTTACTTGATCAGTTCCAGCAGTCTGCCATTATTTTCTTCAGCTCCGGTGCCACTGCGATATATAAGTCCTATCAAGAGTTTATCTCCCTTAAGTAGACTAACCTCCGCAAATACTGCCTCACTGAATGTTGAATTTGGATGGGCAGGGGTTGCCATCAGTGAACTATGTACATACAGTGCAACACCCCGACTATGTTATTGTTCACATTGCTTTAGAAAAGCTCATATTCTTCTAGGGTGATCTCTGCTATCTCTATATCATAATGTGAATTTTTTGGTTTCACCTTGGTTATACCGATTATCTTTGGTTGTTTCTCCTTGACTAGTAGCTTTAGCTCCTCCAGCTTATGCATTAAACGGTCTATATTAGTGTATCAGCAAGAGAGGGGATTTTGTGTGCTGCTACACTCCTTCTGGTGTGCCTTGTCATTGTTATTATTTACGCATATAGGCAGGTCTCCAGTTTGAAATCCTACTTGTGTCTTGAGCTACTGTATGCCACCTACGACTGTGGTTGTGGCAGGTACTGACTGTGGCCGATTTTTGTACTGTTTTGCAATTGGATTTCTTGTACCTCTTTACTATTTACATTTTCTGGCAAGTTTCCAGAAATTTAATTTATAATGGTGAAGTGCCAACGTTCCTTGCCACCTTAGATGCCACTACATATATGTGCTTCTGCCAAGTCAGGTCTTTGTCCAAGTATTTTAACAAATTCAGCCTCTTTTATTTCTTGGTTATTAATGTAGTGTTTTGGTAAATTAATTGTCCTAGATTTTGTAAAATGCATATGGTTAGTTTTAGAAACATTTAGTGATAATTTGTTTATTACTTTTACCATTTCTTCATTTACATTTTTGCACAACATATCTATATCATTATGGTGGCAAAAAGCATTAGTATAATCTGTGAACAATATGGGGTGGCTGCAGACAGTAGGTAAGTCATTTATATAAGGTATAAACAAGAGCGTTCAAGTATTGATCCTTGCAGAACACCACAAACCAGGTTTTCTTTGCTAGAGCAAACTCCATTGTATTGTACACATTGCAGCCTATCGCTTAAGTAACATTTTAGCCATTTTAGCAATTCCTCTTACTCTGTATTAGGCTAACTTTTGTATTAAGATGGTATGATCAATTGTGTCGAAAGCTTTCGAAAGGTCTAAGAAAATACCATGGATGTGTTCCTTTTATCTAGTGAATTTGTCAATGAGGGCCAGCATTGTGGAATGGTTTTCTATAAAGCCATATTGTGCCTCATATATTAGTGACCACTTATTTAGATAATTCATTAATCTATTATAGAACAGTCTCTTCAAAAGTTTTGAAAACAGTGGAAGTACTGAGACGGGTCGATAATTAGTGAGGTCCGGTGAGTCTTTAGCTTTGCATAGTGATGTCACACATGCTATTTTTAACCATGATGGAAAGACTCCCTGCTCCAAGGAACATATCACATATGTGAGTTAAAGGAGTTAGTATCTCTGTTAAACTAATTTTTAAAGATATTCCATTTTAAACGCATCGATACCTGCACTTTTATTAGTATTAATTTGCATTAGTAGTTTAGAAATCTCTTCTGGATTAGTATGGTTTAGAAAAATTGAAGATTGACAGCTGGTTGCTAAATAGTCCTGAATACTTGCCTGAGGGTAAATTTGGATTTCTTTCGATAATTTGGGTACAATGTTAATAAGTTATTTGTTAAATTTTGTTGCTATTTCTACCTTATCAGTTACAACCTTATTATTATAGATACATTTTGAAGATTCTGATTTGCTGTTAGCGCTTGTCAATTTAGCAGTTAATGGATGATGGACAAATGATGTAGAGAAGCATAGCAAGATTAGATGAAGAAAATAAGCTATAGGTATCAGATAAATCAAATTCAATTAGTGAATGGCTGGCTCAAAATAAGAGATAGAGTGAGCATAAATAGCACACATAGCTACTGCGTGGCTGATACAGAATAAGTTATGCAGAGTAAACATGCACCAGCAGAGTATGTGATAAATAAATATTATAAATAAACAAGGAAAAATGCACTAGTTGACCCGTATCACATTGTTTTAAAAATATGAATTGATATGGGCCATTATAGGGCCCAAAGAGGCCATGCTGAATACTGAATACCAATGGCAATGATGAAATGATGACTGGAACTGAATTTCTAAAATCAGAAATCAGAGCTTGTCACTTTAAGCATTAATGGATGATGGGCAAATGGCGTAGAGAAACATAGCACAAATAGATGAACAAAATAAGCCATAGGCGTCAGGTAACTCAAATTCAGTTAGTGAATTGTTGGCTCAAAGGAGGAGACATAATAAGCATAAACATCACATATACGGGTAGATACTCGGTGGGTGGCACAGGAAAATTATGCAGAGTAAACATGAACAAGCTAAATAAGCACTAAATAAGTATTAAATAAATAAAGAAAATGCACTGGTTAACCCTTATCACATTGTTTTCAAAATATGAATTGATATAGGATCAGTAGAAGAAATACCCTGGTCCAGGTCTTTGCGATCACGACATCGTGCACATCGAATCTAGTGTGATAGTCAATAGAAATCGACCAGTGAGAAGAAAAATCCAATTGTGGGAAAGACTGACTTGACACTGGTAAGGGAAGCAGCAGATACTCTCAGTAAATCACTCATCTCAGAATTTGGCATTGACAGCAGCCTAGAAAACATGTGGACATCTATCGCCAATGGCCTGAACAATATTTTGGACAACATTATACCAAGTAAACTGACATCGATTCGGTACACATAGCCATGGTGTAGTGCAGAGGTCAAATAACTGTCCCACAGGAAAAGAAGGTGCTATAATAAAGGTAAACAAACCAATGACCCACATGACTGTGATCATTTGCACAGCCTGAAAAGGAAAATACGAAGCTCGAACTATGCTGCATACAAAGAATATATGATCATCATCATAAGTCCGGATTGACACCAAAATCCAAAACGATTCTGGAGCTTCATTTCTAGTAGGCGGTGTGAGACCTCTGGGGTGGCACCTCTGAAAAATGAACACGGTACAATCCTAAGTGATGACATCTCAAAAGCAAACATTCTCAATGGCCAATTTGCTTCAGTCTTCAGTCACCATGACAACTTGTGTCCTCTTCATGATAAGGGGCCTAGCATACATCCAGACAGCGCAGCTATTATCATAGGTCAGGAAGGTGGCATCAAGCTGCTTAGAGACCTCAAACAACATAAGAAATCTGGTCCAGACAACCTCTCCCCACACTTACTAATGGAGACAGCCTGCGAAATCACGACAATGCTAAGTATGCTCTTTCAAGCATCACTGAAACAAGGCAAAATCCCAGCTGACTGGAAGAAGGCTCTTGTGGTCCCAATCTTCTAGAAAGGAAACTGTAGTAACAACTACAGACCTGTCTTTCTAACATCTATATGATGTAAACTATTAGAACACATAGTTTACAGCAACATCAGGAGACACCTAGACTCCCATAAGATCCTAAATGATGCACAGCATGATTTTAGAAAGCGACGGTCATGTGACACCCAGCTTATCCTCACAGCAAATGATTTCATCCAGAATACTGAAAATTGATTTCAAACCGATCTCACTCATCTCGATTTCTCCAAAGCATTCGATAAAGTTCCTCACATACATCTGATAAAAAAGATTGAGTTCTTTGTCATCCGAGGAATCACCAACAAATAGATCAGAGACTTCTTATCTGATCGAACAAAAGAGGTAATCGCCGGTGGAATCCAATCCAAGACAGAAAATGGGACATTGGGGTCCCACAAGGATCAGTTCTGGCACACAGTTTATTCTTTCTTTTCATCAACAACCTGGCTGAATGCATATCTGTTGGAACAACTGCACGCTTCTTTGCCGATGACTGCATAGTTTACAGGGTCATGGAATCTGCTACTGATACACAGGATCTGCAGCAAGATCTTGACAGGCTACAGGAGTGGTAGAGTAAATGGTGTATGCCGTACGCTCCACCCATGCACGTGTCAAGTCCCCCAGATCATCAAAAGGCGATCCAAGGTATCAACAGTATACCATATCCACAACCAGACAATGGACATTGTAAGCATGCCAAGTACCTCAGAGTAAACATATCAGATGACATATCATGGGACTAGCACATTGACATCACAGCCAAGAAGGCGATTGGTACACTTGCATCTTTCTGGCGCGAACAGCCTAAAGAGCATAAAGTCACAATGCTTCACAACCCTGATTTGACTGATGAGTTAGGATGGGACAGTCTACAGGAAAGAAGGTATAAAACAAGATCAACAAAGACATACCGTATAGTGAATGATCTTGTGGACATCCCTCTCTACATCTACAAAAGAGTGTAGAGCAAGACAAGGGGTCATAACTATAGGCTTCTAGTATCACACAGCCACACACTAGCACATCAGCACACCTACATCCCAGACAGCGCCAGGCTGTGAAATTCGCTGCCAGCTGAAGTGGTTAGTCAGCCTTCGCTAGAGTCCTTCAAGACTCCACTTGAGGATGTCTACTTCCACTAATCACCACTTCATTGTACATATCCTGTAAATATTTTTAGCCTGCACAAGATGACTGGTACCGCACATATGCACCCTGGTGTAATAATACTCTGGAATAGGTCATTCACCATAATTGGAAGAAGAAGAAAAGTGGCACATTGGCTCAGTTGGCAAAACCATTGTGGCTCGGTTGGCAAATATGTTGTGCAGCACATGCTTGGAATTTCAATCCAAATAGCAGGGTTCGATCCAGCGTTGAGGCATGTGATTGAGGTGTAACAAACCTGTGCCATTTGATATGTCATTCACATGACACGTCCTTCAGAGGGGACGTAAAGCTGTCGGTCCCGTCTCACATGGTGTCTGTGCTATCGGGGGCATAAAGGAACTCACTCTGAGTGTCAGGCCCTGTATCAGAGCTCAGTTGTGAATACGCTCTGATATTGTAAATAGATGTCAGATGTCAGTCCTGCCATCAGTGTCTCCACGACGCCATAACTGGCGATTACAGTGGTAGAAATGCAGGTGGCGACGCCATAACTGACACTTACAGTAGTAGAAGTACAGGTGGTGTTTCATAGCCAGATTGGACGTCACTGAGAGCATAGCTGGCAACCTGCTCAAATCACTCCAAAATTGGATGTTCGACTGAACTACTCTCCGAGAGGTGGTAAATACATTAAGAAAAAAAGAAAGAAAGAAAGAAAGAAAGAAGGAAAGAAAGAAGAAGACAGCAGGAGACTATATATGCATTCAAATCTGCTTTCCAGAAAATCGCCATCTGGACAGACCATGTACAGATGCCTCCCTGGAGCAAGTAAATGGATATCCAACCCGAGGAGACAATCTATTAGATATATTATTTACTACTCATACACGCATGCTAAATAAAACACACACAACACGACCAATAGCTGACCATGCCACTCTTATCATCGATGTCACAGCCCAACCAATCTTAATCAAACCGACTCCTCACTAGATCTCCCTGTATCGGAAACCAAACTGGAATGATACTACATCAGACCTTGAAAAGGCACAATAGGCCTATTTTAGCTGCATACCATTCACCCATGCAGTGGTAGAAAACTGGATATTCTTCAAAGATACCATCACACAAACCATGGCAAAGAACATCCCCCCAAAAAGTGCTGGGAATCCACAACGATCTACCATGGATATCACAAAATATAAAAAGCTAATCAAACAGAAACATAGAGCATACAACACATCCAAAAAGAGTGGAAAGCAAAAACTAAGGAGAGGTTCCAACAAATACGTAGACAAGCAAACCAGAAACTATGCTCTTCATATCAAGACTGCATCATGAGTATGCTTAAGCCCGAAGATGACAAAAGCAGCAAAAAATTATGGAGGGATATCAAATCGAGGTGTCAAGACACTGTAGGCATCATCACCTGATGCATCATTGACAAATCATTACAGATTCTAAACAGAAAGCGGAGGCATTGAACGAACAATTCACATCAGTGTTCACCAGGGAAAACCGTAACAACTTTCCATCAAAACCATCCTCATCATACAAAAGCCTCATCATAACATCACACAGAGTTAAAAAAGCATAGCAAAGACTGAAACCATCTACAACAGAAGACCATGACCAAATTCCAGCAAGAATCCTCAAAGAAACATCTAGCCAAATAGCACCAATCCTTGCCTCTTTATTTCAACAATCACTGAAACAGTCTACCATACCATCAGAATGGAGACAATCCAACATCACACCAATCTTCAAAAAAGGAGACCGAACAAAAGCATCCAATTACAGGCCTGTCTCACTAGCATCTATTGTATGCAAGTTAATAGAACACATCATAGCCAGTCAGATCATGCAACACCTAGACTCGAACGACATACTCCATCCTAACCAACATGGATTCCGATCCAAAAAAGATCACGTGAGGCTCAGCTTATCATCACAACGGACGACCTCACCAAATACCTATGCCAACGGAAACAAGTTAATGTAGCAGTGTTGGACTTCACCAAAGAATTTGATAATGTGCCACACAAGCGACTACTCTCACAACTCTACCACTATGGCATACAAGTCGAGGACTTCGAGGACTTCCTCACCAACAGGCATCAAAGGGTAATCCTTAATGGAGAACCATCCAAATCAACAGAGGTACTGTCTGGTGTTCCACAAGGCGCAGTATTAGGACTGATTCTCTTCTTATTCTTCATCAATGATATCGCCGATGACACAAGTTCAACAAGCAGACTCTTCGCAGATGACTGTACTCTCTACCGCACCATCGAATCCAGGGAAGACCAACAGATTCTGCAAAAATACCTAGACACACTTAATATGTCATGGACTGACAGCTGGCAAATGGAGTTCAACATAGCAAAGTGCAACATCCTGAAAGTCACCCAGCGTAGATCCAGCTACAGTACCCACTACACAATGCAAGATCAGATCCTAAAAGAGACCATATCAAACCCATACCTCGGGGTGAAGTTGGCCAATAACGTAAAATGGAACAAACAGATCTCCAACTTAACAAGCTCAGCTCACAGAGTTCTTGGATTGATCAACAAAAACCTTCGTGGGTGACCTCAATCACTAAAGGAGCAAGCCTACCAGGCACTAGTCAGGCAAAAACTGGAATGCAGCTCTACAGTTTGGGACCCACCAGCAAAAGATCTATGCCAATCCATCGAGGCTGCCCAGAGGAAAGCAGCAAGATTTGTGCTAGCTCGACCTGTCTACAAATATCCAAGACAGAGTGTTACAGGCATGCTAACAAGCCTGGGATGGGAGACACTCGTACAGAGAAGAAGAAAAACAAATATGACATTCATGTACAAAATTCTAAATGGCCATGTAGCAATACCACCCGAATACCATCCTCAGAAAGTGTCAATATCAACCACCAGGTGCAGTCACTCACAAAAGCTACAGACAATCCACACTAGCATCCAACAATACCAGAGTTCTTTTATTCCAAGAACTGTGCTGATCTGGAATGGCCTGGCTGACAGTATCATCTCAGCACCGGATGCAGACATGTTCAAGAGCCACATGCCGGATGTAACTATCTAAGTCTATGCAAATCAGGGTAAATATGTATATAAACTGCTTTTATTCCTGAGACGGAGCGGCCATCTTTAGCCAGACCACGTGGGTGTGATGTTCAGTATGAATTTTGTCCAGTATTAGTACAGATATAGTGTTTTTAATTTGCACAGAACCATTGTACATAGCATGCGAACTACTCGTCCTGGACATATGATATCTGCTTGCGGATAGCAGTCGAGTATATCATTGAAGATGATGTTGAAGGTGCTCCTTCTACAGAAATAGCGGAGTAATCTCCAAAAGAGGAAGAAGAAAAATAGAAAAATGTTATTCAGGTCCGATCCTTGTGGTATTATTTGCCTTGTGATCACTTATGGTGCTGTGTTCTACTCAGATTATGTGATACTCAGACATCTCATTATGACATCCATGAGTGATACGTAAGCAATTAATCTTACCTGGTGATAATTTAGTTAATACCAGTTTTCGTTAATTCTTTCATCAACACAACCACTGTTATGTTATGTTATCAAATACGGCTGTTAGCCGCTCATTAATCCCTAAACACCTTCATTTGCCAGGAGGTGGCTCCGCAGCTGATCAAAAGAACAAGTCCATTCCTAGTATTTAGCAAGAGAATATGGTAGGCGGAAGCCCTCTACAGGAATCAATCATTCGAGTGAGGACCTCCAGGAACAATAATCTCCTGCTCTCAAAATGGGCAGTGTCAGCCGGAGCACCACCCGAGCAAATCTGGTGGTTAAATGATTAACCATTGACTGTATGCGGACCCCAGGACATAGGCATATTTACATACATATGTACCACATAGGCTACTTATACACGCACATATATACTGGTCCCACAAACACCTGTGTCAACCTACCCGTACACACATGTAAATCGTATAGATACACTTATGCCCATACATATACATACATATATGTATATACCAGTACACACAAACTATACATACATTAGCCTACATACATATAGACCCATTCATGTATACACACATATGCATACATAATACATATACTAGGGTTGCATATCTTTTCAATTATTCGATTAATCGCGATTCTATAATTCAGAATGATCGTGGACGATTATAAAATGAAATAATTGTATAATCACCATGTTGAAATTTCTGTCAAGACACTTTTACGCTTGTGAAACTCTGCTCGCGTTACCAATCATGGAAACAAACATCCGGCTATCAGCCGAATGTGTGAATGATTAAATAAACTAAATAAATAACTGATTTGTTTGTATTGACTCATGATTAGTTTTAGATGAATAAAGATTGTTCACATGGTCGCTATTTGTCATTGTTGTTGTAATCACACACGCTTATCCCGCATTCCCCATTCTCTGAATAGTTCTGCGCTAATGGTTTTCCCAAAAAAGTTCTAAAACTTATACCACGGAAATTCAACGTATTTTATCCCATAAAAATTCTCAGCGCCTACCCCTATGTTTAATGTATACCTCAAAACATCACCGGGGAAGTGAAATTATTTGATTTGAGCGCCTAAATATTGCATATCCTTTAATAAAGGTCGTTTATTACATCAAAATGAATCCACAATTTGCTATAAAATGGTGTCACGAAAAACATGCAAATCACGTGATTCGGCTCCGATTGAAGAGGTTATTTTAGAGCGAGTACTCGGATATAAATATTCTGGACTCAGAACTCGGGAATTTCTATATATTATCATTGCGCAATAGGAACTGAGTATTATACTGATCTGAATAACGGGTACCCGTTTGATAAACTTCCGTTGGCGTATAATATCTCGCGAGAACACGCCGTCTCCCATCGCAAAAGAGCTGCTGGCTCGCCAACTTAAGAAGGCGGCTATATTGTCATTCGTAATAATTCAATTTGGATCATTTAATGTTGATCGTCGTTACAAAATTGATGCACATTTTCCCCCGTACTTGTTTGGTACATAAATTTGGTCTTAAAATATATTTATAAGGAAGCTATTTAATCACGCCAAGACTGTTTTAAGCGCATTTTGACTACAAAAGTGTGGAATATACTTTATTATATCTTGAACATACGTGGCCTACTATTAGTATTAATCTAATAGGTGGTCGAGATTTACAAATCCGAGGCCTGTATTGACTTCTAGAGGGGCCGGAAATGTATCAGGGCAGAGATCGGTCTGAAGTAAACACACCCTGTGACACGTTTGTTATTATTATACACCTTATTCTTACAAATTTTCCTATAAATCTGCTGAGTTAGGGGGTGGGCTTCTAATACAGTTTTGCCGTTTTGAAACTGCTAAGAAATCATAGGGGCTCATATGTCAAATTTAGGGGGTGGGCTTCTATTAGAGCATAGGCTACAATTAAGCGAAATACGGTACCTTCCGTTTGCCGTCTAGAAAAATATTGATACATTCCTTTCTTTGTTTGCAATCAGCAACTGGCATATTCTCTCCATGTATGTATACCCATGTGCCTAACCCATACTCTTACCATCTGCAGTAGCATAATAACGTCCTCTAAGCAGCATTGATGTAGTTAATATAGTTCATGATTAATCGTATGATCGCTAGTATTTTTTTAAAATGATCGCGATTATGAAAAGTGAATAATCATGCAACCCTAACATATACACATACATACACATATTTACATGTACAGAAACTCTACACAAATTATTTTACATATATACACACATATACTCATACATATATTTCCTAGCTTAGATTAACCCAGTACTCCACTTTTCATAGGATGTTGTCTATTAATACATCTCATACCCTTCGACACAATAATACAAATGATATATATATATATATATATATATATATATATATATATATATATATATATATATATATATATACATACATATGAACACATATATACATACACATACATACACACATATGTACATACATATGCGTAAAAAGCCTAGGATTGATTGTGACAGATGCATCCACGGATAGTCCCATATGAATCGTCAGTGTGTCAGTATATCAGACATGTGAAAGCTGGTCGGCCAATCCTTGACTTAATAGTCTTGGTGCGGTGGTCCAGTGGAAAGATGCCTGGTTGCTGATGCTATGCGGAGTTGCAGAATGGCGGTTCGATCCCCCGACCAGGAGATGGTCATCAACAAATTAAACTAATGGGTGCATCACTGTCGGCTAAGTTAGCACATGGAAATTGAAGCCGCACGTTGCCAGTGCGTCAATAAAATAAAAATACATATACACACATACTACATATATACAGGATTTACTCTATAACCCTTCAGCCCTGAACTTGTGTACAAAGAAAAGAGTTTGTAACAATGAATGGATGATGTGGTTGCACACTGATCACTCCCTCATACATATGCACTATGCAGATACAAAGATGCATTCATACAATCTTGTAGTCATAGCTCCACGTCTACATTTTGTGGCAGCATGAAGAGACACTAGCGTAGAGAAGGAGACTCAGATATCGATGAATACAGAAGACAAATACAACAGCAATAAGATCAACTACGGCATCCAAAAGTCAACAAGTGTAAAGTAGGCAGCACACTGCAGCTGAAGTGGGGAACACCCATCTGCATCACATCATTTCCACAAATCAGTGCTAACTCTGATATCAGAATTTTAAATTTTCAAATTAAATTAAAAGATGATCTGATCATCTGGTTTCAATTTTCAGAAAATTTAGTGGAGGACTCTGCTGTCGTAGACAAATCAAATTAAATTAAAGATTATTTATTTGAGAATAACATGTTTTTCTACAGAATTAAGTCCAGCCTATAGTTCTGGCGGACACCTTACATATATATAATTTAGTGGCTGCAATAGATATTCTGTTTTTCCCTGTGTCTGTTCGTGCATATTCAGTGTGTAGATTATGTCTTGTTCTTGTGTTATGTTGGTGAATGCTGATGTTGTGTGTGAATACTGATGTTGTGTGTGAATACTGATGTTGTGTGTGGCAACAACATCATCAACCAAATTGTTGGAAAATGTACACCAGCTTCTTTATGATTGACACAACAAAAGATAGAATATTGACATCAGAGTGGCATGGGTCAAAGTCTTAAATCTAACAGTTTCGAGGAGACTAAATCAAGCAACACCAGTCAAATCACTCAAGAACAAACTAGAAATCGACTTCAAAGAAAGAACTTTTGAATTAGACTGAACAAGCCATACTACAACAAAAAACTCTGAGGCAATAACAATCCAATGGCTTATGCCTCGTAAAATGATGATGATGATGAATCACACTATCCAATTAACAGCTTGAGTATTTGTCTATCTATTTTGTAGCCTATATGTAATAATGATGATATGATTTTCTTTAAAAAGGGACAAGTCACACCAATTTTCAAGAAATGTAGTAAATCAGCAGTATGATTTACCATAATCTCCGCTTTTGTTTATCTCCACCCAACTTTTTCCTTCAACTCTTTTGGCGATCTCCGCCAGAGATTCAAGATTATTTATTCAATAATTCCAGATAAACAATATTCATGAATCATAACAGGTTGTCCGCCGAAGGCATTGTCTATTGTATAAATTTGACAAGACAGAACTAACATAAACAATTCATAAATTCAGACATTACATTTACTGCTTCCTTATTAACCCTGTGGTCCCTCGAATCCACATAACCAGTTTTAATTTTCAAAAGGAAACTACCGTATTCATCCTATGGTTGGTCGATATTGCTCAAGGTATGACGATATCGGTATCTCATTAAAATACCGCGGTATCACGATATATCGTCATTTGGGTGAGGTGTGGAGTTAGGGTGTAAACATAGAATAACATGTATTTCAAATTGGTGGTGTCTGCAAGTTATTTTCATTAAATTTGTTGCATTGAAACCGCAAATTAAGATCGCCATGATTACCATTTCCGCATATATTTAATACACGAAATTCTACACTTTGACACCCTTCAATATACAGTTTAAAGCAACGAATGTAATGCAACTAACACATCACAAATAAGAAAAATAAAGGATTTTCTTCTGTTCTTGTGTTGTATTTTATGTTATCTTTACCTCACGCTTTACCTCACGACAACTGTCAAACGATTGAGCAAGGAATACGCATTAACTTCATCGCGCAGAAAGGAATTCTGCAGAACAAAATCTGATTGGCCGCCGTATCATACTTGAGCCAATTAGAATTCACACTGCAGAATTCCGACAGCTGTTATCACGGCCGCTGCTAGCATAGACGATGCAAATTAATAAAATAACACTGCATGATTTTGAACGAGAACGAGCGTGAAGACTGGAAACAATTATATCACATTTTATTTGGTCTGTAACATTAAATACTAATTTGCCCCATTGTAGACCTATTCAAATTCGCTCACTACTTAGCGGGTTTATCCATTGATCTCAAGGCGTAGCCGGGATGTGTGAAATTAACCCAGTTAACTCTGCAGCCAAGACTGCCACAACTGATAGAAAACTGGAAATAATTAGGCCTAAATTCTTTATTTTAAGGACGTTTCTCACTTAGAATAAATCCGTAATGTTATATGTGGAATGAATTTTGATCTGATTCGTTTAAAAATGCTAAATATATTGTATAAAGTAACATAAAAACGTATAACGGTAAAGCAAGAGATTAACTGCCCCCTCACCCACCGTTCCAAGCTGTGGTATTGATAAGGGATTAAGTGTGTATCGACCTCAAAAGTTTTAAAGTTTAAATCTTTCACGGTCAGAAGAATGTTTAACCATGCAGATCAATGACTAATGGATAAATAGCTTGACCTGTAGTAATGACGTCATCAGAATGAAATGTGGGTAGTGCAAATGGTATTCCCCACTGACTAATACTCAGAATGAGGCAAGAAAAAACATGGCGTTGTCTATTTATGCAATTATGAAAAGTGAACAACAAAGGATTATTTTGTACTTTAAATCATTTTATTAGCGCAAACAAACCATGAATTAAATGAACACAGATTATTTTGGAGTTTATTAAGTTTTTATTACCTTAGACAAAGACTAGATTATTACTTAAAGACTATTACTGGACCGAACAGAGGTAAGAGTATGACATTTCTAACTTAGTTATTTATATTATGCTCACAGTTAAAAGTGCAATATCGTCCTGTCGGTATTGACGATATTTACGATTTTTCGTAATTATGACGAATTCGGTATATCGCGATATTGATGATAATATCGAAAAATCGCCCAACCCTAATTCATCCTATTATAAGCCTAGGCTTCTATTAGGATAGTGCTGAAGAAATTTCACCAGCAGAATGTCCGAGAAAGGGGGTAGGCTTCTATTAGGGAGTTTCCCCCCCAATTCTTCTATGACAAATTTTGAAGTAATAAACAACAAATTATTTATTAATGTAAATATTTGGAAAAAGTTCATCGGACCAAGATGCCGAGTTTTGTGGTAGGCTTGTATTAGGGGGGAGGTGGGGGGGGGAGGGGGTGGTTTCCCATTTTCAATGTGCTAGGCTTGCACGATTGTCCGCTATTATCGAAAATCGCAATTTTTTTTTCAGCCACGATTTTTTACGATGTGATTTAGAAAAAATCGAGATATCGCCAAAATTTTACTGTCATGTTGTATTCGGACTATTTGTAGCATAGGTGTCTATTACGGCAAACTGTTCAATTTATTTCTAAACCAACATCTCAGATAAATGGGTGGGATTATACTAGGAATAGGTTAAAAGAGTTGAAGTTCATTCTCTAAAATTGCTTTAAAAGATGGACACTAATACGAAAATTCAACGCAATTTACCGGTATAATTTCTTGCCGCCTTACTGTATACCTCAAAACCATGATCGCGGGAGTGAAATTATTACCTGGGAAGGTATAAATCTTGCATGTTTTGTAATAAGCATGGTTTATAAAATCAAAATTAATCCAAAATTTGACATTAAATGGCGTCGCTGGAATATGTAAATCACGTGATATTGCTTGTTACTCTCCTGTTTTTGGAGGCGAGAGGTGGTGCGTTCACAAATGTGATAGCTAAATTAGATGGTATACACGCTTTAGCAAGCATGGCGAACTGTCCTAGATGTTTCTGAAGGCTAACTATTATTAGTAAAATATATAAGTGACGTGATATTGCTCGCTCCTGGTTTTGGAGGCGAGGGTGGTGCGTTCACAAATGTGAATGCTAAATGAGATGTTATACATGATTTAGCAAGTAAGGTGAACTATCCGAGATGTTTCTGAAGGTTAACTATTATAATTAGCTCACCTGGCCTGAAAGCCAAGTGAGCTTATGTCGTGGCGACCGTCCGTCGTCCGTCCGTCAACTTTTCCTTTAAACGACTTCTCAAGAACCGCTGGGCCAATTTCAATTATATGTGGCAGGAAGCATCCTTAGGGCATAGGGATCCAAATTTGTTCAAATGAAGCCAATTAGGCCGGCGGCCATCTTGGATTTTGGCCGATTTTTAGAAACGTCTTTAAAAATCTTCTCCGAAACCGCTTGAGGGATTGAAGGAAACCTCATGAAATATGATCTATGGCAAGAGCTCAACCAAATTTGTTCAAGGGAACTTAATTGGTCAAATAGTTCGGCGGCCATCTTGGTTGACCTAGTTTTAGCGAAAATAACTTCTCCAGAACCGCTGAAGGGATCAGGCCGAAACTTGGCAGATATGATTAGGGACTAAGGGCCAGTAAAGTTTGTTCAAGAGAAGTTGATCCGTCAAAAAACATGGCCGCTGTGGGCCAATCAAAATATAGCATGTTTGGCGGCCATATTGGATTTTTTAATTTGATGGATGTTGAGGCCGAAATTGGTTTTATATAGGTTTTTGGGTATTCTGATCTCAAGTTTGCAATTTTCGAAACTGTCGGATAAACGGTTTGCGGCCATCTTGGATCATTTTCCCGCCAAAAGCTCCCATACTAAAGCAATGGGAAATTTAAAATATCTTCTTCTCGAGAACTACTGGGCCGATTTCAATTATATTTGGCATGAAGCATCTTTGAGGAATGGAGATTCAAATTTCTTCAAAGGAACCCGATCGGCCAATTTGGCCGCCGATCATCTTGGATTTCGGCCAATTTTTAGAAATGCCTTTAAAAATCTTCTCCCAAACCATTTGAGGGATCGATTCAAAACTCACGAAATATGGTCTAGGGTAAGCACTGAATCAAGTTTGTTCAAGGTAACTTGATTGACCAAATGGTTCAGTGGCCATCTTGGATGACCTAGTTTTCACAAAAACGACTTGCTGAAGCGATCAGGCCGAAATTTGTGATATATAATTAGCAACTACGGGCAATTAATGTTTGTTCAAGAGAAGTTGATTCGTTAAAAAACATGGCCACGGTGGACCAATCAAAATATAGTGTGTTTGGCAGCCATATTGGAATTTTTTATTTGATGGCTTTTGAGGCTGAAGTTCGTTTTATATGGGTTTTTGGGTATTCTGATCTCAAATTTGCAATTTTCGATACTGTCGGATAAACGGTTTGGCAGCCATCATTTTCCCGCCAAAAGCTCCCTTACTAAAGCAGTGGGAAATTTAAAATGCGTTCTCGAGAACTACTGAGCTGATTTGAATTATATACACCTGTGCAAAAGTTAAGCACCAGCAAAAACAATAGAACGTAGAAACATGATGGTACAACTAGGCTGCCATACTTTTTGTCCCCGCGTTAGCTGACATAATTCCAAGTACGAAATGCACATGTATGCATGACTTCACGCCGCTTGATGTCCGTGCGTGGCGGGAAACAGCACACGTGTTCAGTTATGTAAAAGTCCAGTTTGAGGTGTAGAACATTACATACAGATTTAGGCTACAAGATTAGGAATTTTGTGTTCATGACCGTGGTTTATTTGTACAGAGAGAATTAGCGCTTGATTGTGAACCGCTATGGCAAGACGAAGGTTAAGTGATCGTGTGAAATGGCAAATCATAGGCATGCATACCACTGGTATGTCATGCAGAGAGATTGGCAGACAGCTGAACATTAACCATACTGTAATCAGTCGTTTGATTGCAAAACATGGGCAAACTAACGAGGTGAAGGACAGGCCTAGATCTGGAAGACCGAAGAAGACTACTGCCCGTGATGATCGAGCCCTAGTACGCCTTGTTAGGAGATCTCCATTCACCAACAACAGAGTGCTCAGCCAGCAATGGGAAACGCGCAATAGAGTGTCAATGTCTACCGTCAAAAGGAGACTGTATGCTGCTGGCATGAAAGCTAGGAGACCTGTCAGACGTCCTCTCCTCACTGCACACCACAAAGAGGAGCGTCTGAGGTGGTGCAACGAAAGAAGACACTGGAACATGAGATCCTAGAGACGGGTACACTGGTCCGATGAAAGTCGGTTCCTGCTTCATGCCACAGATGGTCGAACTCGTGTATGGAGGTCCAGACGCACGGCGTACGACCAACGTAACATCGTGGAAGAAGTTCCATTTGGTGGAGGTTCCGTTATGATATGGGGGTGCATCTCATTTGATTGTAAGCTGGATCTGTTGACTGTACCTGGAACACTAAATGGACAAAGATATCAAGATTCCATACTGGATAGAGTTGTGGTCCCTCATTTTGTAAATCATGCACCTGGAACCCACCCTATATTCACGGATGACAACGCCCAACCACATCGTGCTAGAGCTGTGCATGAATACCTCTGCCAGAATGCCATCGAAACCCTACCATGGCCAGCAAGGAGCCCTGACATGAACCCTATTGAGCATATCTGGGACATTCTGGGAAACATGGTGAGAAGGAGGGATCCTCCTGTGCATAACCTACAGGAATTAACAGACGCACTCCATCTTGAATGGCAACGAATACCACAATGGCGTATCAGTCGGTTGGTGACCAGCATGAGACGTCGTGTCCAGGCCGTCATCCAGGCACAAGGTGGATATACCCGGTATTAATAATGACAGTCTCAAACTCGTGCACAGATGTTAAACTTCGTTTTCAGACACCATTAATGACAATCTAGCCACGTGTGTCAACTGTAGGGCAATAGTTGTCAGTTGTGTCAACGTAACCATATTCAGGCCTCGTTTTCAAGTTCAAACAAAAACAACAGTGTTTCCCCACCATCATAATCAGCATTCCTCTAGTTGCATTATTACCTCTTGCACTAAGATGGATGGGTACATAAATGTTTATGCTATTGCTTTCTTCATAGCACATGAATATACCCTCGCATGTGCGTAAAAATAGGGTGGTGCTTAACTTTTGCACAGGTGTATATTTGGCAGGAAGCATCCTTATGGCATAGAGATTTCATTTTGTTCAAACGAATCCGATCGGCTAATTTGGCCAGTGGCCATTTTGGATTTCAGCCGATTTTTAGAAATGTCTTTAAAAATGTTGTTCTCCGAAACGGCTTGGGGAATCGATTCAAAACTCATGAAACCTCATCTAGGCAAAGAGGTAAGCCAAGTTTGTTCAAGACGACTTGATTGACCGAATGGTTTGGCAGCCATCTTGGATGACCTAGTTTTCCCGAAAACGGCTTCTCCAGAACCGCTATGTAGTGTGTTTTGCGGACATATTGGATTTTTTTATCTGTTGGATTTTGAGGCCAAAATTGGTTCTATATATGTTTTTGGGTCTTCTGCGCTCAAATTTACAATTTTTGAAACTGTCGGATAAACGGTTTGGCGGCCATCTTGGATAATTTTCTCGTCAAAAGCTCCCATGCTAAAGCAATGGGAAATTTGAAATGTCTTCTGGAGAACTACCAAGCCGATTTCAATTATATTTGGCAGGAACCGTCCTTAGGGCATAAGGAGCCAAGTTTGTTCAAATGAACCCGATCTGCCAATTTGCCCCGTGGCCATTTTGGATTTCGGCCGATTTCAGGAAATGTGTTTAAAAATCTGCTCCGAAACCACTTGGGGAATCTTCATCTAGGCCAAGAGGTAAGCCAAGTTTGTTCAAGAGGACTTGATTGACCAAATGGTTTGGCGACCATCTTGGATGATCTGGTTTTCACGAAAATGACTCTTCCAGAACCGCTGAAGGGATCAGGCCGAAATTTGGGCCATTAAAATTTGTTCAAGGGAAGTTGATCCATCAAAAAAACATGGGCACCGTGGGGCAATCAAAATGTAGTGTGTTTGGTGGCCATATTGCACTTGCAAAAATGTCCACAAACTCATTTAAAAGACTGCTAAACAACGCACCAACAATTTTGATAAAAATTGATGGTGCTCCAGGTGAGCGACACAGGCCCGTTGGGCCTCTTGTTAACCGAGTACTCAGTAAATGCGGAGCAGATCTAAACATTAGATATCTATGGATCTAAAGTACATTCCTAAGATCACGTGATTTGGATATATTCGCAAAGACGACATGAAATGCCAAACTTTAGTATTAATTTTCATGTAATAAACGATGATTTTAACAGAGTACGCAATATTTAGGTTGCCCAATATAATAATTTCACTCCCGTAATGAGGAATATGGTATACATTAAGCCAAGGGGTAAGGTGGCAAAAAATTATTAATTGTGTCCTATTTTCGTGTTATTAACGATCGGTCTTAGTTTAAGCATCTTGGTGACTGAATTTCAAGTTTATGTTGAAATTTACCAATTAGAAGTCATCAGGATAAAACTGATATGAAAACTCAGAGCGAAACCGATATGTCTACATAAACCAAACCTTGCAGTCCAACTCAACCCAAGACCAATTCACCCTCCCTGTGAATTCATATACCTTAAAATAGGCTATACGACATATCGAAATATCACAATTTTTTCACCACGATATATCGCGATACCTCCTAGGACAATATCGTGCAAGCCTACAGAGTGGTAAGAAAATCTAAAGACTGACTGCCGAGTTTGCGGGTAGGCTTCTATTAAGGCAAAATAGTAACTTTTGTTTGATCTGGGTTCATTTGCATGTCAAAATATTTTAAAACATTTCCACTGAAATGACTGGTTCGGTTACTGAGCCATTGACTGCAGGGGTGAATTTACAAAATTAATCTTCTCTTTGCCTGCAAATAGAAATTCATAGAGACTATTGCAGAGGCCATTTTGGTCAGCCTGGCTGACTGACTTTTGATAAAAATTCGTATTTGGCCTCTATATTGGACAGATCAACATCGAACAATGATGATTCACCCTTTGATGGTCAAAATTGGCTAAGAAAAATCGAAATATGACATTACTGAATGTCGATTTTCGGGAGACGGTAAGACAACTTTTTGAAAATTTACCACAGGATAACTGGCTCTCTCAGTGAGTAAGTCATTGCAGCAATAAATTTACAAAAAATCGTCCTCTCCCGACGTGCAAATATACTTTCAATAACAACGGCTTGGTCATTAATGCGTTGACCAAAGGCTTGTGGCGATCAGTCCATTGTGAACTTAGATACATGTACGTGCCACACGCCACGGCAGTATAATCTGTGTTGATAAGATCAAGCTTGAACAGTAATTCACGCCTATACATTGCTAGTTATTCAACTGACGTCGCCACTATGTGTGGATAATTAGTTAACCCCGTTGACTCTCAAAGTTGTTCAAGAAAATCTGAATTTTCTCAAAAATTCCCATGAGCAGACCAAGAGATAATTGTTTTTGAAAATTTACCATAGCAATGACTGGCTCGGTTATCGAGCCAGTCATTCCAGTGGTAAAATTTAAAAGACAAAACCTGTCTTTGGTCTACAAATTAACATTTCTTTAGACAACTGTAGGAGGCGGTTCTTTTGGCAGGCTTGAGTGTTAAAGGGTTAATTTAGGACAGCAATGACAGATAGAGCGCGGTGGTTAATTCTGAGAATTAAAAAAGACGTTAGAACGGGACAGTTGCCGCACTGTGTCAGTTAGAAGATTTTGATGCATACGGAAAAGAAGATTTAGCGCAGCAAGAATTTCATTTAGCATGTGGATGCATTGAAAAAAGGCATTGAGTCCTGGTTTGAAGAAGATTTAAATGACTTCAAACTATTTAGACGCGTTTAAATGTTCGGTGGCTAGCATGAATTTTCTTGCCGAGTTTATAATTCAGACTTTTACGTTCCCGTCTTGGTTATGTTAAAGTGACACAGCTTATTTGTCTTTACTCCGCATATAAGAAATAATCCAAATATTAAATTATCACTAAATTTCACAGTCATATACAATTCGATACATTCACTTCTAATACCTGTAGCACTTTTCCCGGAATAAAGCAGCATCTGAGACTTACGAGTGCACTATTAACTTACATATTTATTTGTTGTTTACTGATTTTCCAGGAATTTCCTTTGTTTGAAGTGTCAAACATCCCCTATATATTGTATTAACATATAGTACATATAGTATTGTCGTAATTCTTTAGTGATCATGCTATTCAGCATCTCCCGGTGCTTTGGTTGTTTATACAAAAGAAACTGCGAAAGCAACCGTATATGTAATGATCACACTTCATGGGGGAATTCCCAAATGTCCCCGATATAGGGTATTAACATTTTAAACCGTATTTTCCTAATTCTTTAGAGTGATCTTGCTATTCAGAACTTCCTGTTGCTTTAGTTGTTTATAAAAAAGAAACTGAATGCAACCGTGTACAATGTATGCACTATCGCGCTTCATCGGGGAATTCCCCAACATCCGGATATAGGGTATTAACATTTTAAACCATATTTTCGTACTAGATTTATTCTCTGTATTTGTGTAATTTTTTTAATGTTACTAGTCATAAATATATACGTGATTTTCTATTGACTTTGACAATTAAATTGAAAAATTGCACACGCCTAAGTGTACTCACTGTGATATCGCATATGCCTTACGTTTGGGTTATAAAAAGAAGTAAATACCAGGATGATCACGTGCAAAATTAATAGTTCTTGTCGTCGTATTTCCAGCGCGTAACGTTTTAAAACGCGCGTCAAATATATAGCCCCACCTATATTTAAAATTATTAGCGAATTTAAAGATTTCAGTAGGTTCATCAGAAGAAAATAAATGGGTCAAAACAAATTAGATGCATCAAAACAAGAGTTTAGGCCCGTCAGAAATTGTCTGGACAACACGTTCTATATAGCATTTTGTTTTACTACGCGTTGAAAAATGGGCGCATTTTTGTTTTCCTTTTGGTGCATTAAAATGTGTTTTTAATAAGTTATTTTTGCGGCGTACTGTATTTATCTTGCTACTTTTGCTGTAACTGTTTCGATTAGTTTGGCCAAGTTTTTACCTAAATATACTAGGAGGAACTTTGCATAAGGGGGCCTCTTCAATTTCTTTATGGCTAATATACATTTTTGGAACCTCTTCATTTATTAATTCTCTAGATTTTGAAAATAACATATACACGTATTTTGTTTTATCCACATTTAACGATAGCTTATTTAATGAAAATTTGTAATTTCTTCCATTTCCATATTTACGTTTTTGTATATTGTAACTATGTCTTCATCAGAGCAAAAGGCATCAATGGTGTCATCAGCATAGTATTAGTGACATGTGTTTGCATATGTTAGGCAGGTCATTCATATACAAGAGGAACAGCAGAGGGCCAAGGATGTGGACCCCTGAGGGACACCACAAGTTAGTCTCCTGTTTTCAGAGCAAGTTGCATTGAATTGCACACATTGCGTGCTGTCACTTAACTAGCTTTGAAACCAAATGAGTGCACTTCCTCGAAACCAGATGAGTGTACTTCCCGAATTTGTTATGGCAGAGATGGTAAAAAACTATGTACAGATTACATGTACCAACAATTGGGCAATTATATGTCTACTTGGACTGTTATGCAATATTGTTGCAGTATTATATATATATATATATATATATATATATATATATATATACAACTCCTACACATGTATGTACATCTGATAACTGAAATCATTGGTCCTATTAATCTCGCATGAGACATGGGTAGGCCCTATAACTTTTTCGACGATGACAGCTGCGCAGCAATGTTAGGTTTTGCTTTCATAGCACAGCTCAGAAATAACTTAACATGTTTCCAAAACAAAATAACACGTACTGTTAAATAAAGTTATTTATTATACTCCTGCGTGTGTTTATCCAATGAAATGCTTCCAATTGTACCACATGACCATCCAGTAATTTTTCCATATTGGACGATGTGAAACCCGTATTGGATGGTAAGATCCATATTGGATGCCACTTAAAACCACCTGTATTGTACTCGTCCACGTTGTGTTGAAAAATCTGTATTGGACTCGATGTCTGCGGCGTCTCGTCCAATACCGATTTCAACACAACATGGACTCCTACAATAACAATCCATATCGAACTCAACAATGTAAAATAACCTATTAATAATTTTATATAGAGATGGGCCACATGTACTTGTTCAGAGACAGCAACGGTGGTCAGGCACGAATCCAGGCACACGCATAGCTGCCCAAATGTTGGTTAAACATAATAATTTAACAGCCATTTAATAGTCCATATTTATCTCCGGAATTGTATGACAGCACATCTGAGAGCATCCAGCTTTCAATATTTTTTTTAGGGGGAGACCCATGGTCAGCCAGTTATGACAGACATTCTGTGTTAGCGGCCTACAACATCTGCCAGTAGTGTTGGGAATTGGTTCTATTTTTGTGATCGATGATTGGTTTTATATACTAACCGATGATCAATTAATGATTGATCATATCTGGTTCTAATTTTTTACCCATTTTGAATGCAGTAATTGTAGCCTGTTCAAGGATAATCTCTCCTTTCAAACAAAGTCACCGGTATGACAGATTCTTAATAATTTAAGAAATAATCTGTTGAATACTTTGAAACTAATTTGACTGGAAGCTGTTGCTGCCTTAGTCAGCAACAGCTTCCAGTCAAATAAGTTTCAAAATATTCAACATGTTATTGGTATGGTTGCTTGGAAATTAACATAATATTTCAGTGCTGAAAGAATTAATGTCTTAGACTAAGGAGTAATACTATATTGTTCTAACAATTAAATTTAAATTCTTTTCCAAAAAGTATTCGTTTTCTAGCTTGACCAGTTAAAATATATTAATAAAACCAATTTATAAACAACCAAAATCGATTTCTGAAATCATGATCGATCTGTTGGTTGAACATACAAACCAATCGATCAATTGGAACAGCACTATTTGCCAGCCAGACAGTCTACTGACTGTGTATGCACATACATAACAACCTCAATGGTGAAAACTGCACATCAGTTTGTCATCGCAATGAGCAAATGAGAATCCAAATTCAATTCGACACATGTCGAAATCAGTCCAAAACAACATAGATTGTATGTCTTACAGTCTGCAAATTGGTCAGATCCATAGTCATACATGTACATGTACCTCTAACTTAGCGTAAGGCATGAACTCGATCTGTCACTCAAGTATATGACATCATAATCAAATAAACATCACTTAAAGACTGATGTCACAATCATGATTGACAGAGAATATTCCGTTGTGAAGCTGGAAAATTCTGTCAAGTGTATGAATAGTACATGTCTGTATTTGATGGATTTACGATTTAACAAACATTCTGTTGAATATTTTGAAACTAATTTGCCCGGGCGATGTTGCTGCCATATGACCTGTATAATTACCTTGAAAATGAGACTCTGAGAATTCATTGTTCAAAGTATGTCAATATATCCCAACACGCACAAAAAAGTGGGCGGAGCTTGGATAGCATTGGACGGGGCAAGGCTAGAAATGGATACCTCGATTGCAAGAATGTTCGTTGTGTGATGGTTGATGTTTAGCAACAGCATTTATTTTGCTAAAACCTACATGTAGATGAACTGGCCAATTATGCTTGTGGCATGGAACATTGGTTTTGTATTATTTGGGGTTTTAGGCGAGCGTTATTATCCCACACATTAAAAAGCAGGGATATTGCAATCAACTAGAGGGTCCGGGTGGGGTGAGGGCAGAATGTAAAAGTTAGCAGAAGCATGGGTATTTGCCATGCCGTGCCATCAACTGCGCATCCTACATGTAGTTTATTATGTTTTTCATTGCAGGTTATGGGGTGCTGTGAATGCCATTGCGTATAACATAATCGTGTTTCTAATTATGGTGTCACATGTTCGGGCCGTGTTCTCTGACCCAGGAATTGTACAGAAACCTAGCGTGACGCTAGACTTCTCAGATATCCAGAATGGTGTTATCAACAATAAACGGGTATGAAGTATGGCTAGAAATTAACACTTGATTGTGATCCATATGGATTAGTCAATCACAAAATTTGCAGATCCCTGGAATTTGTACTGATCCATAGTTTCATAACTGCTATACTGCACAGTATATAGAATGGAGGAATCCAGTTTTAGCTCTGCCATGCCCATCTTTAGCTAGGTTCCACCCACACCTCGTTCGTGTTGGGATCGATTGATCACTGAGCTCATTCACTATCAATTTCCAGAAAACTACAGGTAAGCTGTTGAACATATGGCAGCAACAGCATATGGCAGCAACGGCGCCTAGTCAAACTGGTTTAAAAATATTAAATGACATGTTTATTAAGTAGTATTTTGAAGCTATACAATTCGTCCAACAATGCGTAGTTATGCGTTCATGACGAGCTTACCTACGTCATCCTACACGTCACGTACAAATGTAGTTGCTTATGACAGATGTTTGCTTACTAGGTAATGTCCACTTTCAGACCAAAGAGAGGATTAATGATGGCCTTGAAATCTTGGAGCCCAAAGCTGAAATCTGGTGGTCCTAAATTAAAATCTGGGCATCTCATCCATGTTTAAATTAGAGGGAGTCATAATTATGAATTCTGTGGGTTCCATGTTCGATTTACTGTGTATTTCTGTGCAAAGCAATAAAACTAACTAGTATTTATTAGTCATGTACACAAGATTTTCATGGGTCTCATGGGACCCACTGCCACCATCTTTGGGGTTCCAAAGCCAGATTTTGGGGGTATTACTGTAGTCTGCAGCTGTAGTGCAACATGTACGAGAAATATCCTACAGGTGCAATCAGTCTTTCTTCGCTTTTGCCCACTGTGTCTTGTCCTCAGCCGAAATCTTTACCTTCCTCAGGTCCATTCTTGATTGGAGAGTACCGAGTCTTGCTTTCTTGAGGTCACCAGTTCCCAATGTGGGTAACTGTGTTGCAACATTTGGTCCTGGAGCTGGTATGCAGCTATACGGATGCGACTAACATGCGGCAAATGCAGGAAACATGCAACACAATGTGAGAAAATGTGTCTAAATGCGGGACACACCTGTATACCAGATTAGCCGCATCCAGGACCAAATGTAGCACTGTTACCCGCATTGGGAACATATGAAAGCAAACCACAACTGGCCTTTGGCATCCAGACTCTTCTAAAATAGCAGAAAGCATCAGGCAAATATGATAGCTACATGTAAGCACTGAGTTGTTGAAGATTTCGTTTGATTAAATGAGAGTTGCGTTATTTATCCATCCACTGTGAAGATTGAAGAAGAAGATGATGGCCAACACCGCTGGAAGCAGCCCAGACACTGCTGTTTATTGGGCCAACACTGTGGGCAACCTACTTCTGAAAATCTCATATCCCAACACCAAGGGATATCAGAGCAGTACTATCCCAAGCAAGATAGAAAAATGCCAGAAACAGAATTCGGCTTCCTGCTGATTTCATCAGAAATGGAAAACTTTCCAAATAGGCAGCATCCATCACAGAGTCATCAAAGTCCTTCACCACGATCCTGACAACTTTAAAACTACCACTTCATGCAAGGAACGTGAATCTTCATAGATTCACTAACAAACATGGATCCAGTGGTCATGAATCATGCAGACTGCATGACTGCGGGTTGTTAAACCATATCTATGCCATGGGTTACCAAAGCTCCCCCTCGGGAATGCTCATATATGATGTCAGACATAACAAACGTCATAATTTTATATGTCACGCATTACGACGTCGGGCTATATTGATGTCACAATTCCAACGGTCATCCTCACTTAGATGGTACCACCTGTGGAAAACAGTTCAAAGAACAGTCCAGCTTATCGAGGCACTTGACAGCAAAACATAGCATTAAACCATGCATCACCTGTCCACAGTGCTCATCTTGATTCACTAGCAAGAATATTGGAAGTGATACCAGCAGAAGATACATGTACACGTTGAATGTTTACTGGTCAACACTATTCCAGAAATCAGACAAACACAAATGTCATTAACTTTTTATCACTTACAAACTAGATACGTGAGAATGACCGTCCTCGGGTACATTGACCCCAAACCATGGGCATAAAGACCTCTGATGAGTAAACCCAAACCAGGGTACGAAATACCATGAGTCTGGATCACTGGGAATAAATTCCTTCATTAATGCCATAAATAAGTTGACTACGAAGCTGTACTGCCCTAGCCAATGATTCAGACAACTTTTATAAGATCTCACGCATATACATGCCTCATACAATTTGCCATATCCGCCCAAGCGGATAACACAGCAAAATGTGATTATCTAGCACAGCGGAGCGGGTAGGCAGCTATACAGATATGACTAACATGCAACAAAATGCGGGAAAATGCTGCTATATGCGGAATGCACCTGTATACCAAATGTAGCACTGTTACCCGCATTGGGAACATATGAAAGCAAGCCACAACTGGCCTTTGGCATCCAGGCTTCTAAAACGGCAGAAAGCGTCAGGCAAATATAATAGCTAAGCACCAAGTTGTTGAAGATTTCATTCGGTTATTAAAATTGTTGAAGATTTCATTCGGCTATTAAAATTGTTGAAGATTTCATTCGGCTATTAAAATTGTTGAAGATTTCATTCGGCTGTTAAAATTGTTGAAGATTTCATTCGGCTATTAAAATTGTGTTTGCATACAGACTTCAATATGATTGGCTTCCAATCAAATTAAGTCCAAAATATTCTATAGTATGTTTTATTTTGTTTTCAGAACATTTTACGTTATTTATGCACTGTACTGTAGGCTCGGGACATAAATACATATTACAATGTGCCAGACCTTGCTCATATTATTTATATATTTCTAATTTAAGTCTCAACCCATTTTAATGCTTTTCTTTTCAGACCGATGGGTGGTCAGTCTGTATAAAATGTGAAGCTTATCGACCACCGCGGGCACATCATTGTCGAGTTTGTCGACGGTGCATAAGGAGGATGGACCATCATTGCCCGTGGTATGTAGACTATAGATAGACAATGTACATTCTGACATTCCCATAGGTATCAGTTATAAGAACTTCATGTAGTGCCTGTTATATTGAATTTTCAATATTAAATATTTTACAGATCTTGATTAAATTAAAATTTAACATGTTCAATTTTGTGTTTCTTTCAGGATAAATAATTGCGTCGGAGAATACAATCAGAAATTCTTTATTCAGTTCCTGTTCTATGTGGGTGCGTATGAACAGTTAAATACAAGCACAGAAGTAACATACACTGCAACCGTGGCTAATACATATGTGTATGAGTGTGAACAGTTAAATACAAGCACACTGGCAGAAGTAACATACACTGCAACCTTGGCTAATACATACATGTATGAGTGTGAACAGTTAAATACAAGCACACTGGCAGAAGTAACATACACTGCAACCTTGGCTAATACATACATGTATGAGTGTGAACAGTTAAATACAAGCACACTAGCAGAAGTAACATACACTGCAACCTTGGCTAATACATACATGTATGAGTGTGAACAGTTAAATACAAGCACACTGGCAGAAGTAACATACACTGCAACCTTGGCTAATACATACATGTATGAGTGTGAACAGTTAAATACAAGCACACTGGCAGAAGTAACATACACTGCAACCGTGGCTAATACATACATGTATGAGTGTGAACAGTTAAATACAAGCACACTGGCAGAAGTAACATACACTGCAACCTTGGCTAATACATACATGTATGAGTGTGAACAGTTAAATACAAGCACACTGGCAGAAGTAACATACACTGCAACCGTGGCTAATACATACATGTATGCGTGTGAACAGTTAAATACAAGCACACTGGCAGAAGTAACATACACTGCAACCTTGGCTAATACATACATGTATGAGTGTGAACAGTTAAATACAAGCACACTGACAGAAGTAACATACACTGCAACCTTGGCTAATACATACATGTATGAGTGTGAACAGTTAAATACAAGCACACTGGCAGAAGTAACATACACTGCAACCTTGGCTAATACATACATGTATGAGTGTGAACAGTTAAATACAAGCACACTGGCAGAAGTAACATACACTGCAACCTTGGCTAATACATACATGTATGAGTGTGAACAGTTAAATACAAGCACACTGGCAGAAGTAACATACACTGCAACCGTGGCTAATACATACATGTATGAGTGTGAACAGTTAAATACAAGCACACTGGCAGAAGTAACATACACTGCAACCTTGGCTAATACATACATGTATGAGTGTGAACAGTTAAATACAAGCACACTGACAGAAGTAACATACACTGCAACCGTGGCTAATACATACATGTATGCGTGTGAACAGTTAAATACAAGCACACTGGCAGAAGTAACATACACTGCAACCTTGGCTAATACATACATGTATGAGTGTGAACAGTTAAATACAAGCACACTGACAGAAGTAACATACACTGCAACCTTGGCTAATACATACATGTATGAGTGTGAACAGTTAAATACAAGCACACTGGCAGAAGTAACATACACTGCAACCTTGGCTAATACATACATGTATGAGTGTGAACAGTTAAATACAACCACACTGGCAGAAGTAACATACACTGCAACCGTGGCTAATACATACGTGTATCAGTGTGAACAGTTAAATACAAGCACACTGGCAGAAGTAACATACACTGCAACCTTGGCTAATACATACATGTATGAGTGTGAACAGTTAAATACAACCACACTGGCAGAAGTAACATACACTGCAACCTTGGCTAATACATACATGTATCAGTGTGAACAGTTAAATACAACCACACTGGCAGAAGTAACATACACTGCAACCGTGGCTAATACATACATGTATGAGTGTGAACAGTTAAATACAAGCACACTGGCAGAAGTAACATACACTGCAACCTTGGCTAATACATACATGTATGAGTGTGAACAGTTAAATACAACCACACTGGCAGAAGTAACATACACTGCAACCTTGGCTAATACATACATGTATCAGTGTGAACAGTTAAATACAAGCACACTGGCAGAAGTAACATACACTGCAACCGTGGCTAATACATACATGTATGAGTGTGAACAGTTAAATACAAGCACACTGGCAGAAGTAACATACACTGCAACCGTGGCTAATACATACATGTATGAGTGTGAACAGTTAAATACAAGCACACTGGCAGAAGTAACATACACTGCAACCTTGGCTAATACATACATGTATGAGTGTGAACAGTTAAATACAACCACACTGGCAGAAGTAACATACACTGCAACCTTGGCTAATACATACATGTATCAGTGTGAACAGTTAAATACAAGCACACTGGCAGAAGTAACATACACTGCAACCTTGGCTAATACATACATGTATGAGTGTGAACAGTTAAATACAAGCACACTGACAGAAGTAACATACACTGCAACCTTGGCTAATACATACATGTATGAGTGTGAACAGTTAAATACAAGCACACTGGCAGAAGTAACATACACTGCAACCGTGGCTAATACATACATGTATGAGTGTGAACAGTTAAATACAAGCACACTGACAGAAGTAACATACACTGCAACCGTGGCTAATACATACATGTATGAGTGTGAACAGTTAAATACAAGCACACTGGCAGAAGTAACATACACTGCAACCGTGGCTAATACATACATGTATGAGTGTGAACAGTTAAATACAAGCACACTGGCAGAAGTAACATACACTGCAACCTTGGCTAATACATACATGTATGAGTGTGAACAGTTAAATACAAGCACACTGACAGAAGTAACATACACTGCAACCGTGGCTAATACATACATGTATGAGTGTGAACAGTTAAATACAAGCACACTGGCAGAAGTAACATACACTGCAACCTTGGCTAATACATACATGTATGAGTGTGAACAGTTAAATACAAGCACACTGACAGAAGTAACATACACTGCAACCTTGGCTAATACATACATGTATGAGTGTGAACAGTTAAATACAAGCACACTGGCAGAAGTAACATACACTGCAACCTTGGCTAATACATACGTGTATCAGTGTGAACAGTTAAATACAAGCACACTGGCAGAAGTAACATACACTGCAACCTTGGCTAATACATACATGTATGAGTGTGAACAGTTAAATACAAGCACACTGGCAGAAGTAACATACACTGCAACCGTGGCTAATACATACATGTATGAGTGTGAACAGTTAAATACAAGCACACTGGCAGAAGTAACATACACTGCAACCTTGGCTAATACATACATGTATGAGTGTGAACAGTTAAATACAAGCACACTGGCAGAAGTAACATACACTGCAACCTTGGCTAATACATACATGTATGAGTGTGAACAGTTAAATACAAGCACACTGGCAGAAGTAACATACACTGCAACCTTGGCTAATACATACATGTATGAGTGTGAACAGTTAAATACAAGCACACTGGCAGAAGTAACATACACTGCAACCTTGGCTAATACATACATGTATGAGTGTGAACAGTTAAATACAAGCACACTGGCAGAAGTAACATACACTGCAACCTTGGCTAATACATACATGTATGAGTGTGAACAGTTAAATACAAGCACACTGGCAGAAGTAACATACACTGCAACCGTGGCTAATACATACATGTATGAGTGTGAACAGTTAAATACAAGCACACTGGCAGAAGTAACATACACTGCAACCTTGGCTAATACATACATGTATGAGTGTGAACAGTTAAATACAAGCACACTGGCAGAAGTAACATACACTGCAACCTTGGCTAATACATACATGTATGAGTGTGAACAGTTAAATACAACCACACTGGCAGAAGTAACATACACTGCAACCGTGGCTAATACATACATGTATGAGTGTGAACAGTTAAATACAAGCACACTGGCAGAAGTAACATACACTGCAACCTTGGCTAATACATACATGTATGAGTGTGAACAGTTAAATACAAGCACACTGGCAGAAGTAACATACACTGCAACCTTGGCTAATACATACATGTATCAGTGTGAACAGTTAAATACAAGCACACTGGCAGAAGTAACATACACTGCAACCGTGGCTAATACATACATGTATGAGTGTGAACAGTTAAATACAAGCACACTGGCAGAAGTAACATACACTGCAACCGTGGCTAATACATACATGTATGAGTGTGAACAGTTAAATACAAGCACACTGGCAGAAGTAACATACACTGCAACCTTGGCTAATACATACATGTATGAGTGTGAACAGTTAAATACAACCACACTGGCAGAAGTAACATACACTGCAACCTTGGCTAATACATACATGTATGAGTGTGAACAGTTAAATACAAGCACACTGGCAGAAGTAACATACACTGCAACCTTGGCTAATACATACATGTATCAGTGTGAACAGTTAAATACAAGCACACTGGCAGAAGTAACATACACTGCAACCGTGGCTAATACATACATGTATGAGTGTGAACAGTTAAATACAAGCACACTGACAGAAGTAACATACACTGCAACCGTGGCTAATACATACATGTATCAGTGTGAACAGTTAAATACAAGCACACTGGCAGAAGTAACATACACTGCAACCTTGGCTAATACATACATGTATGAGTGTGAACAGTTAAATACAAGCACACTGGCAGAAGTAACATACACTGCAACCGTGGCTAATACATACATGTATCAGTGTGAACAGTTAAATACAAGCACACTGGCAGAAGTAACATACACTGCAACCGTGGCTAATACATACATGTATGAGTGTGAACAGTTAAATACAAGCACACTGGCAGAAGTAACATACACTGCAACCTTGGCTAATACATACATGTATGAGTGTGAACAGTTAAATACAAGCACACTGGCAGAAGTAACATACACTGCAACCGTGGCTAATACATACATGTATGAGTGTGAACAGTTAAATACAACCACACTGGCAGAAGTAACATACACTGCAACCTTGGCTAATACATACATGTATGAGTGTGAACAGTTAAATACAAGCACACTGACAGAAGTAACATACACTGCAACCTTGGCTAATACATACATGTATGAGTGTGAACAGTTAAATACAACCACACTGGCAGAAGTAACATACACTGCAACCTTGGCTAATACATACATGTATGAGTGTGAACAGTTAAATACAACCACACTGGCAGAAGTAACATACACTGCAACCGTGGCTAATACATACATGTATGAGTGTGAACAGTTAAATACAAGCACACTGGCAGAAGTAACATACACTGCAACCGTGGCTAATACATACATGTATGAGTGTGAACAGTTAAATACAAGCACACTGGCAGAAGTAACATACACTGCAACCTTGGCTAATACATACATGTATGAGTGTGAACAGTTAAATACAAGCACACTGGCAGAAGTAACATACACTGCAACCTTGGTTAATACATACATGTATGAGGTGAACAGTTAAATACAACCACACTGGCAGAAGTAACATACACTGCAACCGTGGCTAATACATACATGTATGAGTGTGAACAGTTAAATACAAGCACACTGGCAGAAGTAACATACACTGCAACCTTGGCTAATACATACATGTATGAGTGTGAACAGTTAAATACAAGCACACTGGCAGAAGTAACATACACTGCAACCTTGGCTAATACATACATGTATGAGTGTGAACAGTTAAATACAAGCACACTGGCAGAAGTAACATACACTGCAACCGTGGCTAATACATACATGTATGAGTGTGAACAGTTAAATACAACCACACTGACAGAAGTAACATACACTGCAACCTTGGCTAATACATATGTGTATCAGTGTGAACAGTTAAATACAAGCACACTGGCAGAAGTAACATACACTGCAACCGTGGCTAATACATACATGTATGAGTGTGAACAGTTAAATACAACCACACTGACAGAAGTAACATACACTGCAACCGTGGCTAATACATATGTGTATCAGTGTGAACAGTTAAATACAAGCACACTGGCAGAAGTAACATACACTGCAACCGTGGCTAATACATACATGTATGAGTGTGAACAGTTAAATACAAGCACACTGGCAGAAGTAACATACACTGCAACCTTGGCTAATACATACATGTATGAGTGTGAACAGTTAAATACAACCACACTGGCAGAAGTAACATACACTGCAACCGTGGCTAATACATACATGTATCAGTGTGAACAGTTAAATACAAGCACACTGGCAGAAGTAACATACACTGCAACCGTGGCTAATACATACATGTATGAGTGTGAACAGTTAAATACAACCACACTGGCAGAAGTAACATACACTGCAACCTTGGCTAATACATACATGTATGAGTGTGAACAGTTAAATACAAGCACACTGGCAGAAGTAACATACACTGCAACCGTGGCTAATACATACATGTATGAGTGTGAACAGTTAAATACAACCACACTGGCAGAAGTAACATACACTGCAACCGTGGCTAATACATACATGTATCAGTGTGAACAGTTAAATACAAGCACACTGACAGAAGTAACATACACTGCAACCTTGGCTAATACATACATGTATGAGTGTGAACAGTTAAATACAACCACACTGGCAGAAGTAACATACACTGCAACCTTGGCTAATACATACATGTATGAGTGTGAACAGTTAAATACAACCACACTGGCAGAAGTAACATACACTGCAACCGTGGCTAATACATACATGTATGAGTGTGAACAGTTAAATACAAGCACACTGGCAGAAGTAACATACACTGCAACCGTGGCTAATACATACATGTATGAGTGTGAACAGTTAAATACAAGCACACTGGCAGAAGTAACATACACTGCAACCTTGGCTAATACATACATGTATGAGTGTGAACAGTTAAATACAAGCACACTGGCAGAAGTAACATACACTGCAACCTTGGCTAATACATACATGTATGAGTGTGAACAGTTAAATACAACCACACTGGCAGAAGTAACATACACTGCAACCGTGGCTAATACATACATGTATCAGTGTGAACAGTTAAATACAAGCACACTGGCAGAAGTAACATACACTGCAACCTTGGCTAATACATACATGTATGAGTGTGAACAGTTAAATACAAGCACACTGGCAGAAGTAACATACACTGCAACCTTGGCTAATACATACATGTATGAGTGTGAACAGTTAAATACAAGCACACTGGCAGAAGTAACATACACTGCAACCGTGGCTAATACATACATGTATGAGTGTGAACAGTTAAATACAAGCACACTGACAGAAGTAACATACACTGCAACCTTGGCTAATACATATGTGTATCAGTGTGAACAGTTAAATACAAGCACACTGGCAGAAGTAACATACACTGCAACCGTGGCTAATACATACATGTATGAGTGTGAACAGTTAAATACAACCACACTGACAGAAGTAACATACACTGCAACCGTGGCTAATACATATGTGTATCAGTGTGAACAGTTAAATACAAGCACACTGGCAGAAGTAACATACACTGCAACCGTGGCTAATACATACATGTATGAGTGTGAACAGTTAAATACAAGCACACTGGCAGAAGTAACATACACTGCAACCTTGGCTAATACATACATGTATGAGTGTGAACAGTTAAATACAACCACACTGGCAGAAGTAACATACACTGCAACCGTGGCTAATACATACATGTATCAGTGTGAACAGTTAAATACAAGCACACTGGCAGAAGTAACATACACTGCAACCGTGGCTAATACATACATGTATGAGTGTGAACAGTTAAATACAAGCACACTGGCAGAAGTAACATACACTGCAACCTTGGCTAATACATACATGTATGAGTGTGAACAGTTAAATACAAGCACACTGGCAGAAGTAACATACACTGCAACCGTGGCTAATACATACATGTATCAGTGTGAACAGTTAAATACAAGCACACTGGCAGAAGTAACATACACTGCAACCTTGGCTAATACATACATGTATGAGTGTGAACAGTTAAATACAAGCACACTGACAGAAGTAACATACACTGCAACCTTGGCTAATACATACATGTATGAGTGTGAACAGTTAAATACAAGCACACTGGCAGAAGTAACATACACTGCAACCGTGGCTAATACATACATGTATGAGAGTGAACAGTTAAATACAAGCACACTGACAGAAGTAACATACACTGCAACCTTGGCTAATACATACATGTATGAGTGTGAACAGTTAAATACAAGCACACTGGCAGAAGTAACATACACTGCAACCTTGGCTAATACATACATGTATGAGTGTGAACAGTTAAATACAAGCACACTGGCAGAAGTAACATACACTGCAACCGTGGCTAATACATACATGTATGAGTGTTATAGATGGCTTCTGCAGTGGGTGTGAGAAATGTCTATTTTTCAGACCAAGATAAGACTATCTTTGAAAATTTACCACCAAAATGACTGGCTCGATAAATGAGCCAGTCATTCCAGTGGTAAATTTTCAGAAAATAGTCTTATCTTGGTCTGCAAATTATGGACATTTTCTATGAAAAAATTGAAACATGTTGGGTGGTACAATTTTGAACACGACGTAAGAAATATATTTTGAACTTAATTTGACTGGAAGACGTTAGGCATCAATGGGTTTCAATCAAATTAAGTTCAAAATATTCCACAGTACGTTTTGTTTTATTTTAGATACATGTTATTCCCGAAATGTACTGTATACCTAGGCTTGTGCGATTATTGCTTTTCGTGATCACGATCGATTCTTTAAGAATAATCGTTATTACTCGATTAATCAGCTTGGATACAAACCTACAAATTACTCAGACATAACAACAAAAACATATCAATGATGAAAGCGGGACGGTGCTTCAAAAGTCCATTTGCAGGCCAAGAGAAGACTATTTTTGAAAATGTATCACTGGGATACCTGGCTTGATTCTCGAACCTATCATTCCAGTGATGCATTTTCAAAAATAGGCTTCTCTTAGCCTGTAAATGGACATACATTTACTAAGCAAAATGTCAGTTTTCCGGTGGATCAATATTAGCATTTGATCTTTGATTTTTACAAATATGGGAACTCAACAGCCAAGATGGGAATTAGATATTCCAAAACTGTTAAAAACGTAAAAAGAAATTTGGCGGCTGATTTCACTACCATTTCACAGAGAACACCAGAGTATTCGTTTATGATTATTGAGGTGATTCATTGACTCAGAGTATGCATGCTGTACATGATATGTTGTGGCTACATGTATGTCTAAAGCCAATTTCTTGAAGTATCCCAGTGTTTTTTGCTATTTGAATCATTCGCGCTGAGAGTCTTTTGGGGTTTTGCGAGTGACGGGGATTGTAGAACTTGTTGCGCCAGTATTTTGTCTGAAATTCTCAAACAGTTTGCACATATTTAAGATTGTTTTAGGTTGTTACATGTACATTGTAGCAATAGGACTGTTTCACATTTAAAACAATTCCTTACGCGAAGAAACTGCAGCCCACACAAATGTTTACATAAAAATATCAAATAATAACAACTATCATGATTATGGGTGACCGGTTCGGAATATCTGTATGGAAAATGGTATGCAGTAGCAATACATCGAGACCATCATTATCAAAATAAAATAGAATTTTCCAAACAATTTTTTATACCTGTACATGTGTATGTAGCAGGGAATGTCTACTTTGTGCATACTCTATTATTTCAGGTTTAGCTAGTATATATTCCATTACTATGGTGATCGTGTGCTGGGTACTGGATCCAGGAATAACAAAACATCAACATCATCTTAGACTGTGAGTAGTGTGTGCGTGTGTATGTGTGCGTGTGTGAGTATGTGTATGTGTGTGAGTAGTGTGTGTCAATGTGTATGTGTGTGAGTAGTGTGTGCGTGTGTGTGTCAATGTGTATGTGTGTGAGTGTATGTGTGTGAGTAGTGTGTGCGTGTGTATGTCAATGTGTATGTGTGTGAGTGTATGTGTGTGAGTAGTGTGTGTCAATGTGTATGTGTGTCAGTGTATGTGTGTGAGTAGTGTGTGCGTGTGTATATCAATATTGGACTGTTGGTCATTTCAAGGGATAAGATTTACACATTAGTAAAATTTAAATTAAGTTTAAATTACACTTTTCTGGCTTTCATGGCAAGACATGTACATATTGTACGGTTATGTTTACAAGCCGATTTTTAGCTCGCCTTTACGAAGTAAAAGAGGTTATGGGATACCCACGGCGTTGTATGCCATCATCCGCGGCATCCAATTTTGGTTAAAGTTTGCCTTTCAGGTCTTTTGTAAGGAAACTTATATATCCTTATTATTACAGCATCTCTGTCCATACTGCACTGTATTTTTACTGTTCGTGCCTATAGTTTTCAGCTTAACCCTTTGATGGTCAAGCCGGCCAAAACCGGCCTCTGCAGTGGTCTTGAGCAACATCCATTTGCAGGCCAAGAGAAGACTATTTTTGAAAATTTACCACTGGAATGACTGGTTCGATAACCGAGCCAGTCATTCCAGTGGTAAAATTTTCAATACTGGTCTTCTTAGCGTGTAAATGGATATTCAATAAGCAAATATTTTAATTTTCTGGACCAAATTTGACCATTAAAGGGTTAAAACGAGATCACAAGTGAGAATTAAATTTCAATAAAAAATGCCAAAAATAAAAGTTTTTATCATATTTTTAAAATAATGCTACATATTCACAGTAGAATGGTTGAAAATAAAATTGTTAAAATTGTTTACTTTTAGAGGCTTAAATTGTGTGCCTAGATGTAATGAAACAAAATAAATCTTAACATATAATGATTTCATTAGGCACAAATTAATAAAAATTCAAATTCACAACTAAACCTACGAAATGTATTTATACTGAATGAAATGCTCATATGTTAAGATTTATTTTGTTTCCTTCCATCAAGGGAGACAATGTAAGCCTCTAAAAGTAAACAATTTTTACAATTTTATTTTCAAATATTTTGGTGTGAATATTCACCTTTAAATAGAAATTAGACAGATTTTCACAAACTCTATCTGTGATAAAATTTTTATTAAAGTCATGAATTTTGAGACACCATAAAATTCATGGTATGACATCATCACATGAATTTTCAAAGAGGGTGATTCAGATTACAAGAATGTGGTGTTTAATACAGTTACTAGACAGAGGATTATTAGCTCTAATCTATGTTCTAGTTTAACTTTGTTTAACAAACATTAGTGCGCCTCTTGCATCTCGTTAATATGATGTTATCTGAATGAGCTGTTGTGATAAATCATTAACAGAAAAATGTTAGTCACCTGATGACGTCGCACCACAACAATCATTCACCCAATGACCTCGTACCACAAGAATCATTCACCCGATGATGTTTCTTCGTGATTCAAAAATAGTATTCTACTGGCCTTGAAATTAACATTTCTCATGACTACTGCAGAGGCTGGTCTTGGCCGGCTTCAACATAAAAGGGTCTAACTTAACTACTTACATGTGTAACTGGAGATCCTGATTCCTGCCCAAGTGGGAGACTATCTCACTATTGTTGTAAACACAGGCAATCTCCTTCACTCCTTTCCTGTCCACCCAGCAGTATATAGGTAATGGACCTATCCATTTTTAGCTATGCCCCGCCCATCTCTAGCTAAGCTCCACCAACACCTCGCTCGTGTTTGGATCGATCAAGCTCTGAATTTCCTGACTATCAATTTCCAGAAAACTGTACAGTAAGCTGTTGAATATATTGAAATATTCAACAGCAGGTTTATTAAATAGTAAAGACATACAATTCGTGCAACAATGCATAGTCCGTCTTCAAATATGCATTCGTGACATACTTATCTACGTCATTCATTATGATGTCATTCTAAGCATCACGTAGTTGATTATCACGTCATATGATGGGTGGATAAAGGGGAAAGTTCTATTAGGTATCAGTATGAAAACTGGAAGTTATCTGTAATAGCGTAATAGACTGAAAACAAAAAACCCCACCCTAGATACTATTATCAAACCAGGATTTTGTGTGATAAAGTTTCATAAATAATGTAGTCTTTTACTGAGCATATGGTCATTTCTTAAGAGCACTGCAGATGTTGTTTATTACTGACTTGTTCTTGATATTCTTGATATTTGTTTCTTTCTCTTTCACAGTGTACATTCTGCTGCCCTGGTGGTTGAATCTCTAATGTTTGGATTGTTTGTCGTCGCTATTGGTTGTGATCAGGTGAGCTGAAAAAATACCATTCAGTTGAGAATGTGTTGTATTATAGTTGATATAGAGTTAATTATTCCATGGTCGTTAGTGATGATGAATCCATTAAGCAAATGGATATTTTGTAAGATCACTGTAGAGACTTTTTGGCTGGCCTGACCATTAACCCTTTAACACTCATATCAGCCAAAAAGGGCTTCTGCAGTGCTCTTGAGAAATGCCCATTTGCAGATCAAGAGTATAGTATTTTTGAAAATTTACCACTTGAATGACTGGCTCGATAATCGAGCCAGTCATTCCATTGGTAAATTATGCCCATTTGCAGATCAAGAGTATAGTATTTTTGAAAATTTACCACTTGAATGACTGGCTCGATAATCGAGCCAGTCATTCCATTGGTAAATTTTCAAAAATTCTCTTCTCTTGGTCTGCAAATGGATGTTTTGTATGGGGAAATTAAACTTTTCTTGAATAAATTCAAGTGTTAAAGGGTTAAAATGTCATTTGGTAATTAAATCTAAAATTTTTATTAATCAGTGTCCATTTCAGATTAATTTTTTTAAATTTATCACTGGAATGTCTGGCTCGATTACTGAGCCATCATTCCAGTCATGCCAGTGGTATAGATTTAAAGCATATAGTTTTCTCTTGACCTATAAATGGCCTTTCCTCAAGATCACTTGCGAGGCCATTTTGGCCGACTTGACTATTAAAGTGTTAAGTTATCACAAGGTTTAGCATAATGTAGGATTCCAGTTTATCCATCAATCATATGACATCATAATCAACTACATGACATGTAGGATGATGTCATAATAAAGTGCCTCATGAATGACGTAACTAAGTTCATCACGAATGTTTAATTGATGATGGACTAAGCGTTTTTGTATGTCTACTATTTAATAATAATTCTGGCGATTATTTTGAAACTAATTTGATTGGTCACTGTTCAACATCATACTTGTATAATTCTCTGGAGAAATTGATATTCAGAGAGTGCAGGGATCGATGGATTCCAACACTAGCAAAGTATGGGTGGAGCTTAGCTAGAGATGGGCGGGGCATAGCTAAGACATGATTCCTCTATTAAAGTTCACATACTTTGTATTCTATAATAATACAGGGTACATAGTGATCCTTGAAAGGTCTTAACACTTTAACCCTCATAGCAGCAAAAAACAGCTTCTGCAGTGCTCTTGAGAAATGTGCATTTGCAGACGGTAACCGAGCCAGTCATTTCAGTGAAAAAATTTCAAAAATAGTCTTCTCTTGGTCTGCAAAATGTACATTTTCTCTGAGAAAATTGAGATTTTCTTGAACAATTCCGAGGCGTAAATGGTTAATAAAGGGTTAATGCATTCAAAATTAGTTCTTTAAGGACCCTAAGGCTTGATTTTAGCAAACTGACTTGGAAATGCTTAAATTTGGCAAAATGTTATCAAGATTTAACAAGAAAATTGAAAGGTTGGCTTAGTGAATGTTTGCAGGCCAAGAAAATACTATTAAAAACTAATAGAATGACTTACTAGGTTATCTAGCCAGTCACTTCAGTGGTAAAATTACAAAATAGTCTTCTGTCGGTTAGCAAAATTGGACACTCCACAAGACCACAATGAAGGGCCGTTTTGGCCAGGTTGATCTTTCAAGGGTTGAAAATATATATGAATAATAAATCTGCAAAGATCGCGGAAAATCCTTTTAAACAATGAACAAAGTTCTTAAAATGCTAGAATTTGTCTCTTTATTGAGATTATAAACACTTACAGATTACGTGTATTTGTTTTCAAGCTTAATTCCATTCTGGCTGACGAAACTGCCGTGGAATATGTTAAACAGGAGACGAGTCATAAGGCCAATAAATCTTCAATGACATTGTTGAGAAACGTATTTGGAGGAGGTAAGTGGAACCTTTTAGAAATGTAGAAGTCTGCTACAATTTGACAATTGTTTGAGCCACCATATTTTGTTTCCAAAAGACATCTTAAGGAACCACCTGTCTACATTGACTGTTTGCATGAGCTCCATACGGTGGTTGCTTCGGCAGGGTTTGAAATTAACCCACCGGATGAGCCACTGGCCAGCAGCACTAGTGATCAGTGGATTCTACTGATTATTCAGTTCTGATTTGCATGAAAACTGGTGTAATTTAACCGTTTAATGGTCATATTCGGTAAAACAAATTAAAATTTTCTCACACTATTTGCTAGCCAATGGAAGACTATATTTCAAACTTTACCAGTGAAATGACTGGCCTGATAACCAAGGAAGTCATTCAAGTGGTAAATTTTCAAAAATAGCCTTCTTGATCTAGCGATAAATATTCAATAGGTAAATATTTAGATTTTCTTGACTAAATTTAGCAATTAAAGATTTAAACATATTTCTTGACAGATTCTGTTAATATGATGCATAACCGTACCTATTTTAATGTAAAAAACAGTCTGTTTCCTCCAGGCTTGTGCCATTATTGCTTTAAGTGAGCACGATCGATTATTTCCAGAGTACCCACCCATCATATGACATCATAATGAATGACGTCGATAAGTACGTCACGAACGCATATTTGAAGACGGTCTATGCGTTGTTGTACAAATTGCTTTTGCTATTTAATAAATATTCTGTTGAATATTTTGAAACTAATTTGACTCGGCGCTGTTGCTGCCATAGGCAGTAACAGCTCCCTGGTCAAATTAGTTACAAAATATTCAACAGGTTCCCTGTATAGTTTTCAGGAAATTGATGATAGCTAGGGCATTCAGGGATCGATCAATCCCAACATGGCGAGGTGTGGGTGGGGCTTAGCTAGTGATGGGAGGGACATACCTAAAAATGGAAAGGTCCATTGTGATTACTCAATTAATCAGCCAGGGTACAAATTACCCAGTCATAACAACCAAACCATATCAATGACGAAACCTACAATGGTGTTGAGAACTGTCCATTTCCAGGGAAAATAGAAAGCTATTTTTGAAAATGTATTCCTGGAATGCCTGGCTGGATGGCGCCAGTCTTCTCTTGGCCTGGAAATGAACATTCCCTGATCAAAATGTCAATTTTCTTGACCGGTCGCATCAAAGAGTAATTATAAGGTGGGTTTTGAAATATTTTATGCAGTACAAATTATTCATGATTATTCAATTATTTAATTTTTAATCATATAAATTCACGATTTAAAAAAGTGACGATTTCCGAATTAATCACCTAATCGCGCAAGCCTGGTTTCATACACAATGTTCCGTTTCAATAAAGTGTAAACCATTGACAAGGATAATAATTCTTTCACTAAGACAGAAAATCTGATGTTGTCTTTTGCCTTATAAATAACATGTGTTGTGTTTTTTGCAGGACACCCTGTGTGCTGGCTTTGTCCCTTTAAATCTGATAGTCTTCTATCTCATGGCAGCGGAGGGTCACACATTGTCTGAGAGTATCTGCAACATGAGACCTGATTGGTTACTTGTGGAAGAGAACTCTTGTATCAGTGCTTCTGATTGGGTGGCCATTGTTCAAGCTATATAAAGAGAAGGACTAGGCTAATTAATAAAATAAAAGTCTCGTAAAGAACCACCATTTTTCGCTCCAAACGTCATATCCTATAAAGTGTATGAATTGTATGTCTACTATTTAATAAACATTTTGAAACTAATAGGCATGAGCAGCACCCAGTCAAATTAGTTTCGAAATATTCAACAGCTTACCCATACAGTTTTTTGGGAATTGGTAGTCAGGCAGTTCAGGGATCGATAGATCCCAACAGGGCGTAGTGTGGGTGGAGCTTAGCTAGAGTTGGATTGGGCATAGCTAAGACTGGTTTCCTCCATTCAGATGCTTTCTGTCAGACCTTTATCAGTTTTGCGTCGAATCTACATCATTTGATTAACATGTGACATATTTGATTATCATATCAAATACTTGAGTAACAGATCAGATCCCTCCATAATGATATCATTAACGGTACTCAATAACTTGGATCTGTATGGGGACTACATATATCTGTATGATGCATCATGGGTAATGTATTCTGGGTACATCTATACTATAACTCTTTAACCCTTTAACACTCATATCAGAGAAAAATGGCTTCTGCAAGTGGTCTTGAAAAATGTCCATTTGCAGACCAAGAGAAGACTATTTTTGAAAATTTACCACTGGAATGACTGGCTCGGTTACCGAGCCAGTCATTCCAGGGGTAAATTTTCAAAAATAGCCTCTTGGTCTGCAAATTGACATTAAATTTTCTTGAACAAATTTGAGGGTTAAAGGGGATCACAAATGAGATTTAATTTTCAATAAAAAAAACATCAAATTTTTTTTTTCCAGATTTTATAAATTAAAAATTTCACAGATTTTCACAAACTATCATTGCTAAAATTGTGGTTAAAGTCATGTGAATCTTGACATGCCATACACATGATTCAGATTACGACACCCGCTTTCAGATTAGAAGAAATCTTATACAGTTACAAAGCGAGAGGTCAGCTCTGATTTAAGTTCTAGTTTAACACATGGTAATATTATTCTTGCATAGGCTTGCACGATTACTTGGTTAATTTGAAAATCGCGATTATGTTTTAAATCGTGAATTTATATGGTTAAAAATTAAATAATCGAATAATCGTGATTATTTTCTATTGCATAAAATATTTCTAAACCTAACTCAATTACTTTGTAATGCGATCAGTCATGAAAAATTAAATTTTTCTTAGTGAATGTATGTCCATTTGCAGGGCAAGAGAAGACTATCTTTGAAAATGTGTTACTGGAATGCCTGGCTCGATTCTTGAGCCATGCATTCCAGGGATACATTTTCAAAAAATAGTCATCTCTTGCCCTGAAAATGGACTTTTCTAAACACTATTGCAATTTTCGTTATTGATATTCTTTTATTGTTATGTCTTGGTAATTTGTATCTAAGCTAATTAATCGAGTAATCACGATTAGTTTTTAATAATCGATTGCGATCACTCAACGCAATAATAAGTCTAACAAACAGTAGTATTTCTCCTACATCTCACTAATATGGCTGTGTCTTAATGAGCTGTCATCATGAGCTATCAATCATCAACAACAAAGTACTGTTCACATGATAATGTCATAACACAACAATCATTAACACAATGATGTCATAACACAACAATCATTCATGCGATGATGTCATAACACAACAATCATTCATGCGATGATGTCATAACACAACAATCATTCATGCGAGGATGTCATAACACAACAATCATTCATGCAATGATGTCATAACACAACAATCATTCACGCGATGATGTCATAACACAACAATCATTCATGCAATGATGTCATAACACAACAATCATTCACGCGATGATGTCATAACACAACAATCATTCATGCGAGGATGTCATAACACAACAATCATTCATGCGATGATTTCATAACACAACAATCATTCACGCGATGATGTCATAACACAACAATCATTCACGCGATGATGTCATAACACAACAATCATTCATGCGATGATGTCATAACACAACAGTCATTCAGGCGATGATGTCATAACACAACAATCATTCACGCGATGATGTCATAATACAACAATCATTCACGCGATGATGTCATAACACAACAATCATTCACGCGATGATGTCATAACACAACAATCATTCATGCGAGGATGTCATAACACAACAATCATTCATGCGATGATTTCATAACACAACAATCATTCACACGATGATGTCATAACACAACAATCATTCATGCGATGATTTCATAACACAACAATCATTCATGCGATGACGTCATAACACAACCATTCATGCGATGATGTCATAACACAACACTCATTCATGCGATGATTTCATAACACAACAATCTTTCATGCGAGGATGTCATAACACAACAATCATTCATGCGAGGATGTCATAACACAACAATCATTCATGCGAGGATGTCATAACACAACAATCATTCATGCGATGATGTCATAACACAACAATCATTCATGCAATGATTTCATAACAACAATCATTCATGCGATGACGTCATAACACAACACTCATTCATGCGATGATGTCATAACACAACAATCCTTCATGCGATGATGTCATAACACAACAATCATTCATGCGAGGATGTCATAACACAACAATCATTCATGCGATGATGTCATAACACAACAATCATTCAGGCGATGATGTCATAACACAACAATCATTCACGCGATGACGTCATAACACAACAATAATTCATGCGATGATTTCATAACACAACAATCATTCATGCGATGATGTCATAACACAACACTCATTCATGCGATGACGTCATAACACAACAATCATTCACGCGATGATGTCATAACACAACAATTAACACAATGATGTCATAACACAACAATCATTCATGCGATGATGTCATAACACAACACATTCATGCGATGACGTCATAACACAACAATCATTCACGCGATGATGTCATAACACAACAATTAACACAATGATGTCATAACACAACAATCATTCATGCGATGATGTCATAACACAACAATCATTCATGCGAGGATGTCATAACACAACAATCATTCATGCGAGGATGTCATAACAAAACAATCATTCATGCGAGGATGTCATAAAACAACAATCATTCATGCGATGATGTCATAACACAACAATCATTCATGCGAGGATGTCATAACACAACAATCATTCACGCGATGATGTCATAACACAACAATCATTCATGCGATGATATCATAACACAACAATCATTCAGGCGATGATTTCATAACACAACAATCATTCACGCGATGATGTCATAACACAACAATCATTCACGCGATGATTTCATAACACAACAATCATTCACGCGATGATGTCATAACACAACAATCATTCACGCGATGATGTCATAACACAACAATCATTCACGCGATGATGTCATAACACAACAATCATTCATGCAATGATGTCATAACACAACAATCATTCAGGCGATGATGTCATAACACAACACTCATTCATGCGATGACGTCATAACACAACACTCATTCACGCGATGACGTCATAACACAACAATCATTCACGCGATGATGTCATAACACAACAATCATTCACGCGATGATGTCATAACACAACAATCATTCACGCGATGATGTCATAACACAACACTCATTCACGCGATGATGTCATAACACAACAATCATTCACGCGATGATGCCACTCGATGCTCATGAGAAATTGAAGAAAATAACTTCGTGGTGAAATTTACTATAATTAAGGAATTTGAAAATATGCAAGTAATAGATTTTATTTAAAGTATGCAAAATCCTCACTCGTCATCTGTTTGTGGTCCTGTTTAACCTGTACAGACAATAACTGACAAATTCTTTCTTCTGCAGCAACAGATTACAATCAAATTAGGTTCGTGCACATATACCGCTGCACACACACACGCACGCACGCATACACACACACACACACACACACACACACACACACACACACACACACACACATTCACATGGAAACCCAGCCCAATGGTCACTCTGAATTAAGGTTTTCCTGACTGTTACTGTGATAAGAATTTTAATTTGTTTTTTATAATTTTATTTAGTTTTTTTTAAATTTGTTTATAAAAAAGGCCCTTTGTTGAATAATAGAGCTGATTTTATGTACAGAGAGAGTTGTTATGTCTCAATTCCTTTTTAAGGTTGACATACTGTGTTAAAATAATCATTACTAACAGATACATGTAAAATAGTTTTATGTTATTAGTGTTTGATACAAATGTAATTTTCTAACTTTTAGCGTGCTCTGTCAGCTTTAATCATTGATGGTCAAGAACATTATTGGTCAGTGAATCTCCATTTGCATATCAGGTGAAGACTAATTCACCTTTCCGGAGTACCCACCCATCATATGACGTCATAGTGAACTGCGTGATGTGTACAATGACATCATAATGAATGACGTCGATAAGTATGTCACGAACGCATATTTGAAGACGGTCTATGCGTTGTTGTACAAATTGTTTGCTTTTACTATTTAATAAATATTCTGGTGAATATTTTGAAACTAATTTGACTATGCGCTGTTGCTGCCATAGGCAGCAACAGCACCCAGTCAAATTAGTTACAAAATATTCAACAGCTTCCCTGTATAATTTTCAGGAAATTGATAGCTAGGGCATTCAGGGATCGATCGATCCCAACACAGCAAGGTGTGGTGAAGCTTAGCTAGTAATGGGCGGGGCATAGCTAAAAATGGAAAGGTCCATTGTCTTCTTGGTCCAGCAAATGGCCAGTTACGAACTTGACCATTACCCCTTTCATCGACAAATCCCTAAAAACTATATTCTTTACGTTATCAAGCTTATCCTGTTTTGAATATTTTGTAATTAATTTACCAAGAAGGCTTAAATCAGCAACAGCCGCCAATCAAATTATTTTCAAATCATTCAAGGTTTTCCTATATGATTGTCTTGAAAGTGAGATATGGGGAGTTCATCGGGGAGAGGGTTAAATAATTGTCCAATGTTTCAATGATGACAGACATGAGACATGTTGATTGATTCATGTAGCAACAAATTTCTGTCTATTTCTATTCAATGAACCTTACCAGTTTATCCATCCATCATATGATGCCATAATCAACTATGTGACATGTAGGATGATGTCATAATCAATGACATCATGAATGGCTTAGATAAGTGTGTCACGAACTCATAATTGATGACGGACTAAGCATTGTCGTGTGAATCGTATTGTCTTTACTATTTAATAAACATTCTACTGAATGTTTTAAAAACTAATTTGACTCAGCGCTGTTGCTACCATAGTTTCAAAATATTGAACAGCTTACCTGTATAGTTTTCTGGAAATTTATAGTCAGGGCATTCGGGGATCGATCAATCCCAACACGAGCGTGGTGTGGGTGGAGCTTAACTAGGAATGGAGGGGGGGGGCCAATAGCTAAAACTGGAAAGGTTCATTAACCTAGCAAGAGTTTGTCTTTTTAATCATGTCGTAAATTGCAAGTGACATTCAATCAAAGCAAATGTACCAACCATGCTAATATGTGTGTAAAATAAGTAAAGCAGCGTTATTTAACCAGATGCTTTAAAACGGTGTGTATATATATATATATATATATATATATATATATGTGTGTCTGTCTGTCTGTCTGTCTCCATCTGTCTGTCTCAGTCTCTCCGTCTCTCCATCTGTCTCGCCATCCGTCTGTCTCCGTCCATCTGTTTCTTTGTCCGTGTGTCTCTCTAGCCATCTGTCTGTCCATGCGTGTGTGTGTGTGTGTGTGTGTGTGTGTGTGTGTGTGTGTGTGTCTGCCTGTCTGTCTGTCCATGCATCTATGTATGTGTGTGTGGAGCTCATTAAAACATAAATTAACGTTGCATTATGAAAATTTTAAAATAAATTATTCAGTATATTCCATTATATAGAAATCTAAGATATTAATTACGGTACTATATAATAAACATCAGCTGTTTTACTAACACAAGCCGGCTAATAACTCTATGTACAATAATTTTAAGTAACTTATTTTTGTTTACATCCAGTAATTATTACATGCATAATTAACACTTTAATGGTCAAATTAAAAAAACAAATCAAAATATTTACTTATTGAATGTCAATTTGCAGACCAAAAGAAGACTTTTTTTGAAAATTGACCACTGGAAGGACTGGCTCGGTTATCGAGCCAGTCATTCCAGTGGTCAATTTTCAAAAATAGTCTTCTCTTGACCTGCAAATGGACATTCCTCTGCAGAGACCAGTTTTGGTGGGCTTGACCATTAAAGGGTTAAATTGCTGACTAAAACACACGGAACGGGTGTCTGTTTTTCTAATGATGTTGCTAAATAGGGTTGATGTCTTTGATCAAAGTACAGTACAGCTCAGGAATAAGTTAACCTGTTTCCAAAACAAAAGCAGAAACCCATAATGAACCCATAATGATCCTAGTTCGTTAGTATATAATTTTGAACATGGTGCAAGGAATGTTCTGTTCAATATTTTGAACATAATAGAGGAATCAAATTTTAGCTATCCCATGCCCATCTGTAGCTAAGCTCCGCCCATGCTTTGCACACATTTGGATCGATCGATCCCTGCACTCTGAATCTCAATTTCCAGAAAACTGCAGGTAAGCTGTTGAATATTTTGAAGCTTCAACTGGGTGCCCAATCAAATTAATTTCAAACTATTCAACACAGTACACCGTACATTATTAGCATGTGAGTCTACTATGTGGCGCCACATGATGTTCATCTACAGTACACCTCAGGGATATCTTGTTTCCAAAACAAAATAAAACTCACTTCCAATTGAGATCAAAATATTCAACAGAACATTTCTTACATCGTGTTCAAAATTGTATTAACTAACGTGTTTCTGCTTTAGTGTTGGAGACAATTTAACTTATTTATGAGCTGTACACTTGTGGGATATTGTAATAGAGGAATTCAGTCTATCGACCAATCATATGACTTCATAATCAACTACATCACATGTAGGTTGATGTCATGATCAATGATGTCATGAATGATATAATTAAGTGTGTCATAAATGCTTGATAGTCCGTCAAGTTGAACAAATTGTATGTTTTTACTATTTAATAAACATTCTGTTGAATATTTTGAAACTAATTTGACTGGCTGCCGTTGCTGCCATAGTTTCAAAATATTCCACAGTTTATCTGTGTAGTTTTCTGGAAATTGAGATTTAAGGAGTTCAGGGTTCGATCGATCCAAACATTGATAAAGAGTGGGCGGAGCTTAGCTAGAGATGGGCGGAGCTTAGCTAGCAGAGAAGGGCGGGGCATAGCTAAAACTGGCTTCCTCAATTGTGATGTGTTAATGAATGTTAGACGATGTAATATACGCTAGCTTACTTGTGATACATTCAGCATCTCAAATATTCCTCTTTTATTCCGTGATACAGTCACATGTATAATTATATAGTTGTACAATATACCATACATTCATATGAATCTTAAATGAACGCATTCATTATGCATTATGCATGCGTACGCAAATGCACATGCATACATTTATGCAATCTAGCATGCACACTCACACATACATACAGACGCACGCATGCACACACATGTGTATACGCACGCACGCACGCACGCACGCACGCACGCACGCACGCATTAATTTCTAGGTTAATTTTTGTATTAAAGCAAATGAGATTTGAACAAAAGATATATATATATATATATATATATTGTTTAGCAATGAGTGATAGTTATACTGTACTTCTGGCTGATGCTATGTGGTGATGATTGCGCTATCACTGGCTACATATCATATATTATCACATGTTAATATATTATGTCATATAAATACTGTAATGCTATACACCTGGTACTCTTAAATGATAATCAAGCCAGTCATCACAGTGATAAAGTTTCAAAAATAATGTTCTCTTGGTCTGCAAATGGACATTTTCTGTGAGGAAATTGAAATTTTCTTGAACTAATTTGAGGATTAAATGGTTAATGCTGATTGTGCTATCACTGGCTATATTATAGCATATGTTAATATATTATCATATAAATACTGTAATTCTCTAGACCCTTTATATATCCATAACTCTTTAACACTCATATCAGCCAAAAATGGCTTCTGCAGTGCTCTTGAGAAATGTCCATTTGCAGACCAAGAGAAGACTATTTTTGAAAATTTACAACTGGAATGACTGGCTCGGTAACCGAGCCAGTCATTCCAGTGGTAAATTTTCAAAAATTATGTTCTCGTGGTCTGCAAAGGGACATTTTCTATGAGAAAATTAAAATTTTCTTGAACAAATTTGAGTGTTAAAGGGTTAAAAGATCACTGTGTCAATTTAGAGACAAGTATATAAGAAAGCCATTGAATATTTTGAAACTGATTTGACTGGGAGTTGTTGCTGCCATTTGTTTCAATATATTCGACCGTGTATTCATAAAGAATTTGTCTGAGGGAGTTAAATTGTTAATATTAGTGGTGTTAATGGCTGTATTCGACTGCGGGAAAAGTTAGAGTATATTGGCTCCGTAGATTATATTTTTTATTCGACTGCTATTTCCCGGAAAAAAAATAGAGCACGAAACAAGCCATGTCCAAAACATGTGGCATGTTTCGTGAAGTATGTCATGTGATGCAAAATTTGAAAATGCAGGAATTAGGAGCTGAATTCTACTATTATTCAGCATTCACTATATCTGAAAACAGTGCTGATTTAGCGGGTTTCTGAATCTTCCATACTGCTAGGGGTGTTTGTATTCGACTGGTACGTTTGCGTAGAGCACATTTTGGCAACTTCCCGAGTCAATTTACTCTACATAAAAGTTCCAGTTGAATACAGCCATTTATAGACAGTAAAACTGCCGTATTTTTAGATCCAATTATTTTACTTACTGCGGTTTATTTACGTTTCCATTCATTATATTTATATATATATATATATATATTGTTCATTTCATACATAATCACAAAAGACTCTGGATTTCAAATTAAACTGGTACTATACACGCCTATATGTGGATTTGTGGTGTCGTGTTGTGTTTAGATATCTTGGAGTATTGTTGCGGTTGTGCTAGATTTATGTGTGCGGGTAATGGATCGATCCGATCTGTCGCTCAAGTATATGACATCATAATCAATTGCGTCACATGTGAGATGATGTTACAATGAAAATGAATGATGTATTTAGCGGCGTCATGAACATGGCTGCCAATTGTACGAAATTGTATGTTTTTACTATTTAATCAGGGTTCTGTTGATTATTTTGAAACTAATTTGACCGGGCGCCATGGCGTAACAGCACCCAGTAAAGTTGGTTTCAAAAATTTGAACAGCTTATCTGAATATTTCCCTTGAGAATGGGATTTTGGTTCAAAGCCTACAAGTCGATTCCACCATATGTATAAAGTGGGCGGAGCATAGCTAGAAATGGGCGGAGCATAGCTAGAAATGGGCGGAGCATAGCTAGAAATGGGCGGAGACTCGCCTGTCTTAACCCATTAACCATCTGACTACTGAGCGTTTGCATGTGACATATTCCAAGGGTTATATTTCTGACCCTGCTGAATATTTTGATAATAATTTGACTGAAAGTTGTTTGTGTTTAGGCCACCAACAACTTTCCGTCAAATTGTTTCCAAAATATTCCGTATGTTGAGAGTTTTTGCTCATTGAAATTGTTATCTGGTGGCTTGCGGCGGCGAGTTAACGGACAAGAAACAGCATATTCTTTATGATGCAGAGAGGATTCTGTTGAATATTTTGAAACTAATTTAACTGGGAGTTGTTAATGCCTATGCTAGGAATAGGTTCTGTTCAAATTTGTTTCAAAATATTCAACGGCTGTCGTGTATAGATGTTCTGGAATTGAGGCAATGAAGGGTTAATGTCATAGTCAATAGTAGGATGATAACTTGTACTAATGAACTACCCGGATATTGTGAGTGTCTTTAGCTGGTCTTTTAATTCACCTTTCCAGAGTGAGTATCCATCTATCATCTGACCTCGTATGACATCATAATAAGCTCAGCGCGTGTATGATGACGTCACTATCATTACATCGCAAAGGGTTCCATATAGACCATCATCAAATATCAAATAGTCCGACACGTTGTATGAATTGTAATTCTTTGCTATTTAATAAAAAGGTGTTGAATATTTTGAAACTAATTTGACTGGCATCAACAGCACCCAGTCAAATTGGTTTCACAGCTTACCTGTGTAGTTTTCGGGAAATCGAAAGTCAGGGTGTTCAGGGCTTGATCGATCCCAACACAAGCGAGGTGTGGGTGGAGTTTAGCTAGAGATGGGCAGGGCATAGCTAAAACTGGAAAGGTCCATTATTTCACTGCTGCAAGCCACCGGACAATAATTTCGATGAGTAAAAACTCTACTTGCTAAATACTTTGAAAACAATTTGACTGAAAGTTGTTGGTGGCTTAGCCACCAGCAACTTTCAGTCAAATTGTTTTCAAGATATTTAGCAGGACCAGAAGTATACCCCTGGAATATGTCATTGCAAAGACTTGGCAATCAGACATTTAAATTTCTCATAGGTTAAGAAAAGTCATGGATCTTAAATAAATTTTGGAGTATTTATTAGTTTATTGACACTAACTAACTAAAAGAATGAATACCAATTTTGATTAATTTTCTAAGTGCCATATCAATTGAACCTGTTGTCTGTACATGTGCTGACGGGGAATTATCCAATAAAAACAGTGTCACCAGTTAGCTCGGTTATTCAGTCGCAAAATTTTGAATAGTATGTGGTTAGTTAGAGTGCCTGTGCACTAACAAACAGTACAAAGTTTATAAATAAATGTATGACTTCTTAATTCATGAGAACTTTAATGACAGGTTTTACTGTACATTTTCTGTAATAGTATTCCACTGTTTATGCATCATAAGTTATCTACCTTGATGCTTTGAATGTAATTCATTACCTCCCTTTATGCACATGAACATCAACAGCTAACTCCGTTAATCAGTGAACGTATTAGGTTAGCTCCTTTGATGCAGTGAACATAATTGGTTGCTTCCCTTGATTAATGTGGCCATAAGGAGTCACATATGTTCATTTCTAAAAATATGTTAATTTTTAAATATATTTAGAATAATCTTAAGAATTATCTTGTATTATTTATTATTTCATTGACTGGGAGAAATACATTAATTATTTATAATAGATTGATTTCTCTTTTAATGAGTATTTCTGTCACATGTTCAGATTCTTCCTTCCTACCAGGCTTCCACAGTTAGCATGAAAATTGCATTTACTGATACAGGTAATGGATGAATGCAGTCTATCGATCAATCGTATGATGTCATAATCAACTACATCACATGTACTGTGACATCGTAATCAATTACTTCAAAGCCGTGTCAAGTTGTATGAATTGTGTGGCTTTACTACTTAATAAACATGCTGTTGAATATTTTGAAACTAATTTGACTGGCCGCTGTTGCTGTTGAGAATCAGCGAGTGCAATGATGGATGGATCCCAACATGAGCAAGGTGTGGGCGGAGCTTAGTTAGAGCTGTGCATGGCATAGGTAAAACTGGAGTCATCCATCCTGTAGTTGAAAAAGGTGTAGTTTGCTCAAATGAACATGATATGTCCGTAGGTGGCCAAGATATTTATTTTGCATCCTAGATAAATTGGTGGTTAAGTCAGCTTAAAAATCCAAACGACGTCTAGCGTCTGAATTTTTTCAAAATTTCCAATCATGCGCAGTCCCCTAATTAGCCTGACTTTATGACGTAAAACGAGCTGTTGTGATGCTCTGCACGTCGACTGGTGGCGTCGTCGTCGTCCAATTTGTGTTTAGCTCAGCTTTTCTGTTTATATCTTGTTTGATTAATCATACTGGACCCAAACCTGGACACATCCTTCGTTATAATGATACAGCATCACATAATGACCTTGGGGTCACAGGTCAATGTCACTCTGACCTTGGTAACATTTTCTGTTCAGCTCTGCTCTTCTGTTTATATCTCATGTTTGGTTAATCATACTGGACTCAACCTTGGATACATTCCTCCTTATAATGACCCGATATCACACAACGAGGTTGAAGTTAAAAGGTCAAAGGTCAGACATCCTTATAATGATATGGCATGACATGATCACCTTGGCATCAAAAGGTAAAAATCAAGGTGATAACAAGTACACATATTGATGCAAGGCATCAATGGTAAATCGCGTGCCCGGAGGTTATTATAATTCTGAGAATAAACTCAACTGTTTCATGAAAAAATGAAGTTATGTAAAGGCATACAAGTCACTCATGACAAAAATATAGGTGGACAATACCACAAAAGAAGGAATATTTCTTGCAAAAAGATATGGGTAGTATTAGCTATGGGCTAGGAAAAGCAGCTTATTTTTTTGGTCAGTCCAACAATTTTTCCATCCATCCTTTTTCTCCAGGCCAAACTCCTTAACAGAGAGAGGAACCGACAAAATTAAGAGAAGCCAGTGATGAGAAAATTGCACTACTGCATCAACAGAGAGTAACAGATCAAATTTGGGTCATTAGATATCAACAACTTGTAAAGATAAAGAAATCAACAGAACTGGCAACCCTGTCAGTAGAAAATCGGCGCAAGAAGCAGTATAGACCCTGACACCCATTCAAACATATTAGAGAAGATTGTAAAGAATATTTTAAACCTAAATCTTGATACCTTCTTAAACAGACGTGAAGAGCTTATTACCCGGAAATATATTGGTGAAATATGCACTGCAATGCTAGTGAAATGCACAAAGCAAGTATATTTTTGATGCAATACAGGACCCCGATCTGTACCGACAGATAACCTTTTCAACAAAGTTAAGTGGCCATGATAGAACCAATACCGTGAACCTACTTTTCTCCAACAAAAATGATATGGTAGAAAACATTCTGACTGAAGACCCAGTGGGAAACAGCCACGACATCGTGATCTGTTTCATTTAGCTATCGTATCTATGTCACCTATTAAACGATATCTTTACTGGAAACAGTGACAAACTATTAAATCAAATATTTTTGCTCAACAAAAAGGCCAAAATCGGCTTCAACCGTTGTAATGATGACGATCTTGTTGACCATATGTACAAATGTTAGGGTATTAGCCTGATACGGCAGGTTCTACCAGTACACGCGGCTAATAATATGAGATATATAGAAATATTTTCACATTACTATAATAAATATTTGGTGGTAGAATTATTACAATATTTCGCACAGCACGAGAACATAGTGAGTTCTACATGGCCTTATGTTCGAAAACTGGCTACAAGGCATGTAGAGATATTCTGGTAGCGAATATAGTACATTATTGGAATTTGACAATGGTGTGCCACTACTAAATTGCATATGACGAAATTACTGTATAGTAAACATTTTTTAAACCTTTGGTACTTTATTAGTATTTATTTTATTGACGCACTGGTAACGCACAGCTTCAATTTCCACATGATAACCAGCCGACAGTCATGCACCCATTAGTTTAATTTGTTGATCACCATCTCCCTGGTCGAGGATCGAACCGTCATACTGAAACTCCACATGGCATCAGCAACCAGACATCTTTCCACTGGACCACCGCACCAAGACAGAAAATCGTTGATCTGACAGCATTTGCGCCAATTTTCGGTATGGAATTGTGTACTATGAAATTACGTTCATGTAGAATTTTTTCCAATTCGGAATACAGCTAGCATATTTCCTGATAAGTGTGTGTGTGTGTGTGTGTGTGTGTGTGTGTGTGTGTGTGTGTGTGTGTGTGTGTGTGTGTGTGTGTGTGTGTGTGTGTGTGTGTGTGTGTGTGTGTGTGTGGCCTAAGCTTATTTACGTTACGAAATTTTTAAATCTCACTATGTCGTAAGCTTATGCCTATACCTATCTAAACATATGGGTGATATTCTGGGCCGAACCCATTATGAGCGATATGTCAGGACATATCGACACCTATCTGAATGTGGTGAATGTGAACCAACCATATCACAATAACTACATATTACCAAATTACTTGATGGTAGAATCGTGCAAAAGCAGTGGTACATATTCAGTTATATACAGCTTTATGTAAAAAATGATTACAAACCGAGAACTGAGATTCTAATACTGAATATAGTAAATTGTTGGCATTTGATAACTGTCCGTGGCTACTAAATTGAATATTACGAAATTACTACATGGTAGAAATCTCAAGATTCATTAGCGTATTCATATCCCTATCTAACCATATGGCTGAAATTATGTAGCCACACATATTGCAGACGGTAGGGTATTGAAAACCACAGATCTGCCAACATTGGAACAAATATATGCGATGAAATCGCATACTACGAAAATACTTCACGTTCGAATTCTTTGAAATTCACAATGTAACTAGCATATTCAAACTCCTATACGTCTATGTGAGCTAAGTGTCTGTAACCGACCATATTACGGAAAGTAGGGCACCGAAAACCACGAATACACCATCATTTAAGCTAAATTTTGCGTATAGAATTTGTTAGATTCGGAATATAACTAGCATATTAAAGCTCAAGTATATGTGGGGTAAATTATGGGGCTGAACATACTACAGACAATAGGGCACTGAAAACTGTGGTGGTTTATTAATACAATGAACCTTTCCAGTTTAGCTATGCCCTGCCCATCTCTAGCTAAACTCCACCCATACCACTCTGGAGTTGGGATCGATGGATTTCTGAACTTCTAGACGATAAATTTCAAGAAAACTACAGGTAAGCCGTGAAATATTTTGACACCAAATTGACTGGGTCCTGTTGCTGCCTATGGCAGCAACAGCGCCCAGTCAAATTACTTTCAAAATATTCAACAGCACTTTTATTAAATAACCAAAACATACAATTCGTACAACGTGTCAGATTATTAAGCATTTAAGATGGACTAAATCGAGTCAGTCATGACGTCATTATTATGACGTTATCCTACGCGTGACTTAATTAATTACGACGTCATATGACGTGATATGATGGATAGACAACCTGAAAAGGCCCATTAGCAAGTGGTATTAATTACCCTCCCTCCGTCAGAGGATGAGTGTATTGTTGGCATTTGACAACTGTCCGTGGCTACTAAATTGAATATTACGAAATTACTACGTGGTAGAAATCTCAAGATTCATTAGCGTGTTCATGTCGCTATCTAATCATATGGGTGAAATTATGTGGCCAAACCTATTGCAGACAGGTAATGATAGTAGGGCATTGAAAACCCGCAGATCTGCCAAAATTGGAACGAATTTAGGGCCTACTACGAAATTACTTCACGGTCGAATTTTTTTTAATTCCCAGTATAACTATCGTATTCAAATCCCTCTACGTCTATGTGAGCGAAGTTCTGGAGCCAACCATATTACATACAGACAGTAGGGCACGGAAAAGCACGAAAATACCAATATTTAAGCCAATTTTTGCCTAATAAAATTATTTCATCTAGAATTTGTTGGATTCGGAATATACCTAGTATATTAAGGTTCAAGTCTATGTAGGTGAAATTATGGGGCTAAACATACTACAGACAGTAGGGCACTGAAAACTGAATCACCGGAGATTTAGCAAATTGGTGGTATGAAATTGTGCGCTACGAAATTACTTCGTGGTACAAATTTTTTTAAACTCAATCCATTACTCCACTAGCGTATTGATATACCTATCTAATAGTCCAGGAGCTAAAGCTAGGTCAGAATCCTGACGTAGCACACCCAGTATTCTGAAGGTCTGACACTTGCTGTGGCTTGGGGGACATGTCCCACATATTTTAAGCCCTGTTGTACAAACAAATTGTGGTAGCACTAATTAGTTATCCTGATTTCTTTGCATAGGGGGTCTAGGCTTTGGCTGTATCCACAGTGCACAACGATATAAGCATGATCGTGTCATAACTCAAAGTAATGTATTAGATTCACCATATATGATATTTAGACGGATATCGACCTAACATATATCCAACATACATTTTGCATGCATATACCAAAGGCGAGGTTCTGGAAGCGCTGCTGCGATTACAATGGCAGTCTTTTTCCAAATGGGTTCAACAAAATGGACAACATGAAGACCACATTACTCCAACAGATTTGGAGAGTCTGGATGAGAAAATTAAGATGTGCCGAAGCAGCATTGACGACTTAGACGCACTGCAAGAAAATTTCAAAGAGGTTTGTATGTACGTGAATAAATTGCAACAGCTGTTCAAATCCTTTAAAGTTGAGTCAAGCTCGAAATCACACCTGTTCGCATTTTGGAACTCATATATTCATATGGTAGAGCTGCTGCTTGGATTCATAAGAGCTGAGAGAACTGGAGATTGGCAGGCACACCTATCTGCTACTGCTGCTATGGCGCCATATTTCTACAGCATGGACAGAACCAATTATGCAAGATGGCTGCCAATATATCTTGCGGACATGAAGATGCTTCCAAGTACACATCCCCATGTACATGAACAATTCTTGAATGGAAATCATGCCGTAAGTCGCTCACACCATCCATTCAATCAAGTGTGGACAGATATGGCCTTAGAGCAATCGATTAATTTGGATTCCAAAAAGCGAGGTGGTATTATTGGAATAACAGCCAGGAGCTCTGGAGAGGTGGTTTTTAACTAGCCACGAGAGGGCAGCCATAACAACGGTCACAAAGCAAATGTGTGGGTTACAAGATAGTCACATGTTTGGAGTACATAAGGAAATGGGGACTAATCGAATGAACAGGGATGAAACCGATGTGCAGAAGATACTTTCGATGTTCTCATCAGATATAATCCCTTTAATATTGCGGAAAACGACGACAGCGAGTGTCTTCCGCTTGTAAACATTGCAACTGGCGTGGTATTGCCTAGTGAAATCGCCAAGAGACTTGTTTCCGCCTGTGACATTGGTAAGGAGATTATGGACAATTTTGTTCAGGAGCGGCTGGACACTAACACGAGAAGCTTTTCGGACACGTTGCCACACTTAAAACTTAAAACATTTGCCAGCCTAGCACAGAAGAAACAACTCAAAACAAATGATGAAAAAATTCACAATGTGATATCTGACCGCGAACTATTTGGTCGATTAATTATTGCCGCAAGGTCCAGAGATGTTGATTTAAAACTAGTGATGACGTATGAACTGTCTGCTGTTCCACTATCATTGTCACATACGGATGGGACTCTAAGAAAGAATGTGAAAAGTGTTTTGTTAAGTGAACTAGAAAAGGAAGTAAATGTTGATGGACGGCTTCCACCTGTTGACAAGACAGGTGCAACAGCTTATGTAGTACATGGCATGGCAATTGTGCAAATGGTTAAAACTGGAGGTACGTCCACATTTGGAGAATTGGCTGATAAATACTGGCACATCTTTACAGTTCCACTGAATCAAGAAGACTGCAACAGAGTAGATATAGTTTTTGACAGATATGATAGACTGGAATCTCTCAAAGCGGAAGAGCGGCTAAAACGTGGGTCATCAACAGCATTGGAAGTAAAGATTGCTGGAGAAAATACTCCCGTTCCAAAGCAATGGGCCAAGTACATCAGCAATCCAAGCAAGAAAAGTAACCTGGTTGCATTTCTCAGCAAGCGGTGGCGTGATACTGGTCCAAATATGCTATCTTCCGACAATTGCGTCATTCTTGCTGGTAGCTTTAACGATGGAATTGATGTTGTTGTCATTTCAGCGAACAATTCGTCGTATTTGGAAGAACTTCGATCAGATCACGAGGAAGCAGATACGCGTATGATGTTGCACGCGCTACACGCTTCAAAAGACCACATGCGTGTTGTTATACAGTCTCCTGATACAGACGTGGCAGTACTTAGTATATATACGTATCGTTCGCTTCACTGTTCTGAACTATGGTTCCGTACGGGCACAAAGGACAAATTGCGATACATACCAATACATACAGTTGCTCAAGTACTGGGCCCAGCTATCTGTCTGTCTTTGCCTGGGTTTCATTCTCTTACAGGTTGTGATAGCACTAGTGCATTATTTGGAGTCGCTAAGAGAAAATCATTCAATCTCTTAAAGTCATCTGAATGTCATCAGCTTAGCTTAGCCCAACTCGGCGAACATGTTGACGTATCACCGAATACTGAAATTCTATGTGAGAAATTTGTCTGTGAGTTGTATACCACCAGGGATGTGGGAAAGACAGCTGATGAAACCCGTTATTGGCTCTTTTGTCAAAAGGGACAAAGAAATGAAAATCTTCCACCTACATCGAATAGTCTAAAGCATCACACCGAAAGGGCCAATTTTCAAGCTCTTGTTTGGAGACGTTCATTGCCAGCTGTTCAGAATCTTCCATCTCCAAATGGACATGGCTGGAGTATAGTGGATGGTCTACTCAAGCCTGTTCTAATGTCAAAGGATCCTGCTCCATTTGGATTAATTGAACTCACACCATGTAGATGTCAAAAGTCTGCCTGCAAAAGAACAGATCCCTGTCAATGCAAGGCTAACAATCTACTCTGCACTGAAGCATGCCTTTGTATGGGAGGTGAAATGTGTGACAATGTTCAGCATACAATTGTCGAAGATGACTCAGACACGGATGAGTAACATTCTCTCATTTGTTCACGTGATAAATATGTCCTGCCAGCTTGTGTAGACATGCACTGCATGTCAGTTAAAAGTTTAATTATGAAAAATGTAGAAAACATGGGCAGTGTTGTAGCTAAGGTATTGCTAGTCACAAGAAGACCTAAGTGCCCCAATATGTACAAAGCAACATACGGGTGTCTTAAACGAGGTTGATTATGTATAAATCTGCGATATACGATCACTCCTTTCCATTTTGGTTAAGCTTGTATTGATATAACATGCGCTTAAGTTTGTGAAAAATTTACCATTGTGAAAATTGTCTGAAAACTACATTCAACACCTATTGTAAATGGGCTTCTCACGGGTTAGTGATACCACAATTTTCTTGTACAACACGGCTCAGAATATACCCAAGACATCGGTCTAGCATAATATAGAGACAAACCTTCTGAATACTGGGTGTGCTACGAAACCATTCTTCTAGACCCCTTTGGAAAATTGGCTCCCGGACTATAACTATATGGTTGAAATTATGTGGCCGATTTTCCTGTAGACGTTCTTAACTTAGCACATGCATAGGCCTACACTTTCGGTTGATTTCTGTATTCAACAATCTGCTACAATATTATTGACAGCATTTTTGACTGGAAATTTGGAACATTGGTAGTCTATCAATACTGCTACATAATTGCATTGGCCCTACATGGATTTATTCCCACTGATGGATTAAAGACAAAAGGATACTACTGATAATCACACATCCATTATTCATTCATATCCCGCGAGTTCTCTTTCGATACGAGATCGAGAAATGTATCTTGTATGTAGGGGCCTATTGAGTAGCCATTGACGTAGTAATTTCACGATCCACAGTGTTGCTTTTACAGTCCGCTACGGAGATAGACTGAGTCCCGGTCTGTCTGGTATCCGAAGTTGAGTCTGTGTAACAGTCTAGTCGTTGTGATAACGTAAGAAGATGACCGGTCATTACATTAGAGGTGTAGTTTCGAAGAAGCCAAGCCTTTATTTTTAGATGGATCCATTATTGTTCGCGAACTCTGTCTACTTTTTCGCCCTCTACAATATTATTATGCATGTTTTTCTTTTGAAATTTACCACACACATAGTACGCCTCAAGACTGTCTGTACAAAGTCTGTAATTTTTGCCCTATCTCTAATGCAGCGAATGTGAATCATACTATAATACAATACGGGAAAGGTTAAACAGACATGGTACGTCATCGTCGTCCTCATAATTTATTAACCCTGTATTACCTAAATTGAGTAAAAAAAAATAATTTGCCTATTGAGTGCCTATTGCAGGCCAATAGATGGATGTTTTGAAGAGTTACTATTGGAATGACTGGCTCAATTATCGAGCCAGTCATTTCAGTGGTGAATTTTCAAAATCTCTTCTCTTGACCTGCAAATTAACATCCTCAAGATCATTGTAGAGGCGGCCTCCTCATGAAAGGGTTAAAATACAATAAGAGAAGATGATAGGCTTACATGGACAGTCGTTGTCGTTGCAATGCTTAATACAGGTCTCTGATAGCTACAAGTAGGTGGGTATGGTGGCTGGGCTACCAGTCAAAGTAATAAAAAGATATTCGTATAGTTATCTTTATCTGAGATATTGAAATTTCGGTGTTAAACATTCTAAAGGATTTTGTTAGAAAAACACACAATTGTGCCCAAGTAAGTCACATCTTGGTGGCGGTTGCTTGAAATGACTTCCATAGGCCTAACGTTAGTCAATCGGTCACTGAATCCGGATGGTATATTAATACATTAATACCGCACTTGTGTTCGTATCGATGGATCTCTGAGCTTCTTGACTATCAATTTCCAGAAAACTATACAGGTAAGGTGTTGACTATTTTGAAATCAATTTGACTGGGTGCTGTTGCTGCTTGTGGCAGTAACATCGCCCAGTCAAATTAGTTTCAAAATATTCACCAGCATGTTTTGTAAATAGCAAAGACATACAATTCGTACAACGTGTCAGACTATTAAGCATTTAAGATGGACTAAATTGAGTCAGTCATGACGTCATGATTATGACGTCATCCTATACGTCACGTCGTTGATTATGACATCATATGACGTAATATGATGGATAGACAATATGAAAATGCCCATTAGCAAGTGATATTAATTATCCTCCCTCCATCAGATGACGCGTATATTGTATTCAGGGCAACAATCTATGATTGGCCTTGTCAAAATATATGACCTATAAATATGGGTGGTCTCTTAATACAAGTGGTACATATTGTGTGGGCCACGCATTACCAAGTGGTATTAGCCATGTAATGCTCATTTGCTCATGACAATTTCAATAGAGAGATCCATTTCTAGATATGCCACGCCTATTTCTAGCTAAGCTCCACCCCTTTTTGCGTCTTGGAATCGATGTATATATACACCTGTGCAAAAGTTAAGCACCACCCTATTTTTACGCACATGCGAGGGTATATTCATGTGCTATGAAGAAAGCAATAGCATAAACATTTATGTACCCATCCATCTTAGTGCAAGAGGTAATAATGCAACTAGAGGAATGCTGATTATGATGGTGGGGAAACACTGTATGTTTTTGTTTGAACTTGAAAACGAGGCCTGAATATGGTTACGTTGACACAACTGACAACTATTGCCCTACAGTTGACACACGTGGCTAGATTGTCATTAATGGTGTCTGAAAACGAAGTTTAACATCTGTGCACGAGTTTGAGACTGTCATTATTAATACCGGGTATATCCACCTTGTGCCTGGATGACGGCCTGGACACGACGTCTCATGCTGGTCACCAACCGACTGATACGCCATTGTGGTATTCGTTGCCATTCAAGATGGAGTGCGTCTGTTAATTCCTGTAGGTTCTGCACAGGAGGATCCCTCCTTCTCACCATGTTTCCCAAAATGTCCCAGATATGCTCAATAGGGTTCATGTCAGGGCTCCTTGCTGGCCATGGTAGGGTTTCGATGGCATTCTGGCGGAGGTATTCATGCACAGCTCTAGCACGATGTGGTCGGGCGTTGTCATCCATGAATATAGGGTGGGTTCCAGGTGCATGACTTACAAAATGAGGGACCACAACTCTATCCAGTATGGAATCTTGATATCTTTGTCCATTTAGTGTTCCAGGTACAGTCAACAGATCCAGCTTACAATCAAATGAGATGCACCCCCATATCATAACGGAACCTCCACCAAATGGAACTTCTTCCATGATGTTACGTTGGTCGTACGCCGTGCGTCTGGACCTCCATACACGAGTTCGACCATCTGTGGCATGAAGCAGGAACCGACTTTCATCGGACCAGTGTACCCGTCTCCAGGATCTCATGTTCCAGTGTCTTCTTTCGTTGCACCACCTCAGACGCTCCACTTTGTGGTGTGCAGTGAGGAGAGGACGTCTGACAGGTCTCCTAGCTTTCATGCCAGCAGCATACAGTCTCCTTTTGACGGTAGACATTGACACTCTATTGCGCGTTTCCCATTGCTGGCTGAGCACTCTTCTGTTGGTGAATGGAGATCTCCTAACAAGGCGTCTAGTCAAATTAGTTTCAAAATATTCAACAGCATGTTGATTAAATAGTAAAGACGTGCAATTCGCATACTTGACTGGCTTTTCAATGTTCCTGGTGGAGCTAGATACGTCATTCATTACACATTTTGATTGTGACGTCCAGCTACATCTGACCTAAATAATTATGACGTCATATACTGCAGAAACAGATCAGAAAAAATTACGTATCATAGAAAATGTCCTATGTCTAATTGCCGTCCAAGAGACCATTGTGGTTTTTCTTTTGCAATTTACTACTGGAATTATAGGATCGGTTATCCCACCAGTCATTCCAGTGGTAAACTTTCAAAACAAGTTCTCCGGCGAGTAGCTAATGGAAATTTCTCACGATCACCGCAAGACGCCATTTGTGGTCAGTTTGATAGAGTGCTAAAGTGGACAAAAAGAGACGCCGCGTGTGGGCGTGTGCTTGAGTACTTTCATCTGCAGAAGGAATGATAAACATGTTTTGTACGCAGTCCTCCAGCAAAAGAAGAGTACTTATTTAGAGTAGTTATTTGGAGTTCCGTTGGCGCAAACTCTATTACAGTCGGACTAGAATAAATAAGAGAACTCGCCATGAATCACGCGCATGAAGATAATAATTATGAGATATCCAGCAATCTAAAAATAGAGCCGTGTCTTCGCGTCGAGAATTATTAGATCTCGTATAGATGGAGATCTCGCGAGACACAGCCCCACAATCCCCTGCGCGAAATGGCCGCGCCTATAGACAATTCTAGACAGCAAGAAATAGAAGCGTGCCCGTGGAGCGTTTTCTCAACAGTAACATTTTGCTTTTACCTCAACTTGTCAGTTCATGTCTCATGTTGTGTTAACTTGAACACTTGCTAATGAGAGGGGATGGGACAGTCAAGCTTCATATTTCATTGCAAAGGCGTAAAGTCGAGCTTCATTTACATTGCAACCACATTTCTGGTTCGTTATCATCATGCTCTTATTCATTGATGCTATTAGTGATTGTAAGCCAATTGATTTATGTGAGCGATTTTATTGGCATCTACTTATTGTGTACAATAGGAGCAAATTAGTACATTGAATGCCAATATGCAATGATCGGTTATTACCCTCGCCCTGTAAGCTGGCTGGCTGGCTGGCTGGCTGGCTGGCTGGCTGACAATCTATTTGTTTATCTCACATTCTGTTTATTCCTCTGAAATAGTTTTGCTCGAAATCAGGAACAATTCTTATGCAAGTTACCCATGTGGTGGGGGCTGCGTGGGGACAGGGTCGTAATGCCAAAGTTGCTTAGTAAAACATGGAGATTTACAATGATACACCATTGATTGTATGTTCTAAACTTTATTTTTTATGTTTGTGTGAGTACATATAATATCTCTCACCCTCACTCCCCCCCCCCTCTCTCTTTCTTTCTCTCTCTGTCTCTCTCTCTCTCTCTCTCTCTCTCTCTCTCTCTCTCTCTCTCTCTCTCTCTCTCACTCTCTCACCCCTCACTTCCCCCGCCCTCTCACTGTCTCTCACCCTCACTCTCCTTCCCATTACGTCCACTCTTTCCCACACACACAAATATGTATGTCTGTCTGTGCGTGCATATATTTATCAACTGGAAATATAAGAATATGAGATTGTAATAATAACGGACACAAATAATATGTGTATGTATGCGCGTGAAGGTGTATGCGTTATCGTTTTTTCTTTGGACATTGCCACGGAGCAAAATCATTGGTGCTTTCATTTGGTACAGGTGTTTTGACCCACTCTAAGGCCTGCGTTGCTGTAATTATCCATGTGTCCTGTCAAACAATAATAATAATAATAATAATAATAATAATAATAATAATAATAATAATAATAATAATAATAATAATAAGCTGAAAGCTACTTTAAAATACACATTACAATGAGCTAGTTGAAAATACTTGTCAAAATATTGACGAAATCTTTAGTTCATGAAGGAAAAGTAACAGTGTCATAATTGCGTATATATTATTGTGTCTCTAATTCAATTTCACAACATTAAAATTTTATTAATTCGTACAGAATTAAATCATCATATATACAATTTATTTCGTTCTCTTACATTGATGTACACATACGTTAAGCCTCTAAAATTATGCAATTTTAGCAATTTTATTTTCAAGCATTTTAGTGTGAATGTGGGAATTGTGGGCGTAGCTTTTCTTTCCAATGATAAATTTAAAAAATGTCCTTTCCTGGTCTGCAAATGAACATTCCTCAAAATCATTACATGATTAGAAAAAGTACAATTAATGCACCATCCATAATGATCGTAAAAGAATCTTTAAATAGCCCTTAAATGTGCTTAAATTAACACTTCTCGAGACTAAACCCTCACACCATACTAACACATCATTCACTCAGGCTTGTCTTATACTATTTACCGGGAAAGCAGCCCTGGCATAATCAAGGAAGGTAATAGTTCCTTTCCTGGCGTACTCCATGCTGACCCAGTTAGGGTCCATGGCCAGCAGTAATGGCGCGCGGTTACTGTTATAATGGTCCAGTAGCCTAGAACAATCGATGAAAACAAGCCATGACTACAATACACGCGAATATTTGACTCCTGGATAATTGAAGATTCTACTCTCTAATATAGTAAGTCGCCATTTTGTATTCGACACCTGATTTTAACACTTTAATGACTAAATTTGTTCAAAAACTTAAAATGTTTACTTGTTGAATGACAATTTGCAGGCCAACGGAAGATTATTTTTGAAAATGTATCACTGAAATTAGTGGTTCACTTATCGATGCAGTCATTGGTACATTTTCAAAATGAGTTCTCTTGGCCTGCAAAAGGACATTCCTCAAGACCACTACAGAGTCCGGTTTTATCTGACGTCATCGTGAAAGGGTTTAAATTTATCTATAGGTTTAATTATTTTGCTCACTGAAATTACTTTGAAATACGATATTGATTGCAATAGTTATGACAATGATGCTGTGTCTAACGCATTGGCGTTGTCTTCAGCTTTGATGAACATCGGATTGACGATGAGATAGTATTGTCAGATGACAATGAATGCTGCTAATTTATCTCTATCACTGCCCCTGGCAATGAAGATGACAATGAAAATAAAGATGACAAAGATAAATGGACCTTTCCGGTTTTATCTATGCCCCGTTCATCTCTAGCTAAGCTCCACCCACACCTCGCTTGTGTTGGGATGGATCCATCACTGAACTTGACTACCAATTTCCAGAAAACTATACAGGTAAGCTTTTAAATATTTTGAAACTAATTTGACTGGCTATGACAGCAACATCGTCCATTCAAATTAGTTTCAAAATATCCAAGGGCATGTTTATTAAAAGGTAAAAACTTACAATTTGTACAACAGCGCTAAGGCCGTTCGGGGTTCGTGACAAACACATCTATGCCATTTATTACATCATTGATTATAACGTCCTCCTACACGTCATGTAGTTGATTATGATGTTATATGATGGATGGACAAACGGGAAAGGCCCATGGCAGAAAAGAGAGAAATGACGAGTTGAAGATGATAAATGACGAGTTGAAGATGATAAATGACGAGTTGAAGATGATAAATGACGGGTTGAAGATGATAAATGACGAGTTCAAGATGATAAATAACGAGTTGAAGATGATAAATGACCTGTTCAAGATGATAAATGACGAGTTCAAGATGATAAAATTATCTGTTCAAGATGATAAATGACGAGTTGAAGATGATAAATGACGGGTTGACGATTATAAATGACGAGTTGAAGATGATAAATGACGAGTTCAAGATGATAAATGACGAGTTCAAGATGATAAATGACGAGTTCAAGATGATAAATGACGAGTTCAAGATGATAAATGACGAGTTCAAGATGTTAATGACGGGTTCAAGATGATAAATGACGAGGTCAAGATGACACTGATGACGAGTCCTACCTTTCATAAAGCATAACAAACACGTCATCCACAGTGTCTGCTTGCCAGCATCCAGAAGGCGTTGAACACATGGTGTAGTTAAATATCAAGCTTGGAAGTAGTATCTGCCACATTCCTGTAGGATTTAACAATATTAATCTATATTATAGACAGATATAAACACTAGCACTTAAGCTATGGAAGAAAGATGAAATATTCAATGATCTACACATGTCCAGCAAAGAGGGGAAGATCGGCAAGAGGGGCAGATCGGAAGAATGATAAACATGAGGCATTTTCTAAGCCTCATAACCAAAAGGCTTCAGAAGTTTCAAGTTTCAATAATACGCTCCCAGTTGAACTTAGTTATTGACAATTGATCAATATGCACAAGGCCAATCGATGGAAGAAAGGATTGATGGATTGCCATAAATATGAGTCCTTTTCTAAACACGAAAATCAACATAGACCAATTTGTGAATTGTGCTTAATATGCTCCAAGTAGTAGGCTTGCGCGATTGCGTGATTAAATCGGAAATCGCGATAATGATTTAAATCGTGAATTTATATGATTAAAAATTAAATAATCGAATAATCGTGAATATCTTCCATTGCATAAAATGTTTCAAAACCTAACTTTTAATTACTTTTTAATGCGATCGTTAATTTTTCATGAAAAATGACATTTTTCTTAGTGAATGCATGCCCATTTGCAAGGCAAGAGAAGCCTATTTTTGAAAATGCATGACTGGAATGGCTGGCTCGAGAATCGAGTCAGCCATTCGAGTCATACATTTTCAAAAATAGGCTTCTCTTGCCCTGCAAATGAACTTTTCTCAACACCATTGCAGCTTTCGTCATTGATATTCTTTTGTTGCTATGTCATGGTAATTTGTATCCAAGCTGATTAATCGAGTAATCACGATTATCTTTTATCAAGTAGGACATATGTTATTGAAGAAATCCAGAACCGTGCACTGATTTACACAGATTTGTATGGATAGATTACAAGCCGACTCACTCGAAGAATGGATGGATGGATTGGCCTAACAAAATTAGAGGCTTTTTTAAAACCCGATAATCGGTATTGACCAATCTGTGAGCTTTTCATGCTATCCTCATTCTAGAACTGACCCAATAATGTTTGAAGATCAGAGTGCAGTTACTGGTTTAATTAGCCTCTCTACCACTCGGCCAATATCTAGGCTCATTTTTATCCACCGCCCCGCCCCCAAATCCCCCCACCCCCAACCACACACACACACCCCAATCCCGGTCTTGAAGACTGTGAGGGTGCATGGGTGGGTGATATAGTGGACGGACAGACGGACGGATGGACGGACCTGATGATCGTCCCCTTCTTGTCGAAGAAACTCCTAGAGTTGAGTTGTACTTCTTTTATGCTTGCCTGATGGGCCAATGGTGCTTGTTGTGCATTAATTAATCTAAACATGTGTATAGTTCCTTATGAACTAGGTGAGAACTATGGCCATTGGGCCATTTATTCTAAACTATTGTCCTTTACAATTAACGTTATGTCAACTCTTGATGTATGTTTATCTGAAATGTTTGGATCCGGGGGATATGGCATCATCTGATGGCTCTTGTATTTTCAGTCTATCGCGCCATTATGGCTACCTTCCCGTTTCTTTACACTGATGCCAATTTATACTCCAATACGTGAATATCGAGACAAGGAGCGAAGGAGAATGTCCATGTTTCCAACGACGGAGATATAGTGCACACCTCAGGCGCGAACCAGGTTCTCCGGTTAAGTAGTCTTGAGAGCTAGCAACTACAAAAAGTCAAATCTCCCTCTGCCTCTGATGCGCTTTTTAAGTAGTTTATACTAACGGGTAATGCTCTTTTTTCCGGCGGTATGTTAAAGGGAAACACCAGACCCTCTATACTACTTTGTATAAAATGACTCTACAGACTGTAACGTTTTCAAAAATATAATTGTAAGCTCTGTGCTCAAATTAGAAATATGTAACTTCGTTGTTTAAATATGTGGTACATTAGTTAAATTTCTATTCTCGTATGAGGCGTATGACGTCATAAGTTTAACGTTTCTCTCGCTGTCATCCAACGCTACCGCAATAAAATTGCGTTTTATGAAGGGGTTCTCTTCAGCGGTGGTAGGAATATATAAACTATATTTGCGGAAATGTTGAAGAATATATAATAACAGTCCTTTATCTGATTTCTCTGATGGTGTCGATTTTCACATCAAGTTTTGATCTCGAGATAAATGAATGACGCGATTGTATAGGTATATCAGTACAATTGCCACTTTTGAATCAACACTCTTACTGGCACTATGGCAGATAATGTTATTAACGTTTCATCTATTAATATGAGAGATTAAATAGGTCTTACATACATCCCGATACATATTTGGGTAATTGTTTTCATACTAGCCTCAAAACTTCCCGAGATATTGTATATTCATGTAATTGGCAGGCAGCTTCATAGAAAATGGTCATCTTAAGGTTCGGCAACTAATGTATGAAAATAACAAATATATTTCATAAATTTGCGATAGTGTGATAAACGTCTTACTCTCTTCAATCTGTACATATATAAATGATGCCTATAGCACTATCACCGATAGAGATATCACCATCCAAATACGCGCACTCCCATCTTCTGAGTGCCGTTATCATGGCTCTTGTCGGATGGGATTCAACCTATGACGTCATAGGTTTAATTAGCTCGCAGAAAATGATAGTAACATTGGATTTAAATATAAATGTCGCAGGAAAGTTTTACATATTAGCTTAAATATGGGGTCTACGAGAGAACTGTGTGTTTTATGCAAACGATGGTGACCCTTTTTGTGTTCCCCTTTAAGATAGCGTTCACCATATCTAGGAAGACCATCTTCAGGGGGGATGGCGTGTGAGAGTGGCAATCTCTTGACCGACTAGAATTACCCCTCCAAAAGTAAGAAAATAAATTAAGATATCTTGTCTTTGAACAAAAAGCGGCACGATTAACCGTTACCTTTTAACTACCCAAGCCTTCTACTACTTAACACTACATTGGACTATGGTAATTTACGGTACAGTCAATTCACATTTCCAGAGTATCCATCTATCATCTGACATCATATGACGACATAATCAGCTAAGCGGTGTGTAGGATGACGTCATATTGATTGCGTCATAAATAATTCCATATTATTTATATATTTATCTCTTTAGCTCTTAATAGTCCGACACGTTGCACGAATTGTATGTCTCTACTATTTAATAAACATGCTGCTAAAGATTTTGAAACTCATTTGACTGGGCGCTGTTGCTGCCATATGCAGCAACAGCACCCAGTCAAATTAGTTCCAAAATATTCAACATCTTACCTGTATAGTTTTCTGGAAATTGATGGTCAGTGAGTTGAGAGATCGATCTATCCCAACATGAGCGAGATGTGGGTGGAGCTTAGCTAGAGATGGGCGGGGCATTGCTAAAATGGAAAGGTCCATTGACACCTTTCAGTTCATAGACATATATAAGCCAACACGAATTACTGAATTCCCAATTAAATAGTCAAGGATCCGAAATATCCGTTTGCGGATCCGGAAACGTTGTCTGCAAACGAGTTCTAATTTTAGTTTTTTTTGCAATGATTTACATCACTTTAGTCATACAAGCTGATTGAGATTCTTAGCTTGAGCGAAATGGTGTGATTTCGACCCAAGCTCCCCACCCCACCAGTAGTTATAAAATAGCGGCTCTGGCGCACTTCTTCCGGAATGCAACGACAAAGGTGATCACGCCTCCCACAGGGGCTTCAGAATCCTGGCACACTGACTGCTGAAAGGCTGATGCTGCGCTATAGCTGCGCTATACTCATAGGGACTACGACAAAGGCGACCACGCCTCCCACAGGGATTTTAGAAAAAGGCGGAGAATCGTCAACTGTGCTATACACATAGGCCCCGTCCCCCCCCCAGCAGGCATTGCCTGCTCAGATCAACTAGCACACAAAAAATTCATGCCAGGTGGGCACATGAACATCTAAAATTTCGTATTAGAGAAATGACTTCCTAAGTATATCTTGCAGTATTATATATGGAAAATGTCTATCCTCTGCGTTGAGGATATTATTTCCGCCTTTCAAAAAGCTGAACAATCAGGTGTTCCATTAAGTAATGTTTTACAAATCGACTGGGCCCATATTCGAGCAGGGAAACATAATGTTAAGTACGCGGGTGTCTTTATCATGATAGGTGGACACCGTTATCCATTACATTACCGTTTTAAGAGTGAGAAGCATGTAGGCGGCTTAACAGCATCCCATGGTCGGAATTCCTCTCCTCAACTTAAAGTTCAGAATTATCCAGCCTTAGAGTATGAAGGGGTTGCTAAGCCTGATGAGAAAAACAGCAATCTATATACATTGTTTAACTATATAAACAAAGCTGTCTCTGATGAGGTCCATCGGATGATCCATGGAAAACGTATCAGAAATATCAACACACCAATTACAACACCTAACTTGAAAGTAGTCAACATGATTCAGGAACGATTCTCAGATAAAGCGTACATCATAAATTCGATGAATCTGGAGAGCCTATATGTAAATACTATGATAAATCCAACAATAACAAGCGGATATCTGTGACTGATGAGAATATACATCTGGTCTGCACATCCAGGTCGATACACTCCGGGATTATTGATGGTTCTGCAGTTGTACATTCAAGTATGGGAATCGGTTTACCAATGAAAATTCTGGTAGACATCATTGAATATCTTCCTAAAAGAAAAGCGTACGACATAGCTGACTTTTATTAACTCCTCTCCAAAAATAGATATAACCTAAAAAACTGTCTTAGTTCTGCCATTGCCATTGCTGTCAGTGGATAGCGTCCTAACTCGACATCTGGTGGGGGTTTTCAGGTGAGTAACTCGTCTACTACTATTGCGAATGAGAGGTCAGGAGAAGCTCTCCAGAAGTCAAGTGATTTATTTGCATAGTCGCCCAGGTCATGTAAGGACCTGGACACTTTTTCCCACCATGCCGCGCAGCCTACACCATGCATATAACTCTTCAGGATAACCCATGATTGAGAATTGATTACCTCTACAGTTGCGTTTCTCTTATAGGCCACCACCTGGTGGTGGCCCATTCTAGAACTCCTAGTATATAACTACTTTAGTTGTATGCCTGTGATCAACCACATTACATACAGGCGTGATAACGTTGCAGCAAACAAAACTAAAAAAACTGTAAAAAACTATAAAACTCCCGGACCACACCTCTCCGGGAGAACCCCCACAGTTACGCCGGCCTCTCTCTCTCTCTCTCGCTCTCTTTCGCCTCTCTTTCTGCAGGGAATTTTACTGCTTAACCCGTAGTGGGGTGGGGGTGGGCTCACTCGTTGCTCCTAGTGTGTGTGTGTGCGTGTGCGTGTGTGTGTGTGTACCCATACACTAGTGCGTACCGTTTCGAACTTGGTAGCATCTAGCTGAGGTCTTTTGAGAGATTTGAACCATGTTTTTCCCCAGAATACGGCGCTGTTATCAATTGAGCCAACCGGAAACCGATAATTAGATTACAAATAATGATAATTATCTTTTATGAATTGTTATGCAATAATAGCAAACAGATAAATTGGATTGATAACACACTGATAACTACAAAATTATTGACAACAGTCTATAATATATATATATATATATATATATATATATATATATATATATATATATATATATATATATATATATATATATATATATATATTTATACACCTGTGCAAAAGTTAAGCACCACCCTATTTTTACACACATGCGAGGGTATATTCATGTGCTATGAAGAAAGCAATAGCATAAACATTTATGTACCCATCCATCTTAGTGCAAGAGGTAATAATGCAACTAGAGGAATGCTGATTATGATGGTGGGGAAACACTGTATGTTTTTGTTTGAACTTGAAAACGAGGCCTGAATATGGTTACGTTGACACAACTGACAACTATTGCCCTACAGTTGACACACATGGCTAGATTGTCATTAATGGTGTCTGAAAACGAAGTTTAACATCTGTGCACGAGTTTGAGACTGTCATTATTAATACCGGGTATATCCACCTTGTGCCTGGATGACGGCCTGGACACGACGTCTCATGCTGGTCACCAACAGACTGATACGCCATTGTGGTATTCGTTGCCATTCAAGATGGAGTGCGTCTGTTAATTCCTGTAGGTTCTGCACATGAGGATCCCTCCTTCTCACCATGTTTCCCAGAATGTCCCAGATATGCTCAATAGGGTTCATGTCAGGGCTCCTTGCTGGCCATGGTAGGGTTTCGATGGCATTCTGACGGAGGTATTCATGCACAGCTCTAGCACGATGTGGTCGGGCGTTGTCATCCATGAATATAGGGTGGGTTCCAGGTGCATGATTTACAAAATGAGGGACCACAACTCTATCCAGTATGGAATCTTGATATCTTTGTCCATTTAGTGTTCCAGGTACAGTCAACAGATCCAGCTTACAATCAAATGAGATGCACCTCCATATCATAACGGAACCTCCACCAAATGGAACTTCTTCCATGATGTTACGTTGGTCGTACGCCGTGCGTCTGGACCTCCATACACGAGTTCGACCATCTGTGGCATGAAGCAGGAACCGACTTTCATCGGACCAGTGTACCCGTCTCCAGGATCTCATGTTCCAGTGTCTTCTTTCGTTGCACCACCTCAGACGCTCCTCTTTGTGGTGTGCAGTGAGGAGAGGACGTCTGACAGGTTTCCTAGCTTTCATGCCAGCAGCATACAGTCTCCTTTTGACGGTAGACATTGACACTCTATTGCACGTTTCCCATTGCTGGCTGAGCACTCTGCTGTTGGTGAATGGAGATCTCCTAACAAGGCGTACTAGGGCTCGATCATCACGCGCAGTAGTCTTCTTCAGTCTTCCAGATCTAGGCCTGTCGTTCACCTCGTTAGTTTGCCCATGTTTTGCAATCAAACGACTGATTACAGTATGGTTAATGTTCAGCTGTCTGCCAATCTCTCTGCATGACATACCAGTGGTATGCATGCCTATGATTTGCCATTTCACACGATCACTTAACCTTCGTCTTGCCATAGCGGTTCACAATCAAGAGCTAATTCTCTCTGTACAAATAAACCACGGTCATGAACACAAAATTCCTAATCTTGTCGCCTAAATCTGTATGTAATGTTCTACACTTCAAACTGGACTTTTACATAACTGAACACGTGTGCTGTTTCCCGCCACGCACGGACATCAAGCGGCGTGAAGTCATGCATGCATGTGCATTTCGTACTTGGAATTATGTCAGCTAACGTGGGGACAAAAAGTATGGCAGCCTAGTTGTACCATCATGTTTCTACGTTCTATTGTTTTTGCTGGTGCTTAACTTTTGCACAGGTGTATATATATATATATATATATATATATATATATATATATATATATATATATATATATATATATATATATATATATATATATATATATATACTTACTGACACTTATCTGTAGGCTTGTTCCCTCTGCCCTGTGAAACCGTGAATTCGTGAATAATGTATCCGAGATAGTTAATTGGTTATATTATATGTTGAATTACAGTTAAAATTGCAGCTTCCATTATCGCCATTAAACTGACAATACTGTTACAAAGATATAGACATATATATATATAAATATATATATATATATATATATATATATATATATATATATATATATATATATATATATATATATATATATATATATATATATATATATATATATATATATATATATATATATATATATATATATACACACACACACACACACACACACACACACACACACACACACACACACATATATATATATATATATATATATATATATATATATATATATATATATATATATATATATATATATATATATATATATATATATATATATATATATTACAGCCGATGTGTGTGTACATATTAGAATATTCTAGCTAAATCTAGGCCATTTTTTATAAATATACACATAGCCCAGATAGGTAATGCGCTACTTTGTTTATATATTGAATTACACTTGAAAATCGCTGGTTCAAATCTTGCTGTGTTATTAGTGAAATATTATTCCCAATCATGCAAAAATCAATACTATCGTCATAAAACACCTACAGACGACAATACTGCTACAAAAGATATATAGACCTAGCCAATATACATGTGTACATATTTTTCCTTAGGATATTCATATCATAGACAACGCATAACAGGTTATCAGCTAAATCTAGGTCGTTTTTGTGCAATGCAAAGATAGCTAATGCATTGGATTATATATCGAATTACAATTAAACTCGCTGATCAAAACCTCGCTATGTGTTGTTATTGCAGATAGTACTCAGCAACAGATCCCACAGATGATGGCATGCGTTTAAGCCGTATATGTACCAATGGCTAAATCTGAGTGGCGAAAGCAGCCTGAACTATATCCTGCATTAGCACCTGAGGAGGGTGCTACAGTCCATGGCTGACGACTCCAACAGATTGACACCATCAGACAGAATCTTGTTAATGAGACAGAAAAGTACAGCAGAACATGCAGGCGATATAAAACAGCCTACAACAGTCTAGCACACACGACTACAGCTGCGGGTGTGATTGGAGCCAGTGCTTGTGTGGCCACCATTGCCACCCTCGCTACAGGGGTGGGTGCTAACATCACTATCCAGCTCGGTGGTGTGACCCTTACTGCTACTGTCCTGGCCACCGGCTTGGCAGTTGGACAGCATCAGATCACCAGGAAGCTGGAGAAGCATGCTAAGTATGTAATACTAGCACAGAGCAGCATACGGGCTAACGACGAGCCTGTCAGCAAAGCTCTCGAGGATGGGCAGGTCAGTGATAAAGAGTACCACCATATATTGAAGCTCCAAACCCTGTACTGCACAGAGAAACCCAAAGTGCGCCAGCAATACCTCAAAGGCTCCAGTGGGCGGGTGGACATGGATGAGTTAAAAAAAGAGATTCTGCAACGGGGCCACATCAAAGATCTCTATGGTGCCAAATAGTATGTTGCGTGCGTGGCTGGAACAGCGGCTTTAAGATGACTACTATAGATGGCCTTCCCGACGAACCTCACGACAATTGACCAGAGCCAACCGCCCCTCCTGGGTACACTCTGGACCCACTCGACACGCGGTCTCCTGGGTGACATACCGGACCTAACACCTATTTTGATCACAGTCGACAGGCTGTCCCGCATTACCTTCTCCATCAATCCTTGACCACTGACCAACCTTGCAATCACCATCAAGGATGCGAAGAAAGTGCATACCTGGATGGCAGGCCCGAATCTCTCGTTCTGGAACCAACAGCTGAACTTTGCCGTGTGGTGTGCCACAGCAGGATGTGGTGTTGGCGAGTGTTTGCTGTACTCCTATTCTGGTACCCAGGAAGCTGTGCTCATTGCCAGCTGTTTCAGATTTCATGTGTACTACATGGTGAGGTGAATCCTCCATGAGCTGGGCGCAAGCCTGCCTGATACGAATGATTTCGATCCACAGACTGCGGGCGTCGGCACTGCTGGAACCATGAGCTACAGCCTCTCAGCAGCCAGTAGACTCCATCGAGAGTTCAATGCCCACTCAGACTATCATTTCCGTGGTGGAGACAAAAGCGGTCTAGGCATTATGTATGGTGACCCGAGATGAGACAACTCAGGCTTCCCCTATCAAACACCCCAAAAAATTGGCCGTCGGAAAACAACAACGTTCTCATTCGATCCAGACTCAGAGCCTGGAGCACTGCTTCAGAATATGCAAATAATCGGAATCATGCAGGACCATCCAGAAGTGTGGAAATACTTTGTCCCACACACAACCTCAGGGCTCACACCAGCAGGGATCGTTCGAATCAACCAGTCCTTAGAAGCATTATGTTATTGTCTCCTGACAGCCCAGACCAAGCTGCGCCACTCCATAGATGGGGTGAGCAGAAAAGAGGGGCAGGCTATGTTCAGCAGACTCGTTGAGGACATGATCATTGTTGCAGTTCCCAGTAGCTGCATGGCCAAATTTCAGCAAGCCTTACAGAAGGCCTGTTGTAAGCTCGACTTCGCTATATCGCCACACCTACGACTTATTCCGAGCAATATGATTGTGAATATAGAGGATCTGAAGATTTGGGGGTATAATAATATCATAGTCGAAGGGAATTCCCCAGGTGTGCACTTTGGGTTTAACACTGACATCAAATCGGCTACACATGCCGTTCCGGCGACACCTAGGTCCCCGTGGTCTCCTACGACAGCTGGAACAGCAATTCCGACCACTGGAACAGCAGACGACAAACAGCGACCGCTGGAACAGCAATTCCAACAGCTGGAACAGCAGGCACCCACCCTGCCCAGCACTGCTAGCAGGAAGATAGCCCTACGAGTGGTGGCAGGTCTGATTATTGCTGTGCTCGTCACCAGTCTGCTCGGCTGTGGTTCCCGCTAGCAACGACTCTTCCGCCTGTTCCAGAGGAACAATGGGAGTCATGGCTGGGATTGCCTAAACTAGCTTGGCCTGCCTGACAGCCCCCAAACACGCTGTCAGCATACACATCCAAGGACTGTATGGTTCGATGGTACAGCCTTTTTCCAGCTTGTAGTAGCGCAGAGCCTTATTCAACTCAGTGTCGGGTGATGCCAAGTACACCTGCAACTGCTGGAACATGTCCGACAGATACTCCCGATCCTTGTAGAATCCCTTAGTGTGCAGGAGCTACTCTACGATACTGCCTCCCATAATGAGGTATTCGACGAAGCATATCTGCCCCATACCAAATCCTAGGTAGAGTTTCACAGCTGTCAGCTCCTCTGTTACCTCAACTTTAGAGAGCTGGGCGAGCTCATTTGGTGACTTCTTCTTATAATCTTTCAGAAGACATCATAATACCTGGTACATAGTACTAGTAGGTCCATGGTTTAAGCCACTATATATATATATATATATATGAATATTCCCGAGTACTAATTAATCAGCTAACAGATGCAGACTGGTCACATCTGCTCAGTGCTCTCGAGGTAGAACATACACGTTTAAACACATTGTATACTTGTCTTTATAGAGATAGATTGAACAATGACGTTGTACAGATTGTAAAGCAAATCCTGGAGAGCCAGGCGAGTCTCCAGGAGGTGGAGAAGCTGCTCAAAAGCAAGACCCATAAGCTACTGACACAGGCTAAGCCCCTGGCCATTCATGTCGCCAGTAACGTGGCCGTGAATGTGGCCATGGTGAAGATGACAGGTGGTAATGAGGTTATTCCTGCCGCTGGAGCTGCTGTCCTCGCCACTGTAGCGAGTACGGTTGTCGACCACTGTCTAGGAATAACACATCCCATCTCAAAGATCGCCATCAGTGGCGCCTCCTATACTGCTGTCGCCAAGATCATGGGTGAACGCATCCCTATAATGGAAGCTGCGGTTCTAGGGCTAGCGACGAGTGCTATGGCCGAAATCATCGTGGCCTATGTCTAGGTTTAAGCTGCTATGTTTATCTTGTACACCACTACAATGTCTCCGTCACTCACAGACCTGGAGAGCAAAGAGCTAGGTGATCTCGCTCAATTTGTGAGGCATGCCTCGGTTCAGAAGACACTGTTACCCCTATCTCCTTCCTAGACTTCGATGAGAAGGGAGAACCTCGAGAAATCGGAGGTACCATCCCAGCCAGAGATCTCATTGGAACCACTGACATGATAGGACAATCAGCCATCAACAAGGCCAAGACTATACAAGGGGATGGGCATCAAAGACAGGGCAGTGATGCGAAGTATGCTCAGAGTCGACGAGGCTGGTGCCATCAAGGTCATGGCACAGTCCTACGCACACGACCTGTCTAAGGATCTCCTGAAACCACGGAGCTCATTCCAATAAGATGGGGAGAATCTCAAGGTAGGTACCATCAGCCTGAGCCATATCACGGTGGATGGCCAAGCGAATGCAATGGCACAGCTCCAACTACCCGAGGTGAAGAAGTCAGGATTCTTTTGCTTGGCATTTAGGATCGCATAATAAGCATGGCTGCTCGAGTTTGCATCATACGGATACTCGAGGTGCTAGACACTGCAGATACTGACACAGGCCCTCTGCGTTACCTTCTCAGCTGTTGTTGGGATTTCATGCTTGATGCCTCTATTGCATCCTTCATAACCGCCGGTGATAGAACACTACCCACACAGCAGGCAAAAAAGCTGGTACAGGAAGTACTGCCATTTAAACTCCCATATATAGATGAGGCTACGGCTGAAGATCTGTTAACCATCCTTCATGCACACGTGCAACATGTCAGTGCCATACAGTAGTAGACCAAATGATGCCGGTCAGGTGGTGCTGATCACTGGCCCATCAGAACATGGGAAAACATCTTGCTGCGGGCAATGCTCGCCGAACATCTTCAATCTCGATACATTCTCCTGGTGTCAGACTCTGCCGCTGAGGCAGTCGACAATAATGATCAGTGGTACAACGGTCCAATCACCAAGACGCACAACCTGCAAGCACTGATGGAGAAGCTGCTCGTGGCTCGACTAACTGAACCACTTGTTCTAGTTATCGACGACCCCGCGATGGACCAGAAGACAGTCACATACCTCAGCAACATCACCAGACACATTCGGCATACCAAGATCACTGTCTTCATCCTCTTTCAAATGTACACCCGTGAGATATCATCAGATATCTGGCACAATGCGAGGCTCCTGTACTTTAGCTTGAAGAGTGGTCGTGCCCTGCTTGAGATGATATACAACAGCCTGACCCTTAAGGAGACCAAGCAAGACTTCATCGCAGGCGTGCAGAAGGTCACAGATCTAAACCTCTTTATCTTCAGCAACGAAGAGACAGGGGAGCTCGCACACTTCAAGCCCTCACTGGAGAAGGCTCAGAACTTCAGCTACAAGTTGAATTCCACCAGGAAGCTCACATGTCAGTAGGATCGACATGCATAACTGCTGTGTTAGTCGAGATATTTTTTTCAGGCTTGAGGAACTTCGTCCGTGGTCTCCGCTGCTTGGTCCATAGACTCTGCTGCCTGGGGATTAGATAGTTGTTTCTGAAACTTTATCCACTGAGGATCAGATGCTATGACTCTATTCCTCTGAAACTTCTCATGGAAGATCCACTTCGCCCATGTCTTCTTAGCATTTTCCTTGAGGTAGGTTTTGATGAGGTAGTCCTGGTAGTTCTTGGGGAACTTTAGAAATTCCTTCAGATTACTCTCTATCTGCTTGCGCCCTCTTTCATTGAAGATGTGCTCAATGGCCTCCATTCTACCTTCGGTATGACCAGCAGCCAATCCCTCCTCTCTACCTTTGGTATGGCTGGCGGCCAACTCAGTGGCATGCCCAACCTCATGGCTTTCAGTCCCTTGTGTACCAATGTCCTCTCAGAAGTAATATATGGCCCCAGCCTGTATAGCATTCAACACCCGGTGTTCATCATTTGTGTGGATATCGCATACACCAGCCCACTTCCCTACCGGTAGCAGATCTTTGGGATCTACCCTAGCCTTCTGGAGAGCTAGAATTACAGGACTCTTAGTGGGTGTCCTGCAGAGATCTAGTGACCTGTCCTTGGCACTGTCAAACTTCCGATAGAGCATCTGAGTCAATAATTCCTTCGTACTATGGGCCGGTGTGGTCTCCTCTATGGCAGTCATTATCTCCACATCAGATGGAGGTTGGACCTTGGCTCGCTCATGGATAATGTTGACGTCTCAAAGTAGTCATCGGACCTTGTAAATCGGGATGAGGGTCTGGCCACCATCTGGTTTCTTCTTGGAGGTGGTCGATGTGTTCCATCCGCCACCCATTTGTTTCTGCCCTCCAAAGACGATCTGCTGGAGGACTTTACCAAACATCGCTGTTTAAAACTGTATATACAGGCGTTTAAATATGCAGCAGTATGGTTAGCATCCAGATGGGCCAGTTGAACCCACGGCCTTGCACCACACTGATCCTCAGAAGGACTGTCTGACAGTCATTCGACCTAGTATCCATGATGCAAACCCTTTATCCACAGCAGGGAAGTTCATCAACTTCACCCTCTCGGGACAGATCCATGAGATTAGGAACATGATGCTCAAGTTTAAGCTCAAGAGCACAGTGGCGGATGAGGTAGAGCTCCCACAGGTGGTGAGTAGGTGGGAGATTATGCAGAGCAACAACACCCTGGACACCACCTATGTGAACGATGAGTACCGAGTCCTGGCTCCACTGGCTCATGGACCTTCCTACTATGCGAAGGGGAAAGCGTACTATGCTGTCGGATGTGATGGAGGCATCACAGAATTCGAGTTACAACCAGACATAGAAACACCTGTCGCGGTGCCACTCTTCTCCCTCGTCGAGAACACACATGTGAACCCGGCCTTGATGCAGGACAAGTTGTTCCTCCGGGTGTACACCGAACATCTTCCAGATGTAACGATGACCTCTCCATGACTTCAGGTGTGGCATGATGAGAACGACCAGGAACTAAAACGTGCGGGCTCTAGACAACGAATCCTACATGTAGAGCGAGAGCATCAGCAGGTCCAAGCCATGGCTAACCAGCATTTAGAGTTGACATTGCAACGAGGTGCCTCGGATTGCGTAGCTGTACCAGTCTTGGTTCAGAAGGGAGGGGTGGCCCAGGAGGTGGGGGAGCGAGGTGCCTTCAAACTTGTGGTGGCTGGGACCAACATTCTCGGTGAGGTGCACGATCTGGCTGATTGCTGTCTCTATCAGCAGGAAACGAAGTCGTATGCTTTACTTTGCCTGACCAGTGGCCACGATGATCTTGAGTCAGTGCTCGAATGGCCGGATGGCCTGTGTCACTTGAGAGGAAGGGACATCCCGGCTAACCATGGCAACTAGCTCAGCTTTCATATTGGGAACCTGTTCAGAGAATGAGGGGCACTAGCCCGGTCAGAGTAATGGTGCTGTACTTTGGATATAGCAAGGTTCACTTCTCGCAAAATGGAAGTATTCAGCTGGTAGCTCCGTGAGGTGCATAGAGCATAACTCCAGCAGCTGTTCCAGCTATCACCGCTGCTACTACTATGGCCTCATCTGTCTTCTGACCTGCTGATGACACATATTCGAGCATCGGCTCAGAGAACTTTACAGTCTCGTAGTACTCATCAAGACTCGCATCAGTGTCTTGGATGTTCCGAGTGGCTTGAGCCTTTTGTTGCCATCGGCGTGCCTCCCTTTGGTGCATATGTTCGAGTGCCTTACTGTACTCAAACTTCTCCTTAGACAGCTTCTCATCACCTGGTCATGAGGTTTTCTCTCTACCTCTGTTGCCCTATGGTCGGCGAAGCTGAGACCCCAGTTTGCCAATGCAAACACGCCTGCATTCAAGATTACGGATGCCATGTCTATATATAGCGAGTTTAAATTCACCATATAGTCAGCAGGAACTACAAGCAATGTATGAACCGGAAGCTTTCAAGGATCCAGTTGAGGACTATGATGAGGATGACTATGACGAAGCCAATGTTGAGGATGATTATGACGAAGACAATGATGAGAATGCCTATGATGAGGATGCCTATGATGATGTAGAGCCGGAATCCCGCTGACTAATCTACTGAGCCAAGGGAATTTATCTCTTGGCCCACTAGCAGCAGTTGGGGATCTGATTGCTCTGTTCACGATGAAGGCTGGCGAGACGGTCCGCAAAATCGCCAACAATGCTTTCCATGGAGTTGAGAAGATCTCTGAGGCTATTCCAGCCATCGCCTCGGGGGGTAGGAACATTCTTTGGGCTGCCGGACATTTAAGATATGGCTTCTCTGTATGACCTGGTCAGGTCCCTTAACTGGCAAGCCGTGATCGATAAGCTACCCTTCAGTGACGATACCGCAGAGATTAGACAACAGTCGTCTGTTCGTTTGTCTAGAGTTTTCCCGAGCTGTACAGGAGAGGACAGGTGTCGACGTCAGAGATGAAGTCCGAGAGTTCACCCGCAATCTCTCTTGAAGATATTTATTACCGGCTCAGCAGTTATTATCATGAGCCTCACCAGCTGCTCGAGACTGCGCGTCGCAAGGGTCATAGATTCACCTTGGCTCACCAGGCAGGCGATGTGGCAGATCTACACGCCTCGTCCACAGCACATTCAGTATGCACACTTCGATGAACCTGTCCCGAACAGAGTCCATCAGGCTGATGTGCTGTTCCTTCCGCATGACAGAGTCTGTTCTGGAAGAACATGTAAGACCTACAAGTACGCCCTCACCATCGTCGATGTCGCCAGCAGGTTCAAGTTTGCGGTGCCGCTTACGGATAAGTCTGCATGTTAGATGGCTGCCGGGTTCCAGAGTATCTATGAAGACCTGAAAAATCCCCTCCAGTGGTCAGGGTTACTGCAAGTGGATGAGGGTGAGGGGTTTAGAGGTGAAACTGCGTCCCTCATGCGGAAACATGGTGTGGCGATTAGACGAGGCAAGGTGGGACATCACCATGCCTAGGCTATTGTTGAGCGGTGGAACTGGACACTAGCAGAGAGGCTGTTCCCACATCACCATGCTCAGGAGATGGCTGTCCCGACTGGCGATCGTTCCAGAGTATGGGTGAGAGGGTTGTCCTTTGTGGAGGAGAGATCCAATGCTGAGGTCACTAGGCTGATAGGACAGAAGCCTGTCAATGTCATTCAGCAATCCTATGTGGCCCAACCTCGATGTTCTGTTCAAGAGCTGCACTCAGAGGCTAGACTTCTATCGAATTCCCTGGTTCGGTATTCGTATATGCCTGCGAGTTGGAGGGTGGACGTAGGCGGGCAACTGACCCAAACTGGTCGATAGATGTATACACGATTGACAGGTATGTGGATATGGCTGGACAGCCTATGCTGCACTACCTGGCACGCCAGCATGGAATGCGGAGCAGTCCTAGGCGGCCGTTTGTATGAGAGGAGCTTCAACGAGGCCCTCCAGACACTCAGCTGCCACCATCTAGAGTTCTTTGATGAAGGCATCCCTGTGACCATATGCCAGGGTGTAAATACCATCTGGAGCGATCCATTGCTTGGTGTCTAAGGGATTGAGGCTGATCTTGTTCTGGTGGAGCCCATAGATATGGTGGCCCTCACTCCTCAGCATATCCATATCATGGTGAAAGACCTTACGCTCCAAGAGACATTCTTTGTACTGATCATGGCCAATCTGATACTTGACGACAGCCCTGTGTACCCCCTTTGCATTTTTGATCTCCTGTTAATCTGAGCACTTGATTGAATACATCTTCGGATGCAGGCCAACAAACTCCTGAATTAGTACACCAGCACACTCATCCTTCATCTTGCCAATGACCTTCTTGTTGACAGTACGGTGTAGTGGGTGTGTTACTGGATAGTCGCTTGTGTCATGGATGTCACTCCTGGAGGCCATATCAGCATAAATGTCCTCGGTCTGAACCTCCAGGTGAAGACTGTCTGTGTCAGTGTGAAGGAGATTGCCCCTGGTGCCATACTGTTCCTTGAGGCGGTTGTAGCAGAAGTCATACATAGGGTGTTTGGATAGATCGAGGATGGACATGCCCACATAAACTGGGCGGCTCAACACCAGGCTGGTCTTGTACATGTGGAGAGCAGCTAGATTATCATCGAACACCTTTACCCGGGCGAAGTTGGGCTTGGCTATGAGCCACCTCAGCCTGTCCTCCTCGGTTGACCGCACCAGCTTGTCATCCACTCACTTGCGTAAGTTCTCCATGGTCTTACCAAAGACACTGTTGTTCATCAGCTTGTAGAGATCCTTCTCAAAGTCGCTGTTGGCCTTCTTACATAGCTCTGTGTTAAGTTGGATGTAAGGCGCCATCCATGGTGACTGATTGAAGCGTAGAACCCTGTGTATTTTATTCAACCTCATACCTAGGCTGAGATAAAGCTTTAGGTTGCGGTAGTGTAGGACATAGTGCTCTTTGTCAGATTAGGTACCAGTTTTTCTGCTGGCGTTTCCGCTTTGCCCAATGCACACTGATACTCTGAGAGCCACTCTCCCTTCACCTTCATCCACTCAGACACCAGCGGGTAGGCATTGTGCATGTCATGCATCTCTTGTGGGTTCTCAAGATCAACCTCTAGGATGTAGCGCTTTTCATAATCATCGGGATGTTGTGTAATATCTTTGACATCAATGTCCTCCACCCACTCGAACCCCTCAGTTGGTAGGTATTGGCTCATTGCCCAGCCATAGAGATTGTTAGCATCCAGATACATGATGTGCCTTGTCGGCTATTGAGAATTATAGCCAGCTATATATGGGTTGTTTGCTTTAGCATAGCGTTTGTTGACCATTGATACACCACGCCTGAGTCCTTTTTCTATGAAGAGATGCATATCATAGTCTGTTAGGAGCTCTAGCTCTACACCTGCTTTCCTTAGAAGTGCATCCCAGCTCAACCCCGGGCTCATGTAATAATGTGCTGAGTCCAGCTGATACTGCTGGAGGCACGTGATGCGGAAGTTCTCAAAGACATCTGCGAGAAGTAGGGTGTCAGTTCTCAGATAGAAATCATGATAGTCACCCATGGTCTGGCAGCCGAACTCGGCCCAGACAGCATGTGCGTGGTTTTAGTCACTGTCAGATATTTCGCCAGAGCGTTTACTATAGAAAGCAGCTTGAGGTGGAAGAGAGGTCTCATTGTAACGGTGCCACCCATCCATGTGCTCATAGGGGAATACACCTTTGCGGAGCAGGATGTGTGGCACCATACTGTTTTGTAAGTGGGAACATTGTGGAACTAGCTACCAGCTTGTCAAGTGATGCTGAGAGGAACTGGGCTGAGTCGATGAACCGAAGCCGACAGAGGCTGAAGGAGATGTACTTCTCCATATTGTTGGGGATGCAGTTGATCTGTCCCTTTGTTTGGGAGATAGCCTGCATGATGAGGTGACAATCATACCCGCGCAGGTTGTAGAACACGACTCGGATGGTGGTGGTCTTACGGTTGAGGTGCAGCTTTAGATTACACACATTGTGTGCTGCTCCCTGGTAGAGGCCAGTGATGTGGCAGTGATCTCTGACACTATCTCCATTTAACGGTCTGTCACATACATGGCAACTGACTGCAGTTTTATGAGCTGTCTAGTCATCTCCATCGTCCCAGGGTGGGTGAGCACGGTCTTTATCTTATCCTCTTCCTATACCAATCGATCCAGGAAGTGTTTAGCTGCATCTTCTCCTCGATACAGCACTGGCAGTTTACTTGCGCCGTCACAGTGGACCACAATGTATGAGAACCCACAGATCTCACGGTGTTGTGTTTTCTGTGTGTTGCTCTGAGCTGGATTCGCCTCTGGCCCCTCAATCTTGGTTGTTAGGGCTTCAAAGTCGGCATAGATGATGAATGGCACCTTGAGTTGCTTGTGGTAGTTGATAAACTGTAGCATCTTCGTGTCCTCTGTAGGCATTCTTATACGCATTGGTCTGTCACAGATACCACAGCACTCCGGTTTGTGCTTGATGAGTAGATCCTCTCAGGAATAGCACTGGAGGCAACGTTCACAGAAGTCTTTTCTCCAACTATCTACTTTGGTCATGGAGCAGTCGATTCAGGTCCTTAATCCAGGCGTAGTGCTGCTTACCAGCTTTCTCAATCAATAGGAGATTGGTTCTCGGAATAACCGGGTCAGCATCACTTAGCTGCAATGGGTAGACACCCTTGGAATACCCGAATACATTAATAGCCAAGCCATTCTGTCGGTCAACACGTTTAAGCTTGTGGAGAGTGGTTGGGGAGTCTACACCTGTCATATCGAGGGTATCCCAGTGCGGGGCATATTTGGAGACTCTCTAAGGATCCTTATAAACTGGGTGTAGTGCAGCTAGGAGTGACCATCGGAGACAGTGATCATCCTTATTCCTAACATTGATCACTACATGCTTATGTTTGATTGAGGCAGGGAGGTTTTTGTAGGACCCGCCACGTAGAGGTTCGTATCTGGCGATGCTAAGGTAAAGAGCTTCCACTCGATCCATGGCCCATCTCGACCCTTCACGAATGTAGTTCTCAAGGCCTTGCGGCACCTTGGCTTTGGCTTCCTTCACAGCCTCGCTAATATCACTTGCTTTGAAGACAGGTTGCTCAGAAGCTAGTGAAAGAGCTGCTAACCCTTCAGCATATGTGGCAGGATTGATTAACCATTGCTACAGAAATCTTGTCAATTCTTGGACAGATTTATCCATTGATATACCTATAGTTGGCTTATGTCTAAATTGAAATTTTTTTCTCCAGTATCTGGATTTTTGTTCTGACATGATTAATCTTAGGATGTTTATATATCTAAATGGAACAAAAAATATTTTGTTATTTATTATATTTTTTTTTATTATTTTTTATATTTGCTCTAGTATAATAAGTGTACACACAATATATGCACACAATTTGAAAGCTGATCTGGATTTCTGACGATTAATCTTAGGATGTATGAATTGTTTTTGTGTTGGCTCGGTCTGAGCATGGTGGTGGCCCCGCCGTGGGGTGGGGCGGGGACTATGGGTATAGCGCAGTTGGCGATTCTCCACCTTTTTTTGTTTTAAAGATGGTAACAATTATGTGCATGCAATAAATAAATTATCAAAGTTGTTCCAATTTTATAAAAAAAAAAAAGAGACGAATCTGATTTGATAATTAGCTAAAGAAAATTACGATAGTGCTCCAGGACTTCCTGCACAGGGCGACTGATCTCCAGAGCAACGCACTCACCTTTGTATGTCTTGACTGGCGGTGTGCCTACCTCACATCGGGCCCATGGCTCATATTCGTATGTATAAGGCCACTTGAGATTTGGCGCAAGCATGTATTTGGTTGTTGGACACGTGGCGTCATAGACAAAGCTGTGGTTCTGCATGGCATCAAACTCCATGTTGCTTCCTATCATTAAATCTGGCGCTCTTACACCGACCACCTCGTTATCTTGTAATCCGACCTTTTCCTTCAGCTTGGCCTTCATATCTTAATATAGAAGAAACAGGAGCAACCATCAGAGATTACAGATCTTCAATGGACCTTTCCAAGTTTACCCATCTATCATATGACGTCATAATCAACTACGTGACTTATAGGATGACGTCATATTCATGACGTCATGAATGACTCGATATAGTCCGTCTTTAACGCTTAATAGGCCGACACGTTGCATGAATTGCATGTCTTTACCATTTAATAAACATTCTGTTGAATATTTTGAAACTAATTTTACTGGGCGCTGTTGCTGCCATAGGCAGCAACAGCACCCAGTCAAGTTAGTCTCAACATATTTAACAGCTCACGTGTATAGCTTTCTGGAAATTGATAGTCAAGGCGTTCGGGGATCGATCCATCCCAACACAATCGAGGTAGGGGTGGAGCTTAGCTAGGGATTGGCGGGGAATAGCTCAAACTGGAAAGGTCCATTCCTTAGGATGTTGTTTTAGAAACCAGTGTCGCCAACCAAAGATGCCTAATTTACCTGAATGACATTCCTGATTCAAATCAGACCAATCGTTTCCGGGACATAGAGCCAGACAGACAGATGGACGGACGGACGTACGGATCGGCGGACAGGCAGGCAGGCAGGCAGGCAGACAGACAGGCAGTCAGTCAGGCAAATGAAATTTCACTCTGATATGGGGGCAGGTGAGTGCCCCCTGGTGCCTGGGCCTCCCCTATTTAGTTTCACTTCCTGGCATCAAGTGTGAATTGGGAGCACCAGACAGATGCCCGGTTTGTAATATCTATGGTTCTTCCCAGCACCTCGTTGAACAGGGTAACCCTTGCGAACTGAACCAATGATAGCGTTCAATGTATTTACTCATAATTACTGGCCACTTATATTTATATACGACCAGGCCGAACCAGTTCACATAATTTATCAATCTGTTATAGTCTGAATGCATACCTCCAAGATTACTGTACCATTCCTGATATGTATGCGGAAGCGTCCCATCTAGTGACGTCACGCCAAACTCATGTCCGAGCATGCGCAACTTTTTAACCTGGTTATAGTCCGTATAGAGATCCTGCATGAAGAAAGTCCCCGCATTCAGACATCCGTTAGGGTTGGTGCGGACTCCAAATATCTCTTCATAGTAACTGGATAGCTGGACATTAATGGCTTGATCGAACGTGATGAGGATAATCTGGGGAGTGTCTTCCGGTTGCAGGTTACCAGGAATTCTGGGATCGTTAAAACATCGACAAGAGGGCAATCGACACTTGTCGATGTTGCAATCTTCCGCAACTGCGAGGAGGCACGTTGAGATTAGCAATATGAGGAGCTTAGACAATAAACTGATCATCGGAGATGCCATGCTAAATAAGTAAATAAATAAATAAATAAATAAATAAATAAATAAATAAATAAATAAATAAATAGATGATGAATATGAATATGTCTGAAAAGTGACCCTACACTCGTTTAACCTTCATCACGAGGCTAGAGAAATGGATTTAGGGCCAGGTTTGGTATCGCCAAGTTAAATTTATTAATTATGTTAATTAGTATCGACCACACTCGTACCAGGCAGCACGTTGTTTTTCCAAGGTTTATGAACTGTTTTGGATGCAGATATGTATGATGATCTCTAAAACAGCGAAATCTATTTACTAGCCTATCGAGCCAGTCATTCCAGTGGTAAAATTTTAAAAAATAGTCGTCTTTTGGCCTACAAATGGACATTTATCAAGACCCCTACAGAGGCCGGTCTTGGCATGTTTCGTCCTGAAAGGTTAATCGAGGACATAGCTGCGCTAACATAGCCTGGGCACAACGAATGCTGACATGAGTACTAGGCTACTACCTAAGCATTTGGGCTTCTATAAAATGAGAATCGGCATTCAACATGCATTCGATGCCATCATGAGACCACATATCCTTCAATATCGCCTTCAAGCTGGCTATGATGAAGACGAATTACGCCTGGTGAGACCTCTATTGCCAAACAGAAAGAGTCAAATCATCGTTTTCTGCGCAGTTTGAAACATCAATAGGATCACCAGAAACCGATGGGTTATCACCAGCGCTTTTCACTCAGTACCTCGCCGTAGCACCGATCTCAATAATAGGTTTTCCACTAGAGATGGAATACGCAGATGATGTTGACTTTATCTACAAGGAAAAACGTCTTCTTGATGCATTACCTTCAATAACTAATAACAGCTCAAAGCTGCAAAACTCTTCGTGAATGAAGCCAAAACAAAGTTCACTCCGAAATGAATGTTGAAGGTACAAGCTCCACCCACCAAGCCAGGGCACTAAGAATTTGAGGAATAGCAGAATCTTGGGTTCCCTTCTCTGCAGTTCTATCGATATTGTAACTCGCTGACAGGAAATACCGCGCTTTAAATACTTTTAAAAGTTGCGGATTCGCTGCTCTAAAATCCACATGAAAGTCAATACGCAACTATATGATGCTGCATATGTTTCGGTAAAGCCATACAATTACAACGGCTAGGCAGCTTCGAAACGCCTCTTGAACAAACTTGATGCATGCCACCACAAATAGTTGCGGCCCATTACAAATCATCGCTAGCCACACAGTCTAATCTCAAAAGGAACACACTCTACAGACTGTGTAACACAGGACCACTATCTGTGGGGGTAGAGCAACGGCGATGGTCTTTGTTCGGACATATTCGTCGAATGCCAGAAAATATGCCTGTTCAGAAATTACTAGAATTTTCAGTTGTAGATACCAACCTGTATCAGCCAACATGATCATCATCAGCCAATATCACCACCACCACCACCACCACCACCACCACCACCACCACCACCACTACCACTACCACCACCACCACACACAATAACAACAGCAACAACAACAACAATAACAACAACAACAACAACAACAACACACCACCACACCACCACCACTACTACCATCATCACCACCACGACCACCACTATCACCATCAGCATCATCACCACTACTACCATCATCATCACCATCACCACCACCACTATCATCATCACCATCATCACCACCATCATCACCATCACCACCACCACCACCACTATCACCATCACCATCACCATCATCACCACCACTACCATCATCACCACCACCACCACCACCACCACCACTATCACCATCATCACCACCACCACCACGACCACCATCACCATCACTATCACCACCACCACCACCACCACCACCACCACCACCACCACCACCACCACCACCACCACCACCACCACCACCACCACCACCACTTAAAATTTAGCTCGTATCAATCAGACACCTCATCCAGATATGCAGGTAGCAATCTATCCAGGTGCTAAGATAAACCACATTAGGAATATGGTTAGAAAACACAATGAGGTCTTCCAACCTCAGCGTATCATCCTTAACATCGGAATTAATGATAAGGACGAACTTCAGCATGACACCTCCCAGAGAATTGAGAATCTGTTTAGTACCATGCGTTCAAAATTTCCAAAGGCTAAAGTTCACTTTGCCAAACTAAATTATTCGAAGCACCTGACTACAACCCAGAAACGAAACATACAATTCGTTAACAGCCGTGTAGAGGCCTTAAGGTCCAAGGTCCCTATCCTGCCCAGCCTCCCCGTGTCTGAATTTCAGGTGGTTGAGGACAACATCCACTGGACTGAGTGTACTGCAAATAGGATGTATAATAGTTGGTTATCACCCCTTAATTTAAACTAACTACGGGTCAGGGTACTAACCACCCAGAAATTGGCCTAGGTGGTAATATCATTAACCTAACTGGTTCTACATTGTCTGAAGCAGAAAGATCGTTGCTAAATCTTGGTCTAACATATGTACCAACACCACGGCCCAAAGTCGACATAGATGCTCTTTTAGATAATGGCTTATGGGAAATTGAAGAATTTTCTCACTGTGTAAAATTAGCAGACTTTTTTCGAAATTCCAAGAAAAACTACTTTCTACCTTTTGTTGAAAAAACTGGCTGGGCACCTAACTCGAAGTTGGTTGACCCTGCGATCCTTGATAGTATAAAAGCTATTAAGGAGCGTGTTGAAAATTTAGAATTTCCTAAAAATCATCAAAATTTGTCATATCAAGAACGTTTAGCCTTAACAGGTTTGCGTAAAAACAATGACATCGTTATAAAGCCTGCTGACAAGGGATCTGCTACTGTATTAATGCGTAAGGATAATTATATTCGTGAAGCGCATCGGCAACTCAGTAATCTGAAACACTACCGCAAATTAGACGAACCACTCTGGCAAAATAATTGTGATAAATTTAATGGAATCCTTCAAGAAATGGCTGACAAAAAGGCCATAACGAAAAAGCAGTTTAAATACCTTACTGCTAAACGAGATTCAAATCCACGTACGTTTTACCTTTTGCCAAAAATTCATAAACCTATTGAGTCATGGTCCGACCCTATGATACCACCGGGTCGACCTATTATCTCTGATTGCGGCTCTGAATCTTATCGAATTAGTGAAATTATTGATTACCACCTACAACCAATTGCGAATAGACATTTCAGCTTTTTGAACAACACTGAGGATTTCCTATCCGAGGTCTCCAAAATTTCTGTTCCTCCAAACTCACTCTTGATAACCCTCGACATCGATGCTATGTACACAAACATTGACATCGAAAGGGGTTTGTCTTCTGTTCGCAGAGCATTTGATAAATATCCCGATAACAATAGGCCCACTAGCGAAATATTAGCTCTCCTGGAGCTGAGTTTAAAGGGCAATGATTTCGAATTCGCTTGCGAAATCTACCAACAAATCTGTGGATGCGCTATGGGTAAACGTTTTAGTCCTAGTTTTGCCAACATCTATGTAGCTGAGTGGGAAGAAGATGCGCTTAACAAATGTCCTAAGCAGCCCTTATTTTACCGCCGTTACCTCGATGATATTTTTATGATCTGGAATCATTCGAGGGAAGAGTTTGATGAATTTTTCACTATTTTGAACAATCACGATCCTAACATCAAACTTAAAGCCAACATCGACCAGTCGTCCGTAGACTTTTTGGACGTTACTCTCTACAAAGGTGTAAATTATAACACGAGTGGGCTTCTTGATTACAAAGTATTCTTTAAGCCCACCGATTCCCATCAACTACTGCATAAGAAATCTTTCCATCCACCTCATACTTTTACAGGTATTATCAAATCACAGATTATCCGATTTCACCGAAATTCTAGTGATAGAAAGAATTTTGAATCTGCATGTTCCACCTTATTTAAAGCCCTCAAACCGAGGGGATATTCAACACGATTTTTGCGCAAAATAAAATCCGAAACTTTACATGATTTGGAAACTATTACTGATAAGGCTGCCGATCAAAAGCCTACCAAAATTCGTCACAATCGTCCGATTATAGGCGTAGGACAATCTCAGAAATGTGGAAAGAAGAGGTGTAAATTAGACCTCTATCTACCTAATCAGTCAACATTTGTCAGTTATCAGAACAAAAGCAAATTCCAACTTCAGTCTAATTTAGATTGCGATTCTAAAAATGTTATCTATTTAATATCTTGCAAATTATGCCAAAAGCAGTATGTCGGTGAAACAAAATGCCATTTCAGATGGCGAGCAACTAGACACCTTTGCGATATTAGACACGACGAGGACACCAACGTAGCTCAACATTTCAATCTTCCTGGTCATTCTGTCGATAGACACTTTGAAATTATGCCTATTGAGCAACTGCCTCTTTCTGCTACGGCCGAAGAAACTGATAAACAAAGAAAACTTCGAGAATCATTTTGGATTAAGCAACTGAAAACAAAATGGCCTAGTGGCATAAACGTGGACCCTGGTCTTGCTGATCAACGTGAAATTATTCCATTCAGTTTAACATACAATCGGAAAAATGTTGAAATTTCTGAAATTTTGAAAGATGAATATCATAAATTGCAGGATAAAATGAAAGAACCTCTCAATTTGCGTCCAGTGATAGCCTTTAAGAAAAACTCCAATCTACGTGACATCTTGGTTAATTCGAAATTAACTCTTCAAAAACCTTCAGAATGAATGATATATATTATTCATATTTTATAGGCCATACCGCCTCTATCAAACAAACATAACAAATCTCAGACAATAAAATAAATAAAAAATATCTCCCAACCTTGGGAGATCCTGAGCCAGTGCGTTTAATCATATAACCACTACCACCATCTCGAAGCATAAAGACATCCGTAGCTCTTTGAACACGGCCATGCACCAACAATCATTTACAATGTAGTACTTATTCGGCTGAATATTTTGAAATTAATTTCACTTGGAGCTGTTGTTCCACTTGTCGGCAGCAGGTTGCTATCAAACTCGTGTTAAAATATTCAACATGTACTTTAATTCAAAGAAAGAGACTCTCCAAATATAAGCCATTAGCAACAAAGAATACCTTTCACGGGCTTATGATGGTGGGTGCTAATAGTTTGTCTCTTGCTCCCCCACCCCACCACCACCCCACCCACGACCACCCTGCCCCAACCCGCCCTTACCTCACCTGCGATGCGAAACCAGGAATTAACTTCCGTATAACTAACTATAATAAACAGCTGCTATCGAACGTTTGAAAAACTGCATGATACGGATCTAAATAGTAGCCTTAAACGCTATAGCATATAAAAAACCCTACACAATATGGGTACAAACAAATAATTTATCACACGCGATCACGTGAATAAGCAATGTTCATTGTGTCAATCGAACGTAACCCTAGATATCAGGTATGATAGCTTCATTCAGACATAAAAGTTTATCATTTGAATATTTTGAACATGTATCTCGGGGATTATGAATTGAGAATTAAGACACACCCTATATTAAGCGACCACCGTTTCGTCAGTCCGGATTCACCAGCCATTAGGTATACATATCACTAAAGGCGCATATTCCAGAATGCGTAACGTTCAAATTGTTTGAATTGTATAACTTTAGAGGCTTAAATTTTGTGTCTAGATCTAATGAAGTAAAATAAATCTTAACATATTATGATTTCATTCCATAATTAATTACTTTAAATGATTAAATTGTGAAATTAAATTAGAAACAGTAATCCCTTAATTGCTCAATTAAAATAATTATATTTATTCATAAGTAATTAAATCATTACATTGAGGTACACGACTTAAGTCTCTAAAAGTATATAATTCTAACAATTTTATTTTCAAGCATTAAGCCTTAGATCTATCTTAGGCCCCTCCTCTTTTATAATTAAATGTTTTGACAATCTCAAGAAAAGAATCTTTTCTCATGCTTTATTGTGCCTGGCCCGAGGGCCCGAGATTTGTTCACACTGACAAAAAATGTCAGAAATTACTAAAGAAGAACCATCTTGGGCACAGTTGCAGTTCATGTTCAAGTCGCATGATTATGCACAGTTTTGCGCCCCAGACCCATAAATACACAATGGAGAGATCCGAGTGGTAACTCAAGTATGTGGTGTCATAATCAATTACGCCACATGTAGGCTGACGGCACAATTAAAATACGGAATGAATGACGTATTTCAGATTAGACTGTGTGGCTTTTGATGAGTTACAATGGATCGCAGCTGTTTTCTGTGTCTTGCATCAAGTTTGTTCAAGAGGGTGGGGGTTGTTCGGAGCTCCCAACTGTTGTAATTGTATAGCATTATGGAAACACATGCGGCATCATATAGTTGCACGTTGACTTTTATTTTTTCTATTACACAGCGAGTGGAAATGTTGGCAGAGCTGCAAAGGAGGGAACCCAAGATTCTGCTCTCCCTCCTCCCCTCCCCCACCCCTCCACCCCGCCACCCCACCCCACCCGCTTCTCACTTCCTCTATTAGGGAGCGGGTACCATCATCATTCATTTCTGTGGTCTTGGATAGGTATACGTGAGCTTACCTCCATGCGTGCCTGCGTATGTGCGTGCTTGTGTATATAAAATTTAATGATTTTGCTAATATGTTAACACAACAAATATGCTTGTTACCGTACAAGAGAAATATTCAATTTTTGTCAGATATTGATTGAATGATCCGGATCATGATCCGATCAAATTGTGGATATATTGGTATCTCTAAAACTACTGATCCTAACTGACTCAGATTTCAACATAAGAACAATTATTACGATACACCTTTTGCAGTCGCAATCAGTATCCTCCTTTCCACTGTGTCCTGTCCGCTGAGACCAGCTTAAGCCCATTTAGGGGTTTCCGTCTTTAGCTGTCTTAGGCCGTGTTCTCATTAGAGACTTAATCAGAAATAACGCCACACTGAAGCATGGCGTTATTCCCGATTAACTTTCTAGTAAGACCACGGCCTTAGATGCCATTTTAGGCCTGATCGCAGATCACTTAGCAAGTTGATGTTATGGCGTCCTCTGCATGCATGATAAAAGTTGGCATTTGGTACTGGAAATTTCACTGGTTTTTGAGACGTCATATTCTCTGTTATTCGAATATACATGTCCAAACATCTCTGCTGCGCTACCCACACAGAGAGTGGAACTGTGGTGCCCATTTGGCAAAATGTGGAGTATAAAATTAGGCTACGTGGCCTGCAATGATTCGTATTGACTCGCAAGTGGCGAGCATCAAGTTTGCCCACTATGGCCTTGGTAGCTGCCCAGCTGTTGCCGTTATAAAGCATTATCGAGATATAAGTAACATGGTATATGCGCATCTTGATGTCTGTTCAGGTTTCCAAGTATCAAATTGAAGTCAGTTGTCATCTTGATGAAATGTTGATAGGCGTATGCGCTTCATTGTGGAGAGAAGCCAGTATTGAAGGAACATTATGTGTTTTCTTAGCGGCCGTGCTACACACATTCACAATGCGACATTTTGTGGCGGTGGTGGTATGGCTAAGTCTATAATTGCGATACGGTCGCTAATGTTTACAAGAACTGAAAACATGACTCATTAATCTAGATCCAATTACATAGCATAACGACTAAAATGGCTTCTTGAAATTCGCTGCTCAATCAGAATTAACTTGTTACCAGACATAGGTATTTATTTGGAGTGATTGAAGACGTGTAGACATGGACAAGTTGGTGCTCGAGGATGTTGAACACATCAGTTGCGTGTTTGAGGAAGCATAGACATGGGATGTGCGACTGGCTACGTCAGTGGTTCCAGGAATCCGGTTCATGCCTGGCACCCTGCCATATGTAAGCTAGAGGAAGCGTACGGGGCACCAGGCACGAACCAGGTTCCTGATATTCACTGATGCGGCCAGTCGCCAAAAACGCAGCCCAGGGCAGGGTGTTGAACACACCAGTTACTTGGTTGAATGCGTGTAGACATATTTAGGCTGTTGAGCACGGTAGGTGTTAGGTTGAAGAAGGGTAGACATGGCCAGACTTTTGTTTGTATGTGTGTTATCAGTCGGCAATACTTGACGATGTTGGTTTCCCAGACGGTAGACCGCCTGAAGGTGGTGCCTTCTCCTCTACCGATGCCTGCACAATTCAGGACATTGTCGATCAATCTTGGCCAATGGACCTTTCCATTTTTAGCTATGCCCCGCCCATCACTAGCTAAGCTCCACCCACACCTCGCCGTGTTCTGATTGATCGATCCCAGAATGCCCTAGCTATCAAATTCCTGAAAACTATGCAGGGAAGCTGTTGAATATTTTGTAACTAATTTGACTAGGTGCTGTTGCTGCCTATGGCCGCAACAGCGCCCAGTCAAATTAGTTTCGAAATATTCAACATAATATTTATTAAATAGTAAAAGCAAACAACTTGTACAACAACGCATAGACCGTCTTCAAATATGCGTTCGTGGCGTACTTATCGACATCATTCATGACGTCATCCATTATGATGTCATTCTATACATCGCGTGGATGATTATGACGTCATATGATGGGCGCATACTCTGGAAGGGTGAATTACAAAGCCTAGATCACGGTGACTGGTATGTCTCCGCTCAATTCAACATAATATTCCCAAAATTTAGTACCGAACATAAGGCAGTGTACCAAGTATATTTGCATATGGACTTAAAATTTCTGGGGATCCAAAACAGTGACAGACAAAATAATTTCGCTTAATCTTTTTTGTTCCTGCGCAAATTCAAGGTACACCTATAGACGCCACATGAATAGAATGTTATTATAGGCCTATGCGATATTTTTTATTATTTTGAACCCAGCCATGAGATAGTGCAGCATCACACAACATTTACTCTCCTAAATATTAATAGAGACCAGTATGACTATGGTCATGACAACTTGGCACTTGGCAGTTCTGAGGGACCTGGGGTAATAATTTCCGACACTTTGCTCAGTGGGGACTGCGTTCTATTAGGTCCGTCTTTAACTCTTAATAGTCCGACACATTGTAAGAATTGTATGTCTCTACTATTTAATAAACATGCTGTTGAATATTTTGAAACTAATTTGACTGGGCGCTGTTGCTGCCCTAGGCAGCAACAACGCCCAGTCAAATTAGTTCAAAAGTATTCAATAGCTTACCAGCATAGTTTTCTGGAAATTGGTTGTCAGGGAGTTCAGAGATCGATCGATTCAACGCGAGGGATGTGTGGGTGGAGCTTAGCTAATGATGGGCGGGGCATAGCTTAAATAGAAAGGTCCATTGCTAAATGACGTAATGATAGGCCTATATGAAAGATAGATAACATTAACGATTGTGTATCTTTGTCTCACAACTCTCTATTGTCGACAAATACGGCATAGAGATGACTCACACGATACAGTCAGTAGATTATGCAGAGGATACTGTAGGCCAGACTCTTTACTGATATCTCATACCAATCTTTAATAATAATAATCTTTATTTAACTCATATTACCACTCTGATGTCCACATTCTATCCTTTACTATGTCAATAGCAAAGAAACTGGTGTACATTTTCAACCGATTTTGGTGACAATGTTGTTGTCTACGACAACAACATCCTCTACCAAATTTGTTGGAAAATGAACATCAGTTCATCTTTGAATTTAATTTGAAATTTTAAAATTTAACGTCAGAGTGGTAAGTGGTGTGGGTAATCTCTAGATAACCGTAGCGAACTCGATCTATTACTCGAGCATTCATAACGTTCATCTCTCCCCTGATAACCACGCACACGAGGCCCAGGAATGCGCGTCACGGGTGAGTCACCGTCATATCTTAGTTAGTCATTGCCTAATCGTCAAACACTATCGATATACCACTTGTTTATTCATTTCAGTTTTACTACTTCGATGGGTACATGCGCACGTGTGTTCATGTGCGTGCGTACGTGCGTGCGCGCGTGCGCGCGTGCGCTCGTATGTGTATGTATGCATGTATGAATACCTGTCCGCCCGCCCGTCCACTCGCCCGTCCGCCCGCATGCCTGCCTGCAAGCACGTGCGTTAGTGTCGTGTGCTATCAGAGGAATGGTTTTAAGATGAATGAATGAATGAATGAATGAATGAATGAATGAATGAATGAATGAATGAATGGATGGATGGATGTGTAGGTGTGTTGGTTGACTGGCTGGTGGGTGGGTGCGTGGATGGATGGATGGATGGATAGATGGATGCGTGGGCGAAAGATTAGTTTGGATAAATTGATGGATATGTGCGTGGATGTGTGCGTGGATGGATGGATGGATGGTTGGATGGTCAGATGGACGGACGGACGAATGGATGAATGGATGGATGGATGGATGGATGGGTGCTGGGTGCTGGGTGCTGGGTGATGGGTGCTGGGTGCTGGGTGCTGGGTGCTGGGTGGGTGGGTGTGTGGGTAGATAGGTGTGCGTATATGTGGGCGAGTGGTTGGGTGGATGGGTTAGTGGATGGATGGAATGACGGATGAATGAATGAATGAATGAATGAATGAATGAATGAATGAATGAATGAATGAATGAATGAATGACGAAGGCAAGTAACAGCAACCAGGCAAACTAGATTAATCAATATTAGCAGCTTACCTGAAGGGACGCTTGATCTCAAGGTTGACAAGGGTAACTGCCCAATGAAATATGAAAACAAAATTAGTATTATCATCACATAAGGTCGGGTAAAACACGGATCGATCACGTTGGGATCAAAGTCTTGTGATAAAACCTCACCTTGTCAGGGGAAGATGCCCTTAGCTGTGTACCTGTAACCTCTGAACGTCTATCCGTATCTCACAAGCCTCCTCGTATATCTGTAATCACTTTAACATTAGCGGTGTCTTTAACTATCGATCACCTGGCCAGGTAAGTGCATCTTAGTTTTTGTTTTATACTGAATTCTATAGAGTACGGTATGGGAAAGTGATTAATTTATTTTGCTCTAAATTAGAAAAAAATACGCTACAACAATAATTTTAATGCAGAAATCGTTCGGAGTTCCACCATCTTTTAGAGAACACTACAACTCAGAAATAAGCTGACAGGTTTCCAAATCAAAAACAGAAACATGTTGGTTAATACAGGTTTAAATATTTTGAACACAATTGGATTGGTATTGCTGCCTTGCCTTCCAATCTAACTATGTTCAAAGTATTCAACAGTACGTTTTATATGCATATTGGTATTTGTTTGTCATAATGGTTATTTAATGATATATATATTTCTTAGAGCAAAAGTAGGCGGGCAATGCGCCCGGGCCTGAGTAGGCTACTAGCCATTGAAACGTTCGACTAGTCTCGGATTGGGTAAGCTGGCAAATCTAATTTCAACCCCTATAAGCTTATACAATTTTCTGTCTGTCATCTGCCTGCCGCTAAATTTAAATGGCACCTGATTTGGTGGTCATTAGTGTCAAGGATGGTTGTCTTTTTTGTCAATGACACAAATGACCATTGCCCCATTTTGTCAATGGCATCGGTTACGCTTGCAACGTTGACCAAGGGTGCTTTATACATCGGTAAATTATACTTGGCGCAATGGTCAATAATGTCAGGAACCTGTTTTCTTATTGTTGAGTGCCATCACCTATGCTTACCCCGTTGGCAAATTGTGTCAATGACACTTGACTCATTGCTCAAGAAGGTCAATGACCATGGTTCCATTGGTTAGCGGCATCAATTACACTTGTAGGTTTGACACACGATGCTTGTCCCATTGGTTGATCGTGTCAGTGATACCTGCGTTGTTGGTCATTAGTTGTAAGCAGTGGTGTAGTGGGACCGGAGCACACCGGAGCTTTGCTCCGCCTGCTCAGACACCTGCCCCATAGAACTCCTATTGTCACCCCTCCCGCGTTCCTGCTGCTGCCCAGCGCTCCGGATGCTCACACTCTGAGACTACACCACTGGTTGTAAGGATGATCGCCTCCTTGGTCAATAATTATAAGGACCACTGCCTCATTGGTATATATGGCAACAGCTATGCTTGCTCCATTGACCAATGGCGCTTGTTGCGCATTAATTAAACATGTTTACAGTTCCGCCTTAGCCTTTTTTTTTTTTTATCAATATTAGTATATAATTAACACGGCTGCCACAATTTCTGATCGAATCTCATTTTCAGAAGATCAACGATGAAAGGATTCCGCCTTGATGTCGTCTGCTTGACGATCATATTGTCTGTCGCCGGGCACCTGAACGCGCAATGTGATCCGAAAGTTTGTACCATACCCGCTTGTAGGTGCTTTGACGATCCGAACATCCCTGGCAACCTGTTGCCCATGGATACGCCACAAATAATCCTGATCACGTCTGAGAAGGTACCGGTAAACAATAAGATAATAGAGCGACTGATTTCTAACCATGCCCCGCCCATCTCTAGCTAACCTCTGCCCACCTTTACACGATGTTAACATTTTGAACTCTTCAGCTCCAGAATGCCAACTTCAAGGTAACTGTACAAGTATGATGTTGAATATTTTGAAACTAATTTGATTGGGGTATGTTGCTTCCTCCGGCAGCAACATCTCCCAGTCAAATTAGCTCCAAAATATTCAAAGGAACGTTTAGTAAATTGTAAATTTATCAAAAACTTACGGTTCAGACCTTAAAGTGCTCATATATTTCTAAAAGATATATATCCTAGCTAAATATAGGACTATTTGTTACTTGATGGACGCTTTAACTAACTAGGACTGTAGTCGCCAGTGTCGATAGATATTTGCTGTGGCCATTATTTCAATTCTGACCATAAGCCAGTCATTATACGCCTCCATATGAACTAGCTCTACGTACTGTTTAAACGCCATATCAGGCAAGATGGTAGAGTCACCTACAGCTTACCCAAGCTCATCAGTGACACTGGTAGTCAATTGTCATACAAAAAGGCCCTCGGGGAGCAGACGGCTAACATCGACGTCAGCTCCGATCCAAACAAAGCCCTAACCAAAATACTGAAATCTATGGAATCATCAGCTACTAGCACCATATGTGTTCTAAAAACAACAGAACTAGGCATACTGACGAGCCTCTCGTAGTAAAACTGTCAGCAGAACAGAACCGCTACGACTGCGCATCTAACAAAGTGGCCAAAGTGAAGATCGCACCAAACTACGCCAGGAACGCATATAACATTCTGCGCCACATTAGCGAACGCTTAAAAGATCTTGCTATCCAGCAAGCGGCCTCCCTAGCAGATAAAATCACTGCCACAGATGACTGCCACAAGCAGAAGTTGAGAAGGCATTTAAAGCCCTGAAAAATGGCCGTGCATCTGGACCTGATGGCATGAGCAAGGAACTATTCAAATATGCAAGTGACATTATCTCAAAACCGAGCACGCACCTAATCACTTCAGCTTTTATGGACTACCTTCCAATTGACGCTATAGGCCAAGGCATCCGTATCGCGCTACCCAAGCCCATGAAGCCACCTGGCCCCAGCCAATCTGCGGCCCATTGTGCTCCTTAACAGCATACGGAAAATCCTATACAATGTTACTCTATGCCGCATCCGAGACAAGATAGATGACTTCCTCGGATCATGTCAAAGTGGCTTCAACCGTGGACGCAGCTGTGCAGACATTATATGGACTCAACGCATGCTTGTGTCGGTAGTCATGTCCAAACGCTGGGATTTGTCATTATCCTTCGACACAATTAAGTGCTCAAAGATACTAGATGTACCACGCCAGGCCAGTTGCAATGAAGATGAGCTACGACTACTTGCAGACACCAAACTGAGAGTACAAGTCAAGTCAGTGATGTTTGTAGAGTTTGAGACATCAATCGGCTCCCCACAGGGAGATGGTTTACCCCCTGTGCTTTTCACCTGTTACCTGGCTGCTGCATTGAAGCCCCCTCACCCACCCCTGTGTCAATAGGGGGTATGCCGCTAGAGATGGAATATGCCGACGATGTGGATTCTATATACGAGGAAAAGAAACCCCTTGACGAACTTCTCACAATAGCTGTAAGCAAACTAAAAATTGAGACTCTTTATGAATGAATCCAAAACAGAGTTCACCCACATATACCTATCAACAAAGCATGAAACTAAAGAAAATGATGATCCACTCCCTGGCGGAAAAGCATGGAGGAAAAGTAAAATCCTGGGCTCACTATTTTGCAGTACTGCTGCCATTGCTGCATCTCTAGCTAAGCTCCACCCACACTTCGCTCGTGTTGGGATCGATCGACCGCTGAACTGTCTGACTATCCATTTCCAGAAAACTATACAGTTAAGATGTTAAATATTATGGTAGCAACATGGCCCAGCCAAATTAGTTACAAAATATTCAGAATACTTAATAAATAGTAAAGACATACAATTCGTACAGCAGCGCATAGTCCGTCTTCAATTATGCGTTCGTGACGCGCTTACCTACGTCATTCATGATGTCATAATAACGTCAATGATTATGATGCCATTCTACGCGTCATGTAGTTAATTATAACGTCATGCGATGAATGGATAAAGTAGAAAGGTCTATGCCATCATTATTTCAGAAAAATGCACAGGCCAAGAGAAGACTGTCTCTTGAAAATGTACCACTGAATGACTGGCTCGGTTACCGAGCCAGACATTCCAGTGGTAAATTTTCAAAAAATAGTCTCCTCTTGCCCTGCAAATGGACACTGACTGAGCAAAAAGTTAGACTTTCTATACCATTACCCCTTTAGCGGTCAAGGCGACAAAATGGCGTCCGTAGGTCTTGAGAAAAGTGCCTTCGGTGGCAAATAGAAAACTATATTTTTGTAAATTTCACTTGTAAATTAAACCATGGTCTTCATTTTATTGAAACGTCTCAAACTTTAAATGGTTAATTGATATGCGCTTTGAGCAGGGGCGGATCCAGGACGTCATTTGCCGGGGAGGGGGTGGGGGGGGGTGCACCCAAAATTTCAAGGGAGTTAGCTCTTGAAAATGGGCTCAATCCGCCACCAGCAGGTAAGTAAACAGAATTGACAGCCCTGCCGGGGGGTGGGGGTTGGGGTTGGTGGGCACGTGCCCGCAAAGTGCATCCCTTTTGGATCCGCCACTGTTGAGATGCTGTTGACACAACAACGCTTAAAGAGGAAAACAGCTTTTGTTGCGTATCTGACATTCTGCCACCAACGTGACGATCGATTTCCAATAAACTATAGATCACGAGTATGGGACGTAATCACACTAAGTTATTGGCTCAATCGATGTCTTATAAGACAACAGATATCTCTCTTATATCATAAGTTCAATGAAAACTGGCTGAATTTGCCGGATTTGGCACCCACCTTTTCGAAAAGCAATTTATGGTAAGTTCTATATCAGATTGAAATACGGCCAACACTATAGCTAATGCCAGTAAGGCCCGATTAATAAGTCGAACTTCTCTTGTGCCATGCCAGCTAAATTTGACTTAAAATGACAGAGTCCGCTATAAAAATCAACCAGTCGTCATTAGCGCGCTGGGACAGAAAGTTCGACTTATAAAACGGGCCTTACACAGCTTCCAGCATTTGCGTTGTTTTCCATTGAGTCCTATGCAAGTGATTGTTAGCCGTGACTATAGTGACGTAGATATTTAGGCGGATCAACGATTGCCGAGATTGAAAAATGTGAAATCAGAATTCCCATTCTGCGCGTTTTCAAACTTAGGTTTCTCGCGTATTTCTTTGTGTACGCATACACTGATTATATGTGTGAGATGGATTTTGATGTAGGCTATTTCAGCTATATCTTATAAATGGTTGTCAAAGTTATGTTGGCATATAGACTTTAACTGCCGCTTGAAATAATACATAGCGTAGAATTTGCGAGAGCAAAATGTCAATGTCACCCTCTCACGTGATAGACAGACAACAGCTAGATTACGAGTAGACTAGTAGAATAAGCCCATTTTTGGGCGACCTGGGAAAAAATTCCAATATTATCAATTCCTGCTCATTTTTGATCTTCACTATCTCTAGTATCCCAGAAAAAAAGTCCTGACCAATATGTCTTGGGCGGAATTTTTTACACCACTTTTTCTTGCAGTGCCTTATTATAGGGTGCACGGGGGCAAATTCAAATTTCTGACAATTCCGTACGATTATAGTGCTGAAAATTGGCATACATTTCGAAGATACAATACTCTATCGTATAAAATAATAATTGTTGAACTATATAAAAAATAACCTTGGAGAATTCTTTGATGATCACCAATATAGAGGCCAATTCACAGTATTTATGAAAATATAACTATCTTTTTTGCTATCAATATATTTTGCGTTATAATAAGAAAGTTAGCGAATAAATTTGTTCAGAACAATACATCTTTTACAAATATAGGCAACTTAGCGCGGTCTGTGGTCAGATTACGCGTAGAATTAATCATTTGTAACAATAATACATGGTCCAGGATAACTTTAGAAACTGGCAATTAATGTAAATCAAAAGACAATTATGACTTTTGCGTGTAACAGGTTGAAATAAAGTTACCTAATATGGTTATTCACTATCATATCGTGGTTGTGAACACGTGCTATGCTTGAATTCCTTATGGGTTTTAATACATTCAACAATGAGTTATCAATTAGATGAAAATTGCATGCCCATGCCGGGTATCTTATCTGAGGGGAATTGTGTTGTTTGTCGGGAGGTTATGGGCGATGATAAACAAAAGGTTTATGAAAAAGGTCTTGAAACGCTTATTCGTATAAGTCGTCTTCGGGGGGATAGAGAACTGAATGAATATTTATTAGAAAGATCGGTTACACTGCCCATTGGTAACGTGTATGTACACAAGAGATGCCGGGCTGATTATACTAGGGATCCAGAAACTGACCTGAGAAGAAGTAGAACAGATAGTGACAGTGGTGCAACAACCTCAAAAAGATTAAGATCAAGTACGGAGCCTTTTGACTGGACGGGCGGTTGCTTTTTGTGTGGGAAAACAGCAGTCTTTGACAGTAAACATCCAGGCAAAGACTCGGTGTCAAAGGTTACCTTGCTTGCATTCAGACAATCTGTCTTGAATAAGTCCATGAAACGAAATGACACCTGGGCTCATCAAATTATGTTAAGAGTAAATGACTGATAGATTTAGTTGCATCATCAGCCCAATATCATTGCAAATGTTATACAGATTTCTTCTGTTCTGCAAACACTACTAATGTACCACTCGGTCGGCCAACCGATTCAAAGAAGCAAAGCTGGTTTGAGGCACTTTGCCATTGGCTGGATGATGATGGGGTGTCAGAAAAAATGACTATCACGGAAATATACGAGAAGATGATATGGATATCCAGTGGTGAAGAAGTTTACGGCATTAAGAGCCTGAGAGAGAAACTGCACGACCATTACGGCAACCACATATTCTGGTCGCGAATGAAAGGGTGTCGTGAAGGTGTATTATCTTCCATGATATGGCTAGTTACATAGTACATGAGAAATGGCACTCCGAAAAGAGAGAAAATATCAAACTAGAAACTGAAAGAACAGTTGCTACGTGTGCTAAACTACTGAAAGACGAGATACGTCAGCGAGAGTACTCAAAAGAATGTTATCCGAGTAGCAATGATATTAGTGATATCGGTAAAGGAAGGGAGTTTCTCACCCCACTAACTCGTATATTTATTGAGACAATGATAAAAAATGATGTAAAAAGAAATATCATTGGTCAAGCTCTCACTCAAGCAGTGAGACCATCTTATGTAATGTCGCCTATTTTGTTTGGTACCGCGGTAGAGATGGACCATGTATTTGGTTCAAGGTGGCTGATAGACGAGCGGTTCAGATTGGGATTTTCCATCTCATATGATGAATTAACTTTGTTTAAGCAATCTATTTTACAAGAAGAAAATCTCGGCACATTGTCACCAAATAGCGATGCAGAAATCACACAGTGGGGCTCGGATAATGCTGGCCATGATGTCCGAACACTTGATGGTGGCAACCAGTTTCATGGTATGGGTACAATATCAATGTCAGCTGTAAAAGGATACCAAAGAAACTGTGATCAGCATGTTAGACGCATGTCAAAATTGGCAGTGTCTGAACTAGGGGGTGACAAGGGGATACCAATCGTTCAATATGTAGGGCCAATGTTAACATCACTCTCCTCCTTAAAGTTCAAACCAATACTGGAATCCCAACGACCCTATATCGTGCCACCAGCATCATATTATGCCAACCTGCTGTGGCAATCAGCACGTGTGTTTAATAAATTGAGTAGACCAATGCCAAATTATTGCCAAGCCCCTTGATGATGGTACTGAGAAATGGCAAGTACTTATTCTTCCATTCATAGACCTCAACCCAAATGACGAGACTTGTCTGTACTCTACGCTTTTAAACATTCACGATCAGTAAAGGAAACTGATGCAACCCAGTGCATCAATCACATTTGATCAGCCACTCTGGCAGAAAGCAGTTGAAATTATTAAAGCAAAAGATCTCAACCGGTTGGTTTGTCGACTTGGTGGATTCCATCTTCTAATGAGTGCATGTGGTAGTATTGGCAATGTGATGAAAGGGTCGGGTCTTGAATAAGCCATGGGGCAGGTGTATGGACCAAACACCATTAATCAGATTTTTCCGGGAAAAGCAATTTCCAGGGCTTTACGTGCACATTTTCTTGTTGAAAAAGCGCTTATGACAAAGCTGATTTCTGATCTATTACCTGTAGATGCTGAACTATCCAATTCTGTATGTACACAACAGCCAGATAGATTAACAACCAATCAAGTAATCAAACTGGAATAAATGGTTCGATGTGCTCTAGAAGACGAATGTATACCAATCAATGAGATTTCCGATTCGGAAGAACTGGTAGCATTAGATCTATGTATTATTAAACACAAGGCAAAATTGGAAAGCGAGGATTTTGTCTCTGTACTGCATAAGCATCATTAGAGAGCTCATACATTGCGAAAGAGTCTGTGATTAGGAAGGGCATCTTGCAGCTGTTGGAAAGCTGTTGAATCTTTTTGCGGCTTCAGGGCATATTAATTATGCAAAAGGTGCTAGACTTTACTTGCAAATGATGAGAGATCTCCCGACCAAACACCCATGGTTGTACAATAAATTCTCTACAGGTCACCATGCAGTTCGTAGGAGTGATACGCACTGGGCTGGATTATGGACTGATCTATGCATAGAGTAGATTCTTATGCGATCAATGAAAGCTCAAGGAGGTCTGACACATGGCCGTGGCATATCTGAAAGCGTTAGGCATCAATGGATCTATAGCATGCATCACTGTGCAGCTGTTCATTCGGTAAATCTAGGTGCAAGCGAGGTTTTGTAGACATGGAGAAGATCCTAGATTGGTTTGAACAGCACAACCCATTCGATGACGAGGTGTTCACGCTAATGTAGTTGGCAACTGGGCTAACGGCATCTGACGATGATGGAATTAATTGAGACATGGCTGAACAAGTGGGTTTGAAGATCCAGCAATCACTTGATGACGTGGCCTTTAGTAATGTTCTCATTAAACGATCTCAACAAGTTCGTACATTGAATGACCTCCAGCCCGGTATCAAGCTCTGGGAAAAAACTATCCAGATTGCGCCGAGTGTTTTATTCTTGCGATGTACGGCACTGGCAAAACGAGAATCTGAAGACGTCACACCTTATTTTAAGTATGAAATTTCTTCCATACCTACATCGCTGTTCAAAGACTATTTCATGCGAAAACCAGATAAATCAGAATTAGCTAGGGATATCAAGAAAGAGCTCCACAATGTCAGCCATGAACTGACTAATGTTACGGAAGATGCCATGCCAGTAATAGATGGTGGTTGGCTGCTCCATCATATTAGATGGAAAAACAATGTCACGTATCAATAAATTGTCGAACAATATAAGATCTTTCTCAGCAATAAATATGGTAAGTGCTGTGTTGTATTCGATGGATACGAAGGACCAACCACAAAAGACCACGATCATCTGAGGCGCTCAGGAACAACGTCCGCGGATATCACTGTCACAGATATATCAAAGTGTAAAAAAAAATCAAGAGGTATTTTTCTCCAACATGAGGAATAAGACACAGTTCATACAGCCTATTGTTAGATTCTTACAATCTAAGGATTATATCGTTAAGTGTAGTGATGGCGATGCAGACACCTTGATTGTATCAACTGCTCTGGACTTTTCGAAAAGCGGTCAATAAGTAATGGTTGTAGCGGAAGACACGGACATTTTTATTATGCTAATTCACCACTGGAAAACATACATGGCTGATATATTTGTAGTAAACGAGAAAAATACAAATGGACCGAATAAAACTGTGCAGATGTACAGCCTTCATGAAACACATGAAGTGATGAATCCAGTATTGCACGACAACATACTGTTCATCCATGCATGGGGTGGGTGCGATACAACTTCATCTACCTTTGGACAAGGAAAAACTCGTGTAATGAAAGTCTTGTCTAAACAGAGCAAACTACAGTTACTAGCTCATGAAATGGCTGATACTGAGACGACACCCCAAGACGTCGGTAATGCCGGTATATCTGTTTCTGTATCCTTTATGGAGGGAAAGATTTTGAATCACTGACATCCTTGCGACACATGCGTTATCAAGCAATGATTGCACGGTGTATTAAAATTGAGCTTGACAGACTTCCACCAACTGATCGAGCGGCTCATTACCACAGTCTCCGGGTCCATCTGCAAATTGTCCAATGGGCTTAACTCGATGACAAGTGCCTTAATCCGTACGAATGGGGCTGGAAGTTGGAAAACAAGGTTATGCGCCCAGTCATGACAGATATCGATGCTGCACCTGCAAATGTTCTGAAATCTATTCGTTGTAATTGTAAAATTACTAATAAAACCCAATGTGGAACAAGGCAATGTTCATGTTACAAATAAGGATTACACTGTGTCGCTGCATGTGGCGGTTGCCATGGAGAAACGTGTAGCAACAAGGTTGTTCCTTCCGGATGTGAAGACGTTGGCGATGATGATGAACACGATTTCGATTAATGTACGGGCAAAGATAGCAGACAAGATGTACTTCTTGGATAATCCTTTGTCAATGATTTTTACATCTGTCAGAATCCTCAGTTCTCGTTGTTTAAAATATACCGCATTCACCTAAAGAAATATATGCCTTTAAAATCCTTGATAGAAATTATTTACTCGGTATTTTTGTATCCACTTCATTCATTTTAGTAGGGTTTCTGATAGCAAGTATGCGACAAATGAATGGCTGCTGACAAAAGTAATATTTATCCATAATCCGCGCAGGCATCTTGTTTTTTTCTCACGTTACCATGACTACAACTAAAGGAATTATTGACAGACTAAGAGAATATGGTACACCCGATAAATATACAGCTTCAGTGCTGTACTCATAGACACACTGTCAAAAAAAGGACTTGCCTTTGACTACCCCAAAAAATCAGGGTTTCTAAGAACGCAAAAAGCGGCACAATTTCAATGTGCTGTAAAAGGTTTTGCCCAATGGATATTGGTCAGGACTTTTTTTCTGTGATAATATGACCATAGGGGAGCAAGAAAACGTTGATTTTGATAACGTTTGCAATTTTCCACCAGCTTCTCCAAAATCCGCTAGCCTAGAGGCGTACGTGTGCATGACCGATTGTCAGGTATCACGACAATATTATCCTCATAACTTTCGATATCAGATCATACCACTTGCACCAAAGTCGTGTTTTAAACTCAGTCCAATTGTGACCGATCAGCTTGACACCTAAACAACATACACTTTGATGATTCAATCGCCTATAATTTAATGGATAACGCATTGCCAATATGTGATTTGGACGTTTAGCCTCAGAGCTGCGTACAGTGTAGTAATAAGTCAAGCGCCTTAACCTTACCATCTTATCAGGCCAAAGTTACACATAGTACAAATGCGTACAGTCCAATCTGTCTAGAATGACTACTCAATTTAGGCCGAATGATGGTGATGGTTTAAGTCGTTAGACACCTGATTTAAATAACCACGGTCATTTGCCCGTGAAAACGAGTTGTCTATGCAAATGAGTTGTATTAAGTGACCACTTGTCTTTAGTGACCACCTGTCTTTAATGCACACCTGTGTATAGTGACCGCATGTATTTAGTGACCACCACTCTTTGGTGCCCACCTGTCTTCAGTGACCAACTGCCTTTAGGGACCACCTGTCTTTAGTTACCACCACTCTTTAGTGACCACCTGTCTTTGGTGCCCAACTGTCTTCGGCGACCACCTGTCTTTAGTTACCACTTACCCTTAGTGATAACCTGTCAATAATACCCATCTGTCTTTAGTGACCAACTGTATTTAGCGACCAGCTGTCCTTAGTGACCACATTTTGATGGAACATACAATGGCATTTATAGACAGGTTTTACTCTGCAATCGAGGGATCCATTTCTACCCTATGCCCCACCCATTTCTAGTCAAGCTCCGCCCACATTTTTACACGTGTAGTATCAATTTATATACTTTGAATTGTGAATTCCCAGAATCCTAAGTCAAGCTAATTATACAGGAAAGCAGTTGAATATACTGAAACAAATTTAACTGGGTGTTGTTGCTGTCTCTGTTAGGAACAACACCCAATCAAATTTTTTCAAATTATTCGACAGAATATTTACTAAATAGTAAATCCAGCAAAGACATACAATTCGTACACTTGACGGACTTTTCAATGTTCACGACGGACCTAGATACGTCACTATCTATTGTGACGTCAACATACGCGTGACGTAATTGAGTATGGCGCCATGTACATGAGTGACTGGTCGCATCCATCTATCGCTATATTACCGCCTCCAACGCCCTCTGTGCCTAGGCGATCAATACAGCTACTGGACCGGTATTTGAAAAGATGTTCGGGACACGTGTTAATCCGAATGGCTGCCTGAACGCCGGGACGATATTCGTACAGGACAAGTATACCGATTACAATGAGGTAGGTACACACCAACTCGACCTTTCCATTTTTAGCCATGCCCCGCCCATCTCTAGCTAAGCTACACCCGCACCTCGCTCGTGTTGGGATCGATCGATCCCTGAACTCCCTGATTATCAATTTCCAGAAAACTATACAGGTAAGCTGTTGAATATTTTGAAACTAATTTGACTCGGTGCTGTTACTGCCTATGCCAGCAACAGCGCCCAGTTAAATTAGTTTCAAAATATTAAACAACATCTTTATTAAATAGTAAAGGAATACAATTTGTACAACTACGCATAGTCCGTCACCAATTATACATTTGTGACGTACATATCTACGTCATTCATGCCGTCATTGATTATGATATCATCATACACGTCACGCAGTTGATTATGACGTCATATGATGGATGGATAAACTGGAAATGTCCGTTATCTGAACAACAGATAAATATACAAGGAAAAGCCAAAGGTGAATGTATATGCATGGATTATTATTGCATTTCAGTAATGTCACATGACCTACTGCGTTTATTTGATTGGGTTAGATGACGGGTATATGATTCACTACTTCACTCACGTGCTGTTAACTTTAAGGCGCAAACGACGAATTTGAGCATCCTGCACAGGAAATACGATATACATATACCCTGCACGAAATGCTTGATTTGGTCATACTGCGCAACCCCATTTTGATAACACAGAGTTTGCAAAGAAAATGGCGTCTTAGCCAATAAATTATCCAATAAAGCATCGTGATGTCTTCGTTCAATTAGATAAATATTTCTAGGCGTTGCTTTAATGAATGCATTTTAGGATTTAAAGTCAATAATTTTTATGTGTACAGCTTTGATGGCTAATTAATAACGTCATCGCGGGTGATGGGTGATAACTTCGTTATACAATTGTTTTGCGGGGTATACATGAACATTGGACCTTTTCAGTTTTAGCTATGCCCCACCCATCTCTATATAATCTCCACCCACACCTCGCTTGTGTTGGAATCGATCGATCCCTGAACTCACTGACTCGCTGACTGTCAATTTCTAACAAACTATACAGATACGCTGTTGAATATTGTGAAACTAATTTGACTGGGTGCTGTTGCTGCCTATGGCAGAACAGTGCCCAGTCAAATTAGTTTCAAAATATTCAACAGCACGTTTATTAAATAGCAAAAACATACAATTCGTGCAACGTGTCAGACTATTAAGCGTGAAAAATGGGCTGAATCGAATCATTCATGACGTCATGATTATGACGTCAGCATACACGTCGCATAGCTGATTGTGCCGTCATATGATTGACTGAGAAAAATTTATTGATTCATGAATTGACAAATGAGTATTTTATGCGACTGTTTTTCGCCTGTCTAATACGACCTCTGTGGTTTATACAGGATTGGATATAAACTGCAAAACACTCGTATACCGAGTTTATACCTATCACCAATCAGTGCGATTACATATATAACACCTGAGCAAATGGTTTTCACTCTGTTCACTCGTGGTGTGCGGTCATGAGTGCGTGTGTGCGTGAGCGCGTGTGTACAAATTATATTTCCCTAGATTTGCTTGGAAAATGCCACGTTTGTGCAGATCATACATGCCTGAACATCCCGCAAAACACTTGTTGTCTAACTAATAATATCGCAAATGTGTTAAATGATATAATATATCCAGAGTAAGAGATGGTTTAAGATGGAATAATAATCATATAGCATGGAATAACCCTGAGTCACTGCTATATGTGCCTAATATACGACTACTTCTGCCTCTACTCTGTATTTGTAATATATGTAGGTGAAGAGATTGAAATTACTCGGTCATGAGTTTGGCGCAACCTCATTAGATGGCGCAGTTGTCCCGCCTACTCCAGCCGACTGGCTGAAAGCTTTATCAAGTTAGTATGTATATTCAGCTCTGTGCACATCCCCCAGCCACCCACCCAACCCCACCCCAGCCACGCCCCCACCACCCCACACCTCCTCCCCCTCCGCCCCCCCATCTTCCACCTCCATATCCACCTCCTCTTCTACCTCCTCTGTCTCCAGTACCTCCTCCTTATCTCCCTTCTCCTCAAACAACACAATCACCACCACCATCGCCGCCGCCGCCGCCGACGACGACGACAACGACGACGACGACGGCGGCGGCGACGACGACGACGACGACGACGACGACGACAACAACAACAACAACAACAAACGAATATATTAATGCACAGATGCAGAAAATAACAAAGGAAGCCACAAATGAACCAGCAAAGTAGCGAGCCATGCCATCCAACAACTTATTAAGCCTATATTCTTTTATTTGAAAATCTAAATTTCAGCTATCAAGTCAAACCTCGTCGCTGCTGGATTGAAACCGGGAGAAGTTTTAGGAGTTCGCTCCCCTGACCTGTTCATAGACGGCGATATTGAATTCGCGTCCATGAAAGCGACTGGTTATTATTATGACGCTTCCTGCAGTACAACGGCGTATGCCACAGTACCAAACTTAAAATGGCCGTACACATACGACTACCGGCCATGGCCTAATTGTAATATTGGCGTGGTGCCGACAGCAAGCTACCCAGGTAAGTTGCATCAAATCGCTTATTCCCCACAATTCATGGCGCTTACTACTGTTTAAAGGGAAACACCAGCCCCTCTATACTACTTTGTATAAAGTGAATCCACAGACCGTAACGTTTTCAAAAATATAATTGTAAGCTCTTTGCTCAAATTAGAAATATATATCTTCGTTATTTAAATATGTGATACATTAGTTGAATTTCTATTCCCGGATGAGGCGTAGGACGTCATAAGTTGAACGTTTTCTCGCTGTCATCCAACGCTATCGCAATACAATTGTGAATTGCGTTTTATAAGAGGGATATTTTCAGCGGTTTAAAAAACCCCAAATCTATGTGTGCGGTAATGTTGAAGAATATATAATAACAGTTTTTTGTCTGAGTTCTCTGATGATGCCGATTTTGCTATCAAGTTTTGATCTTGAGAGAAATGAACGACGCGATAGTATAGGCATATCAATATAATTGCCATTTGAATCAACACTTTCACTGGGTCCACGGCAGATAATGTTATTAAAGTTTCATCTAGGAGTTTAAATAGTTCATACATACATCCGAATACATCTTTAGGTATTTATGTTTTCATACTTGCCTCAAAACTTATTACAAATATTGTAATATTCATGTAATTGGCAGGTAGCTTCATAGAAAATGGCCATCTTAAGGTTCGGCAACTAATGTATGAAAATAATCCATAAATTTGCGATAGTGTGATAAACGCCTTAATCTCTGCAATCTGTACATATATAAATGATGACGATAGCATTATCACCGATAGAGAGATCACCAGCCAAATACATGCACTCCTGTGCCGTTATCATGGTTGTTGTCGGATGGGATTCAACCTATGACGTCATAGGTTAATTAACTCGCAGAAAATTATAGTAACTTAGCGTTTTTTAACACCATTTTAATCGGATTTATATATAAATGTCGCAGGAAAGTTTTACACAGTAGCTTATATATGGGCTCTACGATAGAACTGAGTGTTTTAAGCAAACGATGACGACCCTTCTTGTTAAACAGTAGTAAGAGCAATGAACAGAGGCATCCAGTTTAAGCTATGTCCCGCCCATCTCTAGCTAAGCTCCACCTACACTTCGCCTGTCTTGGGATCGATCAATCCTTGAACTCCATGACTATCATTTTCCAGAAATCTATATGGGTAAGCTGTTGAATATTTTGAAATTAATTTGATTGCGTGCTGTTAGTTACAATTTTTTTCATTATAATGTTTGTTAAATAGAAAAGACATACACTTCGAACAATAACGTTTAGTCCGACATCAATTCACCTTTCCAGAGTATCCATCCATCATCTGACCTCGTATGACGTCATACTCAGCTTAGCGCGTGTATGATGAAGTCACAATCATTACGTCACAAAGGGTTCCATATAGACCGTCATCAAATCTCAAACAGTTCGACACGTTCTATGAATTGTATGTCTTTGTAATTCTTTGCTATTTAATAAATATGCTTTTGAATATTTTGAAACTAGTCAGACTGGGTGCTGTTGCTGCCTTAGGCACCAACAGCACCCAGTCAAATTACTTTCAAAATATTCAGCAGCTTACCTGTGTAGTTTTTTTGATATTGATAGTCAGGGTGTTCAGAGATCTATCGATCCCAACACGAGTGATGGTGTGGGTGGAGCTTAGTTAGAGATGGGCGGGGCTTAGCTAACACCGGGAAGGTCCATTAAGCGAACTTATCTACGCCATTTGCTACGTCGTTGATTATGACGTCATCGTACACACCACGTAGTTATTTATGATGTCATCTGATTGATGGATACACTGGAAAAGTCCCTTAGTGGGAAGTTGGGTGGAGACCGAAGTATTGTTACTTTTGCAATACATGTTGAATCGACAGAAATGTATGAACACATTTTCATTGTAAGTTGGGTGGTATATCCAACTTACAAAGGAAATGTGTCATACGCATGAGAACACAAGAAAGTTTCTTTGGAGTTCCGAAAATTTCAAATTTTAACAGTTGCCTGGGTTCTAGGGTGATGTTGAGTTTTATTCGAAGTTCGAGTTGGAGACAGGCCACGAAGATTACACGTGCCTGCGGTCCATGGCAACCACCTTTTCCTGCAGGGCAACCACATTTTAACACACCTTGTTACCATGAGAGACAAACCTAGATAAGTTGTTATTTTCATGGCCGGTATATGTACACATGAACAAATATTTATTTTATTTAGTCTTAGCCATTTAACACGCTCAGATTTGTTCAAGAAAATTTCAATCTTCTCACAGAAATGTCCAATTCCAGACTAAGAGAAGACTGTTTTTGAAAATTTATCACAGGAATGACTGGCTCGGTTATCGAGCCAGTCATTCCAGTGGTAAATTTTCAAAAATAGTCTTCTCTTGGTCTGCTAATGGACATTTCTCAAGACCACTGCAGAAGCCAATTTTGGTCGATATGATAGATAAAGGGTTAATATAATGGTTGAGTTGGTATTTACAAGGATTCTGTAGTCTGTATAGCTTACAACAATACATATTTTCAAAAGAATTTACTGAAATGGTGGAACCTGGAAGTACAGTCAGGCAACCTAATTTAAAAGGCGCACTTGCCCCTGAGGGGATGGGTGAGTGGGGGTGGGGGTCAACACAATATTTTTCTAATTTTCGAGCCCTTGTATGTGTGATTATGGGTCTTGGAAATAGCGGTTCCTCTGTTGGGTAACTTCAGCCGTTCCGATTGGTCTGTAGCCCCTTTAATTCATCTTACTAGATATGTGTAAATCCTTGAAACTTGAAAATTCCGGGTGGGTTTTTTCCCGAGAAATTTTAACGTTCTACCGGGAGCGTATTAAGGAAATTTCGCAGATATGTGAAGTTTCATTAATATGCACACAGTAGAAGTGAATTGTGATCTAAGAAAACCCAAAATCATCATATGACTCAAGTTCTGATACCTGATTATCTGCACCGACAGACGTCCTTATAAGCAGCCCATGATCAGAGCAGACTGGACTAAGCTACACTCCCATTTGTAAGGGTACGGATATGGGTACGGTGTATACGGATGCTTATACGGATATGGGTAGATTGTTTGCATTTCCATACAATTATCTTGGACGAGCATGGCACGTTAAAGTATATTTTTTACTTTTTTCGAGGATATCCCATTCAAAGATTAAAGTGTTTTATACAATAGTGCCATATTTGTGGTAAATCCCCGTACGGAAAGCGTATAGAGTGTTTTCATATATGCGGCTCTGACTGTGCCGTATAGGATTCCGTGTGCGAAATTTCTAAAATCGCGATACATGGTCTGGTTTTTATTTACGAATCCAGACCCGTAGATATAATCATGTCCATATACCGACGTATGGAAACACTCCTGGTACTTAGTGTTATTTTGATTTTCGCTATATCCGTACCCGAAGCCGTACCCATATAAATGAAAATATAGCTTTATACTGATTAGGCATGCTGTTTCATTGGTTGCTTCCAATTAGGCATGCTGTTTCATTGGTTGCTTTCAGGTCGTGCTCAGATAATGATCCCGGCTTTACAGTACAACGGCACATTTTGTGCAACTCCGTCTGGCTGCTGGCAGGCCGATACCAAAGAAAAAGTATTTGGAATGTTCTATGAAAGGTAATCAAACTTCGAAAATAATAGAGGAATTGGAGAATCGAGTTTACAGGTCAATCATATGACTTCATAATCAACTACGTCACATATAGGTTGACGTCACAATCCAGTGTCACAATCCACACTCATAATTAACAGAAATAGTCTGATTTTAATCTTGAATAGTCCGCCAAGTTGTACAAAGTGTATGTCTTTACAATTTAATAAACATTCCGTTGAATATAGGCAGCAAGAACACCCAGTCAAATTAGTTTTAAAATATTCAACAGCTTACTTGTATAGTTTTCTGGTAATTGAGATTTAAAGAGTGCTTGGATCGATTGATCCCAACATGGACAAAGTGTATGTGGATGTTAGCTAGAGATGGGCGGGGCATAGCTAAAACTAGATTCCCCCATTCATTTTTACCAATTCACCTTTCCAGAGTACCCACCCATCATATGACGTCATAATGAACTGCGTAATGTGTGTAATGACATCATAATGAATGGCGTCATGAATGACGTCGATAGGTACGTCACGAACGCATATTTGAAGACGGTTGTTGTACAAATTGTTTGCTTTTACTATTTAATAAATATTCTGTTGAATATTTTGAAACTAATTTGACATAGGCAGCAACAGCACCCAGTCAAATTAGTTACAAAATATTCAACAGCTTCCCTGTATAGTTTTCAGGAAATTGATAGCGAGGGAATTTGGGGATCGATCAATCCCAACACGGCGAGGTGTGGGTGGAGCTTAGCTGGAGATGGGCGGGGCGTAGCTAAAAATGGAAAGGTCCATTCACCGCACATTTCTACTTAAGCTCCGCCTACGCTTTGTACGTTTTGGGATCGATTTATATATGACTACTGTGTACCCTGAATTTCCAGAATCATAATTTCAAGGTAACGACCGGTAAGCTGTCGAATGTTGAATATTTTGAAACTAATTTGATTGCATATTGCGATGTCTAATGGATGTAGATGGATATATTCATGCTACAAATGAAACAAGGTAAACCACCTGAAAGATCGTGTACACATTGATAAGAGCACGGTGTCGCCACTGACCCTGGTGATGAAGAAACCTCTACAACGCATCTTATGGTATTAGTATTGCAAGTGTTGATGGCTGTCAAGAACTCTTAAGAATGTACATTTCCAGTTTTAGCTATGACCAGCCCAGTTCTGGCTAAGCTCCACCCACACCTCGCTCGTGTTGTGATCGATCGATCCCCGAACTCAGTGACTATCAATTTCCCTCACTTCCCCGACTATCAATTTCCAGAAAACCATACATGTGAGATTTTAAATATTTTGAAACTAATTTATCTGGCTGCTGTTGCTGTCTATGGTAACAACAGTGCCCCGCCCAGTCAAATTAGTTTCAAAATATTCAACAGCATGTTTACTAAATAGTAAAGACATACAATTCATACAACAACGCATAGTCCGTTACCAATTAAGCATTCTTGACAAACTTATCTACGTCATTCATGACAACGCCATTATACACGCCACTTAGTTCACATGATTATGACGTCCACTGTAAAGGCATACAGCGTATGTTAGACTTGTCGATGGGAAGGCTCAAGTCACCAAGTGCGTGATGGTGTTATATTTGATAACTACACTAAAGTATCATCACTCAAGAAACAAACAACCCAGAGGAAAAACAACAAAAAAGGAATCGAGTAAAAGTACCAGAGGATTTAGGGTCAATATATGGACCATATATGGCGCTAAAGTTTCCTGTTCAATTAGCTTCAAGATATTCAGTAGCTTACCTTATGATTATCTAAAAATTAGAAATTGTAGGACGTCAGATTTCAGCTGGTTAAATGTTTCTGTCACTACAAGGCTAGGAGGTGCTTTTGAATTAGTGAGTTTATTACCCTCGCTCCGTAAGGGGAAGAGGGTATTGCGACTTTGCCTGCCTGCCCGTCTGTCCGTCCGTCTAGCTGGAGTTGTATCTCACAAATTACTGATCCGATTCGGCTGAAATTTTAACACACCGAAGTAACTTGCTCTGCAAGGCGATTTAATTTGCCGACATTTGGCGTGAGCCGGACAAAGAACCCAGATCTGGATCAGGTCAAATTCTAGATCTGTGGATATGGAGGAAACAATGGTCCTTTCCATTTTAGCTATACCTCTGGCTAAATTCCACCCACACCTCGCCGCGTTGGGATTGATCGATCCACGAATGCTCTGACTATCAATTTCCTGACAACTATACAGTTAAGCTGTTGAATATTTTGTAACTAATTTGACTGGGTGCTGTTGCTGCCTATGGCAGCAACAGCGCCCAGTCAGATTAGTTTCAAAATATTCAACAGAATATTTATTAAACAGTAAAGCCATAGAATCCGTACAGCAACGCATAGTCTGTCTTCAAATATGCGTTCGTGACGCACTTATCGATGTCATTTATGGCATCATTCATTATGATGTCATTCTAAACGTCGCGTAGTTTATTATGACGTCATAGGATGGGTTGCTAAAGTGGAAAGGTATGTTGTTCCGATTTGGCTTAGGAATGGGCGTGACGTTATACAAGAAGGAGTCCACAACTTTGGCCGTGATCCAACAAAATCTGGAAAATAAAATAAAATCCGAAAAATCCGAAAAAAATCTTGAAAAATTCCGAAAACTGTTTACAGTGGGACAAACACAATCTCTGATTGCTCTTGTTATTTGTGTTCAGGTTTTTGGATCACTATAACAGCAACCGCGCGCCGTTTATGATTTCTATGGACCCATTATGGCTGACCAAGGAATTTGCGATGGCCGGGACAACACAATTTCTGGATTATATCAGACTAGCATACGCGGTGAGTAAGCCATCGATGCAACTGCTGCTGGTGCTGCTGGTGCTGCTGGTGCTGTTGTTGTTGTTGTTGTTGTTGTTGTTGTTGTTGTCGTTGTTGTCGTCGTCGTCGTCGGCGGCGGCGGCGGCGGTTGTTGTTGTCGTCGTCGTCGATTGGGTGGTTGTTGTTGTTGTTGTTGTTGTTGTTGTTGTTGTTGTTGTTGTTTCTGATGCTGTAACTGTTGTTCATGGTCGCGACATCCTCATTGGCGAGAAGTGCGTCCATTAATGTCACTAAAATGCATTTATATCCAACTTCAAAGAACGTGAGTATCCTATCCGATCCACTATGTTGAAACAGTATTGGCGCTGCTGCTGCGGCCGCTGCTGCCACTGCTACCGCTGCTGCCGCTGCTACCGCTACTACTACTACTACTACTACTACTACTACTACTACTACTACTACTACTACTACTACTACTACTACTACTACTACTAACCATCTCTGTGTCTCTATGTTACAGGATACATGGATCATCACGGCTACACAGGCGCTGCTGTGGATGGCGGATCCCACGCCCAGTGTGAACATAACTAACTTTGTCCCGTGGCAGTGTACTCTATAACATACCACACAATAGTCGGAGGCGTTAGACATGTGAATGATTGTTAACTATTTCAGACTATTTCACAATTGAACACGCTATTTTCAAAAAACTATTCAGACCACGTGTTGTGGGCTCCGTTGGAAAACAGACAGGGCTATTTGCCAATAAAGGGATCCATTTCAAGTATGACCCGCCCATTGGTAGCTATACCCCGCCAATCTTTAACTACGCTCCACCCATTTCTAGCTATGCGCACGGGTTGTGCACGTTGGGATCGATTTGTCTGCTTTGAACCGTGAAGAATCCCATTTTCAACGGTAAGCTGTTGAATATTTTCAAGCTAAGTTGATTGAGTCATGTTGCTGCTTATGGCCAGGTCGATGATTGCAACGCGATCATTGACAGTCCAATTAGTTTCAAAATATTCAACAAAACGTTAGTTAAATGGTAAATCCATCAAAGACATACCGTTCCTACATTTTTAACTGCCCATGACGGAGCTAAATACGGCATTCATGCGGCATTTTGATTGTGACGTCAGCCTAAATATAATGTAATGGCCCTTTCCAGTTTATCCATCAATCACACGAGCTCATGATCAACTACGTGACGTGTAGGATGACGTCATAATCAATTACGTAACAAATGACGTGGATAAATTTGTTAAGTACTCTTAACTGATGACGGACTAAGCGTAGTTTTACGAATTGTATGTCTTTACTATTTAATAAAGATGCTGTTGGATATTTTCAAGCCAATTTGACTGGGCGCTCTTGCTGCCATAGATAGTCAGGAAGTTCAGAGATCGATCGATCCCAAGATGAGTAGCTATGGATGGAGTTTAGCTATACATGGGCAGGGCATAGCTAAGACTGGATTCCTCCATTGATTATGACGCCGTATGCTTGAGTGACAGATTCGACACATCCATTGGCACCATCATGTTAGGACCTTTCCCGAATCGTAATATTTCGACTGATAAATAGTCAAATATGGTTAACAATAATTTACCAATCTTAACTCTGATTATAACCGCATTATCATATATTTTCACGTCACAATCAAATTCGCAAAATGGCCACCATTATGGTCCATGATGTCAACCATTTTGACACGTCAGATGACATCAAATGTGCCACAAAATAGGCCTACAATTGACATATTATACCTTAAGTGAATCATGTCTTAAAATGTAATAATATTTGTTTTTCCAAAGTATCCATTCATCATCTGACCTAGTATGACGTCATAATCAGTTCCGCGCGTGTATGATGATGTCACAATCATTACGTCACAAAGGGTTCCATATAGACAGTCATCAAATCTCAAAGAGTCTGACACGTTGTATAAATTGTATGTCTTTGTAATTCTTTGCTATTTAATAGACATGCTGTTGGATGATTTGAGGCTGGTTTGACTGGGCGCTGTTGCTGTCTTAGGCAGCACCGGCGCCCAGTCAACTTAGCCTCAAGATACCCAACAGCTCATCTGTATAGCTTTCTGGAAATCGATAATCAGGCATAATCTATTGTATAGTGTACATATTTCGACTTTAGGGATAATCAATGCATTTATTAATTTATTGTTTATGAACGTATATAATAGCTGACCGTCATTGTAGGTCTATACTCTGTACACTCAAGGGCCTATGGCCTAATGTGGAATCAATAAATCAATATAATAATAATATATCGGAAGGTTGTAGAATTCCTCTTTGAATTTGATTTGATTACAAACTTCACAGCTCAGGATTCCAATATGTTTAATTTCAACATATTCACTAGCTTATTGTTTATTCTGTAAATAATGGCGGATTCCAGCTTCTCCATCAATCATATGACGTCATATTAAACTACCTGACGTGTATGACGTACATAAGTTCGTCACGAACGCTTAATTGACTATGGACTAAGCATTGTTGTACGAATTGTATGGCTTTACTATTTAATAAACATGCTGTTGAATATTTTAAAATTAATTTAACTGGGCGTTGTTGCTGCCATAGGCAGCAACAGCACCCGGTCAAATTAGTTTCAAAATATCCAACAGCTTACCTGTACAGTTTTCTGGAAATTGATAGTCAGGGTGTTCAGGGATAGATCGATTCCAACACTTAACTAGAGATGGTATCTATGGCATAGCTAAAACTGGAAAGGTCCATTGATTTATCCAGTATGCGTTTTGAGATGGATTTGAAAGGCATTATTATACCAATCTGCATCACATCATAAAGCAATTAATTTTTATGAAACAAAATTACGTTTATAGCAATTAAAAATCGTTTGCTTTTAAAACAACTTCTGCGTCAGAACTTTATATACGGATGAGTTTAGTCGGTTACTATCATAGATACTCGATACAACTGTATGCTAAACCACGTGCCTTATATGCCATGTTTTTATTGTTTATGCAGACTTAGGCCCGTTTTATAAGTCGATCTTTCCGTCGCGCCGCGCTAATGGCGACTGTTTGATTTATATAGTGGACTCTGTCATTTTCAGGCAAGTTTAGCTAGCACGGCACAAGAGAAGTTCGACTTGTAAATCGGGCCTAACACGACTACCTTGATTTTCTTCTGTTTTTTTATAAGAATGTGTACGCAGCGTGCTAATCAAAGCACGTTGATAGCTGGGTTGTCGGGACCCGAGTAGCTCCGAGAGTAACCGCCTAAACTCAGCCAACAATCCCTGCGAACACGGTAACACAGTAGCGCAGCATACTGAGTCAGCGATAATACAGTAACGGCCCAGTAACCTTCATTATCAAGGCATAGTGAGTGCCAAGATATACAACTCGGAGATGATAGTTGCTTGTATAAGAAATTGACGTCACTGATTCTTAAAATACACCTCGTATTTAAATTATTTATCTGAATATGCAGCTTTTCTGACAAAACTCTATCACGTGACCTTTGATAGTGACGTCAGTTGAGAGAAGGTATTCACCTATGGCTTGGTCAATTTATCAAACATTCAAACTAGCCTCCAAATCACATTCAACCAGATAGCTGCTTATAATTTTGCTGCAACGTGGATGGTCTTTTGGCGACAGACTACGGTGGTTCTAGTACATGGAATCGATCCATGCACTTCCGGATTAACAATTCCCGGAAAACTATACAGCTAAGCTGTTGAATATTTTGAAACTAATTTTACTGTGTGCTGTCGCTGCCTATGGCAGCTACAGCGCCCAGTCAAATTAGTTTCAAAGTAGTCAACAACCTGTTTATTAAATAGTAACTTCGTACACCCTGACGGACTATTATAAGCGTTCATGACGTAATTGATGATGACGGTAGCCTAGTTAATTATGACGTCATATGACTGGCTGATAAACTGGATTCTTATGACAGCAACATCGCCCAGTCAAATTAGTTTCAAAATGGTAAACAACCTGTTTATTAAATAGTAAATTCGTACAACCTGACGGACTATTATAAGCGTTTAAGACGGACTAAATCGGGTCGTTCCTGACGCAATTGATGATGACACAAGCCTGCACGTCACGTAGTTGATTATGACGTCATGTGATTGACTGAGAAACTAGATTCCTCAAATCATATCTCTCCTCTCTATTGAGGAAATGTTCATTTTCCGAATGGATGGTGCATTTAACATTACCCATTCCGAGCTGGACAAATGTACATTCCAGTACTTATAGTATCCAGATCTTCTAGATGCGACTTTAGAATCCAATGAGCTAAAGAAATAGGAAACTCTCACCGTATTATTGATGTTTTAATAAACTTCTATCTTGTTGTTTTAAAACGCTTTAAATATAAATTTGTACTAACACTTTTTAACAATTTATATAAAAAGCAAGTTCGACTTCTGCAAAATATAGTACATATATAAATTGTTGTAAATAATTCAATACATATTGTAAAAAAATAGAGATTTATCTCACTTCAAATATACAATTACTCCATCTTGTCTCAACTTAACACTGTAATGAACAAGACCACCAAAACGGACTATCTAGTGGGTTTGGGGAATGTCCATTTTTTCATCCAAGAGAATATGATTTTTGAAAATTTACTACTGGAATGGTTACCGAGCCAGTCACTCCAGTGGCAAATTTTCAAAAATAGTCTTCTCTCAGCCGAGATATAGACACTAACCAAGAAAAAACTGGATTTTCTAGACCATTTTCAAGGTCAATCCGGCCAAAAACAGCACCTGGAGTGGTCTTGAGTAATGTCTATTTGCACGACAACAGAAAGTTATTTTTGTAAATTTTATTTGTAAAAAATATTATTTTCTTGAAAAATCTTGACCATTAAAGGGTTAATTGATATAAGTAGAATTTCGAGCGCTTTGAGGCGCTGCTGTTGACACACGTGTGGGGGTGGGGGGTTGGGGTGGGGGGTTGGGGGGTGGGGGGTTGGGGGTAGTGGTTGGGGGGGGGGGGGAGGTTAGGGGGGTGTTGGGTGGGGTGGGGGTTAAACAATGTATTTTAATAGATATTCCTTTGCCGGATAATAGCATATATCAAGAGAATCTATTTACTTATGATATAAGTAGGCCTACTCTTAATATGTACATATAAATATATATTTAGTTATTCTGGATTATTCATAAACAGCTTAGACATATGATTTGCAGAATATTGGGAAACCATGCTGACCCAGCAATTCACGGTTTCACAGGGCAGAGGGAATAAGCCTACAGATTACTGTCAGTAAGTATATATATATATATATATATATATATATATATATATATATATACATATTGAATACGACGCGGCAAGCAATACAGCTACCCTAGTTTAACCTTTGTGCTAACATAAGAAACCTGGCGTAGGCCTATTGCTTCATCAGACACTGATATTCAACCCTTTAACCCACGAATTTGTTTTTAAAAATGTTTATTTTTCTCACAGAAAATATCAATTTACAGACCAAGAGAGGACTATTTTTGAAAATTTACCACTGGAATGATGTTTCCGTGGACATGCCTCTGAGAAATATCAAGAAAAATAAATGGAATACCAACATCTGAATTCATAATATTAAATTCCGAATCTGTCTTAAATGTTACCAGAAAATGGCCATTGAACGGGAACTAGTAATTTAACAAATGTGTATTTTCGAATGTCAATGTAAATTATTGACAAAATTAACACACAATGAAGCACTCAATGTCCCATGTGTATATCAATGTATATAGGGTATATTGCCAAAACAAAATACTTATAGTTCGTAGCACATATTCACTGGGACATCAGCAAAATATTGTAAACCTCAAAACATGAACAATTCAGCTGTACATAAATTACAACTCTGATTATGATTTACCACTGAATATTAATGGTTATATCGGTATTTGCTGGGAGTCCAAGCTGTTACCACATACGCAAAACGTATCTAACTACAGTTTATATTTCCCTGAGCATAGCGAGTAAAATATAAATGTTTCACGTGTGGCAACAGCTAATGCACCCCACCCCAGCCCACCCGAGCCCACCCCACCCCACCCCGCCTCACCCCACTGGCTATCGAGCCAGTCATTCCAGTGGTAAAAATTTAAAAATAGCCTTCGCTTGGCCTGTAAATGGACATTTCTCATGACCACCGCAGAGGCCGTCTTTGACTGATATGAGTGTTAAAAGATTAACATCAGCCAGGTCACGTGACGTTTCGGTGTCAGATTTCTTAGTGCCATTATCAGTAAACATTTCCTCCGCCCCACGCGTGTGACGTCATGAACCGCGTGAATGGCTGTTGCTATGTCGTCATTAAATTACAGCAATTGTCCTTTCCAGTGTATCCAACCATCATCTAACGTTATATGACGTCACAATCAACTAAGTGACGTGTAGGATGACGTCATGATTAATTATGGCATGAATAACTCGATTTAGGCCGTCTTTAACGCTTAATAATCCATCAGGTTGTATGAATTGTATGTTTTTACTATTTAATAAACATGCTGTTGAATGTTTTGAAACTAATTTGACTGGGTGCTGTTGCTGCCTATGGCAGCAACAGCACCCAGTCAAATTAATTCAAAATATTCAACAGCTTACCTGTATAGTTTTCTGGAAATTGATAGTCAGAGAGTTCAGGGATCGATCGATCCCAACACGAGTAAGATGTGGGTGGAACTTAGCTGGAGATGGGCGGGGCATAGCTAAAACTGGATGGGTCCATTGCGTTTTCATTACATAAAATAAAGAAGGCATGCTGAGTGTAAATTCCAAGTGGCAAACAACATGCTTGCGATCTTAAACTCCTTTGCTAAAAAAATACTAAGTTACCAGGTCAATACAAAGCAAATACACCCAGTAAAACACTTGCATAACTAATAATATTGCATAGGAAATGTTGACAGACGTTTATGTAATGATTCGGGGTAATATGAAAAATGTTGAAGCTGGGACATATCCGCCATTTTAGAGACAGATATATTATTATAATGAGCTTTATCTCGAGCTGCTCAATAAAGCTAAAAGACATTTTTCGCGCCGGGGTTACCACGTTCAAGTTCAAGTTCACTTTATTACACTCAGGCCTTGTATAGGGATATGAAGTATTACAGTTGATACTATATTTTATGACGGGAGATTTTATATACATAATTATGTTCAATATAGATTTATCGACAAAATGCGATTCGTACACTCGAAAGTAGCACAAGGAGAAAGGTCGAAATAATCGACAGCTATTAGATTGTGACTGAAATCGCACATTTGAAAATGGCACAAAGGGGAGGTAACTTGAGAAATTTATTCAGCCAAATTAGTTTCAAAATATTCGGAAGTGATTAAATTGCTAATTTATTAACGAGGTACAATTCGTAAAAGGAACAAAGAGAAACTCAATTGAACATATTCACAAGTCAATGTGTTTCAGAATACCAAACAGTGGTATTGCCCTCACGTGACGAAATTACCAGATCATCCATCCCTGATCTTAACCAATCAAATACCAGCATTTGATCATGTTGCGTTACTGAGTGGTAATACAGTCCGACCTTGAAACAGGAAATTTGCCTTAAAGACAAACATAAATCAAATGATTTAAATTAAATCTGCAATCTTGAAAATATTTGTTTTCCTAAATTCACTTTACTAGGGGTAGTATATACTACAAACATGTTAAAGTTATGGTCAAACATAATAAACAGCATTTATGGATCCTGCTCAAGTTGTTTTGCAATATAACTAAATGTCTGTCATAGCGCAATGCCTTGGTCTGTGACACACACTAAATCGAGAATGACATCAGCCAGAATTTACCTACTTTCAAATCGATTGATATCGTTTCATATGTTGCATACACAATGGGCAGATCCACCATTTTGTTCTCATATGGTAGGTGGGTCACTTAGTGTTGACAGATTTCCCAGAATTGTTCCCTTCAGTTCCTCATAAGCACGCTCTGAGATAAAACAAACAATGAAACTCAATACTCATTAATGGACCTTTCAAGTTCTATCTATGCCCCGCCCATCTCTAGCTATGCCCCGCCCATCTCTAGCTATGCCCCGCCCATCTCTAGCTAAGCTCCACCCACAGCTTGCTCATGTGGGAATGGATCGATCTCTGAACTCCCTGATTACCAATTTCCAGAAAACTACACAGGTAAGCTGTTGAATGTTTTGAAACGAATTTGACAGGGTGCTGTTGCTGCATAAGTATTACTGAAATAAAAGGAGTTTATTTGAACATTTTTAGACTTGCTCCATCTCTGGCAGAACTACGGATTCCATGATTTGCATTGTTAAAAATGAACCAGCTGCCGGAAGTAAAAAGCGTGTAGCCATATACACTAAAGAACACCTCAAGGACTGGAATGCAAAATTGAAAGTAAATTTCAAGAAAGTATTTGGGCCAAAATTAAATTAAACAACACTGAAAATTTGTTGGAAGAATGTATAAGAATGTAAAAGTTCCAGCAGTACAGCAGAACATGATAAGGAATTGAGAAATCCCATTCAAGCAGCATGGAACTTACATGATTATGGGTGACTTCAACTTCCCAGACATAGATTGGGATACACGGATTGCACCAAAGAATTCGGACGTATAGTCATTCATTGAGTGCCTAAGAGATGGTTATTTATATCGAATTGCGAGGGAGCCCACACGCACAAGGCTGAACAACACTCCTAGTACAATATACCTGTTTTTGACAAATGAAGAATTGATAACAGACATGGAACATCTCAGTCATATTGAATCCAGTGACCATAGTGTTTTAACATATGTATATGTAGAAAATACACACAGTAAAGACATTACAAGAATCTTTTTCAAAGGAGACTATGAGATGATGAAAAAGGATTTGGATAATCACTGGGAAACAGAACTGATAGGGGTAAATACTAACGATGCACTGGGAGTTCTTATGGGAAAGAATAACCAAGCACAAGAGAAATACATCCCAAAATCGAATAATAATGGTAAGAACAAAGAGCAATGTTGACATGTTTGAACAAGGTGATAATGAAAGAAACATCATAGTTGGCAGCACTTTATGGAGACCAGAGATGAAAATAAACATAAAGAGTATGCTAAATTTAGAAACCACAACAAAGGATTAGTGAGAAAATCCAAAAGGAATCTGTGAAAAGATATAGCTAAAATGTAAAGAGGAATCCTAAGATATTTTGGAAATAGGTCAATTCCATAAGGATAGTAAAACAGGAAATATAGAGCTCAAAGTAACAGTAAATGGGGGAATAAAGACTGCTAGTATGGATAAAGAGAAAGGGACGTCCTGGCTGACTTCTTCACAATTGTTTTCACGAAAGAGTCAGATACAGAAACATCTGAGCTTGAAAGTAAGCAACTGAGTGAAGAGTTCCATGATGCAAAAAAAAATGATGAAGATATTGAACGGGATTGTGCAGAATAAAACACATGGCCCAGTTGGAGTCTATCCAAATGTAGTCAACGAGTTTGCTACATGCCTGCTATCTGACGAAACTCCATTGACAACTACATTTTGTTGTCTGTTTGACAAGAACTTTTCAATCCACGGATTTAGCTGATAGTTTATGTCATAACTTCTTAGCTCTCCTAACAAACGCTAATGTGGAACAGTGCCAAATGCTTTCATGAAGTCCATGTACACCGTATCCTGCTTTCTGCCGTTACACATGAATACATGGATCTGTCATTCAAGTATCTGACGTCATAATCGAAATATGTCACTTGCTAGCTGATGTCACAATCAAATTGTGAATCTCTGACACAAAAGAGACAATGGTCTGACAGTAAGCGTCTACATTGCGTGTAATCAAGAGAAGTTCTCGGTAAACCTCTGACACTGATCTTCAACAGATCACTGGAAGAGGGAGCAGCACCAGAAACATGGACAAATGCTAATGTAATAGCACTTTTCAAAATGGGAAATAAATCAGGTAACTGGTAACTACAGACCAATTAGCTTGACAAGTGTTTTATGTAAACTGATGGAGAAGTTGGTTAGAGTGAATATTATGGACCACATGCCCAGATGTAATCTGTTTAGTAAATTCCAATTTGGATTCCTGCCTGGAAGATCAGCCTTACAGTTATTGAAAGTCATTGAGGACTGGACGTGTTTCATGGATAACGGCAGAAAGCAGGATACGGTGTACATGGACTTCCTGAAAGCATTTGGCACTGTTCCACATCAGCGTTTGTTAGGAGAGCTAAGAAGTTATGACATAAACTATCAGCTAAATCCGTGGATCGAAAGGTTCTTGTCAAACAGACAACAAAATGTAGTTGCCAATGAAATTTCGTCAGATAGCAGGCATGTGACAAGTGGCATCCCTCAGGGTAGTATATTAAGCCCGGTATTGTTCGTTTTTTACATGAATGATTTACTAGGTGTTATGAAGGCAGCAACATATCTCTTTGCAGACGATACCAAGATATACAAAGAAATAAAGGATATGCAAAAAGATTTGGATGCACTTTAGAACTTGTCAGAAAAATGGCTATTGGTGTTTCATCTGGACAAATGAAATGCACTGACAAGACAAAGCCGAAAATGCAAGGAGGAAATAAAGAGAGACTATCATTTATATAAATAAAATAGAGAGTGGGTGATACTTGAAATTGTAGATAAGGAAAATGATATTGGCGTGGTCGTGGACAACCACCTATCATTCAAGGCACACATGCAAGCGCAAGTAAACACAGCCAAAAGCACTATGGGGTTAATAAGAAGAACGTTTACCTATTTTGATGAGGATTCACCTACTTATTTAAAGCATTGGTGCGGCCGCATCCTGGACATGCTCTCAGTGTTGGGGACCACCATAGTAAGGGGAATATAAGGAAACAGTGGTTAAATTCGGGGTAGGGCTGAGTCGTTTTTAGCATGATGAGGAAATTAAGTACGACTTTACTACAGAGTATAAATTGCCCGGAAGTCACGTGCATCTGTCATATAAGTCAATCGACAATGAAGAGGCGGACATTCCGGACGGAACAAGTCTACAGCAACATCCTAAGGCATCCTAAGAATACAGTTTAAAATCTCTCAGAGGGGTATTGCATAATTATGTTAATGTGTTCGATTGTGTACATGAGCAAGGTCTTGATATTATTCTTATACGTGACGGACATAATTATGTCATGAGACAGTGACAGGAGATTTTTAAATAAAAAAAGTATTGCATTGTCAAAGGTGCTTCCTTAGCATACATTGTATTTTATTTGGTTCTTTCCCTCGGCGGTGAAATCTGCGTCACCAGCGCGCTTCATCACTAATGGGGGCCATGGCAATATGAGGAGCTGCTCGTGTGAAGTGCTCCCGCACAGACGACAGGGATGCAGCAATGTACCATGTAATAAGCAGCAGCAAGGGGATATCGTGGCTAACAGATAGAGGGGTTAGAATCTGCATATTGACCATATTTACTGGTACTCTCAGATTGGAATAAATACAGCGCATCTTTATTTGACAAATACATTAATTATATAATAACTATGTTATTACATTATTCTGTAATTCATTGCATCAAGTGGATACGCGTGGAGAGATGACAGAACATCTCTATGATGTAATAACGTACATATATTTTTGGAGAATTTATTAGATATTATTAGATTTTTTTCCATTGAAAGTGTTCAATTACTTTTTCAGAATATTCATGGTGATAGTCAGTGCGAATATTCATTGATAACCAGCTGTTATAACGTGACCAGCTCGTTTATTGTTTTCAGCTTTCTAATCGCCTCCCAAAACTCACCAGTCATGACCTCTGTCTCCATCTCAAAAGGGACATTATATGTGCTGTTAGCAATTGTATCATTAGTGTCTTTACCATACAGCTTTTGCCATACTCAAACTAACGCTCACGAATCTCATCAAGCTCATATATAGGTTGCCCGTTGCTATCTAATATACCGATGGCTGTTTTTGGTTTACTCTTTCCACTGATCCTGTTGATCACTTGATAAACAATCATGGTGTTGCCGCCTACATGGGCATTGGCTTCTCACTTAGATACTGCCTTTCGATCTTCCGACATACCTTACTGAGTGCCTTCCTTAATCGACGAAATTTCTCTCCTTGCAAGTCCGTGAGCTAAGCCTCTTATTGATCATGTTAAGCAAGTAACACCAATCCATGGGATATTGGGTTGCTGTTCAGCTGGGCATTGCTCTTTTGCAGTCGATATCAACCCATCTGCCAGGCATGCCAAATTCCAGTTTAGCTCAATTTTCTTCATCCAGTGATGTCTTAAACTTTGTTGCACTTTCATTCGACGTCAATCGGCTGCGTTGCAATTTCATCTTTCGGCAGATTTGGGCATTCCATGACCGAGCAGTAATTTTGGTCCACACCATTTGACGGTCTAATCCCCAGATTGTACGGACTTATGAATGGGCGTCATGGCATTCTTTTCGATCTCAGCTTTTATTTGCAATAAAGTAGATACGATTCTTGGTTATTCCATTCAGTGTATTGCTAACCTGTTCTGTGTCGGAAACATTGCTTAGTGCTAAAGTTTTGTTATCTGCAAGCCAGTCCAGCTGTATTTGTCCGCGTTCATTCATTCGACCTAAACGGCCACATGCCATGTGCTGGGTATTTCCCCCAATTTTTGGAAATTGGAATCACATATTACTATCAAACGGTCTTTGCTTTGGGCAATCGTTTGTGCCTCTCTGCATGATGCTGGTGGACTTCTTAAAGCAGGTGGTGAGACAGTTGTTCATGCGAAGAAAAAGGATAGTTGACCAAAACTGGGAAACCGTTAAATGGCTAGCCGATCGGGTTACATTATGACTGATTACGTTGCCGAGGGGTTCAGGAACACAAAACTGCACTATACATCGAATAATCAACGTAATTAGTCATTTTGCTTAAGTTACACGGGAAATATTGTGTGCGCGATTGACCTCTTCCTTCTCCGCGCAGCTAGAGAATGAACAATTTGGCTTCATATCTTGTAAACGGACCACATATGCTACAATCTTTCTCAGTAATCTGATCGAAAGATAGTGAAGGATGGCCACCGCTGGATCTTAGACATTGATTATACCAAAGTATTTGGCACTATAGCACACAACATGATTTGGCAGATGCTATCAGAAGTTGTAGTCCCAAAGCACTTGCATGGCTAGTCAACAAGCTGTTCAATCACGCAACGCGTCGAGTAGCAAGAGAGCATGCTGCACAATTCCCAATTGGACACCGATGCTGTTTAATTTATGCGGCAAAAATGTAACACGCCTGACTGGATCAACTTTACCAGATCAAACAGGCTGTGCCATTGGTGGCCGAGCAAGATGAAACATCCGCTTTGCTGATGATACAACACACATTGCTAAGCCAAAAGATGAATTGGAGAACCAAGCAAATGAGCTGGATCGCGTGACTTTGCGGTTCAGCTTAAAATTGGCATAGCTAAGACCAATGTAATGGTATTGGGTGAGAGCAACCGTTGAATGACACGGCAATCAGTCAGGCTAAATACCGACAGTAACTGCTCTACCGAAAATGCCATCAAACTAGGCGAAGCAAGTGACAAGACAGCTAAATGATATATGGAAAGCACCAGAGATCAATATCGAACTGAAAAACCCCACCGATTGAGGAAAGCATTGGCATAGAGGGTTGCACTATATGGCTAAGTAAGTTGGGCGTTCAAAGGTTCAGATGCGAAAGGATTACATGTGTTGAAATGTGGGGTGTAGCGTCGCATGCTACGCATCAGATGGGTAGAGCGAAAAAGATTACTTGGGTCAGAAAACAAATGACGTTGTTGAAGAGAATTGCGTGGTCGCAAAATTTTGTCAAATACTATTACTGGAAACGTCGACCAGAATGTCTCAAAATGCCCATGATTGAGGGCGAGGTTGAAGGAAAGTGCAAGCCAGGGAGGCGAGTACACCCTTGATCCTTGACATCCGGAGATGGACAAATGGTGGACCGAAGCAAGCAGAACCGCGTGGACAGGAAGATGTCAACGGATCCCCAATACCAATACTTAAATAATTCGAGAACACGGGTATTATTATGATAAAGCAAATTTGCACCATTTTGAAAAACTGTAGCTGGGCAAATTAGAAGAGACCAATAAAGTTAGCCTTAGAATTCTTGCTCTGTGAGCATATTAATAGCTCTATTAATTCTATTGCTATATGATAACAAACCTGTAGCTTCACTTCTGGTATTTTTATATTGAACTGTCCCATCACCAAATGATATCGCCTCATAGCCACGAGCCTCACTATTGCTCTCTCCGCTGTCATCCTGTTCAGAAACAGTTATTGGCGTTAGGTCTGGTACAGCACGGAGATAGTCACCATCGTTGCTCAGTGCCGTAGACTGCAAGCTAAATATACAATAACTCACAATGTGGATATCATGTCCCATCAATACCCGGAAGCGATCGACAAGAGCACATTCTTCATACAAATATACCATAGATAGTGTTCGCATTGAGAGCAATCGATAATATTACCAGAGTGGCTGATGTCATACTTATGTCGAGTTTCTATATTTATTGCACAGTAAAGTGGCCAAAATCGCAAATCATCAATGGACCTTTCTAGAGTACTGATGTACAGCTAAGCGGCGTGTAGAATGACGTCATAATCATTACGTCATAAATGATTCTAACATGGACCGTCTTTAACAAGGGCCGTATTACGGGTTCTGGGGGCCCTGGGCAGACGGTGGGGGGTGGGGGGTGGTCTGGCCCTCCCCCAGAAAATTTTGAAATATGAATGCTCTCAGGTGGCTTCTCCTGCATATGTGGGGGCGGGTGTGTGTGTGTGTGTGTGTGTGTGTGTGTGTGTGTGTGTGTGTGTGTGTGTGTGTGTGTGTGTGTGTGTGTGTGTGTGTGTGTGTGTGTGTGTGTGTGTGTGTGTGTGTGTGTGTGTGTGTGTGTGTGTGTGTGTGTGTGTGTGTGTGTGTGTGTGTGTGTGTGTGTGTGTGTGTGTGTGTGTGTGTGTGTGTGTGTGTGTGTGTGTGTGTGTGTGTGTGTGTGTGTGTGTGTGTGTGTGTGTGTGTGTGTGTGTGTGTGTGTGTGTGTGTGTGTGTGTGTGTGTGTGTGTGTGTGTGTAAATATTGACCTTTGCTTGACTGGGAATATTTTCTACGTTCGCTTTTATTAATCCCAAAAATAGGTAGGATGTTTGAGGGTCTAGGGGTATGTGGTGTCGCCATTCCAAATGACATGGAAACAATTTGACCATTTCGTAACGACTCATTTTTTACAAACAAATACATCATTCATTTATTCAACCTATAGTGTTATTTAAAGTTAGCGGCATCTGGTATTCATGAAATTGATTGTGTCCTTCTTATAATATTTCTATTTGCAGACAAAGAAAACTGTTTTTGAAAATTAACCACTGGAATGGCTGGCTCGAGAACCAGTCATTCCAGTAAACATTTTTCAAAAATAGTCTTTCCTTGGTCTGTAAGTGGACATTTCTCAAGGCCACTGCATAAGCCGTTTTGTTTGTTGATCTATTGGGATTTATTTGGCAATAGATTTTATGCAACACATCACCTGTCACATCAATTTGTTGCTGATATACATATGAGCATTATGTGAATAAGCCAGACAGCTGATCATCACATTATGCGGAGATATTCTTTCTGGCTTTATTGCTTGCAAAGATTGCAATAAGGTCATCAAATGTTAGCTCCTGGGGAAGATCATTTTCTGTGCTCAATAAGATCAATGCCTCGGTCAGCTGTTGTGTCTTTGTGGATCGAAGTTTGTTCTTGATTAGAGCCAGTTTAGAAAGTGATCTTTCCCCTGAACAATTTGTCACCGGGATTGTTAAGAATAACCGGAGGGATACTAGGAATCATCAGATTAAAGCAGTACACGTAACACATTGTGAATCACAATGATGTTTTACGCGTGCTGCTTTAAATCTGATGTTGTTGATGGCTTGATATCATTAAAAAAGAAATAACTCGATTTCAGATAGGCCAGGCAGTCGGTGCCCCCCCCCCCCCCCCCTTGACACTCGGGGCCCTGGGTACTTGCTCCTTCTGCACATGCGTTAATATGGCCATGTCTTTAACTGTTAATAGTCCGACACGTTTTAAGAATTGTATTTCTCTGCTATTTAATAAACATGCTGTTGAATATTTTGAAATTAATGTGACTGGGCGATGGTGCTGCCATAGGCAGCAACAGCACCCAGTCAAATTAGTTTCAAAATATTCAACAGCTTACCTGTATAGTTTTCTGGAAATTACTAGTTCAGAGCTCGATCGACCCCAAACCGAGCGAGGTGTGGGTGGAGCTTAGCTAGAGATGGGCGGGGCATAGCTAAAAATGGAAAGGTCCATTGGCACAATGTTGGATAAAGAAATAAATCTTGTTCCTAACTCTATGTATGTATCAAATGTATTCGTAGTTTGCATTCTGAAAATTAATGTTGTGAGACAGTAAGATAATAATGTCCAGTGTTTAATAATAATAATAATAATAATAATAATAATAATAATAATAATAATTTGTGAAAATGGTACCTTTATGACTTAATACTTACGTAGCATCATCCCTGACACCTGTAACAGATAAGCAGAGAATTGCGTAATTTTATGATATTAACACTTTAATGGCTAAATCTGTTTCTGAAAATCAAAATATTTACTTAGTGAATACTATTTTTGAAATGTTACCGCTGAAATTACTGGCGCGGTCATCGAGCCAATCATTTCAGTGATAAATTTTCAAAAATAGTGTTCTCTTGGCCTGCAAATGGATATTCCTCCAGCCTACTGTTATTGGCTTCACGTGTGGCGTAACCGGAGGTAAAGCTGCATTACGCTACTTATGCACAAAGCAGGAACACGCACATCTAGCTGTGTATACAGAAAGCAGGAACACGCACATCTAGCTGTGTGTACAGAAAGCAGGAATACGCACATCTAGCAGTGTATACAGAAAGCAGGAACACGCACATCTAGCTGTGTGTACAGAAAGCAGGAATACGCACATCTAGCTGTGTATACAGAAAGCAGGAATACGCACATCTAGCTGTGTATACAGAAAGCAGGAACACGCACATCTAGCTGTGTATACAGAAAGCAGGAATACGCACATCTAGCTGTGTATACAGAAAGCAGGAATACGCACATCTAGCTGTGTATACAGAAAGCAGGAATACGCACATCTAGCTGTGTATACAGAAAGCAGGAATACGCACATCTAGCTGTGTATACAGAAAGCAGGAATACGCACATCTAGCTGTGTATACAGAAAGCAGGAATACGCACATCTAGCAGTGTATACAGAAAGCAGGAACACGCACATCTAGCAGTGTATACAGAAAGCAGGAACACGCACATCTAGCAGTGTATACAGAAAGCAGGAATACGCACATCTAGCAGTGTATACAGAAAGCAGGAACACGCACATCTAGCTGTGTATACAGAAAGCAGGAACACGCACATCTAGCTGTGTATACAGAAAGCAGGAATACGCACATCTAGCTGTGTATACAGAAAGCAGGAATACGCACATCTAGCAGTGTATACAGAAAGCAGGAACACGCACATCTAGCAGTGTATACAGAAAGCAGGAACACGCACATCTAGCAGTGTATACAGAAAGCAGGAATACGCACATCTAGCAGTGTATACAGAAAGCAGGAACACGCACATCTAGCTGTGTGTACAGAAAGCAGGAATACGCACATCTAGCTGTGTATACAGAAAGCAGGAATACGCACATCTAGCTGTGTATACAGAAAGCAGGAATACGCACATCTAGCTGTGTATACAGAAAGCAGGAATACGCACATCTAGCTGTGTATACAGAAAGCAGGAATACGCACATCTAGCTGTGTATACAGAAAGCAGGAATACGCACATCTAGCAGTGTATACAGAAAGCAGGAACACGCACATCTAGCAGTGTATACAGAAAGCAGGAACACGCACATCTAGCAGTGTATACAGAAAGCAGGAATACGCACATCTAGCAGTGTATACAGAAAGCAGGAACACGCACATCTAGCTGTGTATACAGAAAGCAGGAACACGCACATCTAGCAGTGTATACAGAAAGCAGGAATACGCACATCTAGCAGTGTATACAGAAAGCAGGAACACGCACATCTAGCTGTGTATACAGAAAGCAGGAACACGCACATCTAGCAGTGTATACAGAAAGCAGGAATACGCACATCTAGCAGTGTATACAGAAAGCAGGAACACGCACATCTAGCTGTGTATACAGAAAGCAGGAATACGCACATCTAGCAGTGTATACAGAAAGCAGGAATACTCACATCTAGCAGTGTATACAGAAATCAGGAATACGCCCATCTAGCAGTGTATACAGAAAGCAGGAATACGCACATCTAGCAGTGTATACAGAAAGCAGGAACACGCACATCTAGCAGTGTATACAGAAAGCAGGAATACGCACATCTAGCAGTGTACACAGAAAGCAGGAACACGCACATCTAGCAGTGTATACAGAAAGCAGGAATACGCACATCTAGCAGTGTATACAGAAAGCAGGAATACGCACATCTAGCAGTGTATACAGAAAGCAGGAACACGCACATCTAGCTGTGTATACAGAAAGCAGGAATACGCACATCTAGCAGTGTATACAGAAAGCAGGAATACGCACATCTAGCTGTGTATACAGAAAGCAGGAATACGCACATCTAGCTGTGTATACAGAAAGCAGGAATACGCACATCTAGCTGTGTATACAGAAAGCAGGAATACGCACATCTAGCTGTGTATACAGAAAGCAGGAATACGCACATCTAGCAGTGTATACAGAAAGCAGGAACACGCACATCTAGCAGTGTATACAGAAAGCAGGAACACGCACATCTAGCAGTGTATACAGAAAGCAGGAATACGCACATCTAGCAGTGTATACAGAAAGCAGGAACACGCACATCTAGCTGTGTATACAGAAAGCAGGAACACGCACATCTAGCTGTGTATACAGAAAGCAGGAATACGCACATCTAGCTGTGTATACAGAAAGCAGGAATACGCACATCTAGCAGTGTATACAGAAAGCAGGAACACGCACATCTAGCAGTGTATACAGAAAGCAGGAACACGCACATCTAGCAGTGTATACAGAAAGCAGGAATACGCACATCTAGCAGTGTATACAGAAAGCAGGAACACGCACATCTAGCTGTGTGTACAGAAAGCAGGAATACGCACATCTAGCTGTGTATACAGAAAGCAGGAATACGCACATCTAGCTGTGTATACAGAAAGCAGGAATACGCACATCTAGCTGTGTATACAGAAAGCAGGAATACGCACATCTAGCTGTGTATACAGAAAGCAGGAATACGCACATCTAGCAGTGTATACAGAAAGCAGGAACACGCACATCTAGCAGTGTATACAGAAAGCAGGAACACGCACATCTAGCAGTGTATACAGAAAGCAGGAATACGCACATCTAGCAGTGTATACAGAAAGCAGGAACACGCACATCTAGCTGTGTATACAGAAAGCAGGAACACGCACATCTAGCAGTGTATACAGAAAGCAGGAATACGCACATCTAGCAGTGTATACAGAAAGCAGGAACACGCACATCTAGCTGTGTATACAGAAAGCAGGAACACGCACATCTAGCAGTGTATACAGAAAGCAGGAATACGCACATCTAGCAGTGTATACAGAAAGCAGGAACACGCACATCTAGCTGTGTATACAGAAAGCAGGAATACGCACATCTAGCAGTGTATACAGAAAGCAGGAATACTCACATCTAGCAGTGTATACAGAAATCAGGAATACGCCCATCTAGCAGTGTATACAGAAAGCAGGAATACGCACATCTAGCAGTGTATACAGAAAGCAGGAACACGCACATCTAGCAGTGTATACAGAAAGCAGGAATACGCACATCTAGCAGTGTACACAGAAAGCAGGAACACGCACATCTAGCAGTGTATACAGAAAGCAGGAATACGCACATCTAGCAGTGTATACAGAAAGCAGGAATACGCACATCTAGCAGTGTATACAGAAAGCAGGAACACGCACATCTAGCTGTGTATACAGAAAGCAGGAATACGCACATCTAGCAGTGTATACAGAAAGCAGGAATACGCACATCTAGCAGTGTACACAGAAAGCAGGAATACGCACATCTAGCAGTGTATACAGAAAGCAGGAACACGCACATCTAGCTGTGTATACAGAAAGCAAGAATACGCACATCTAGCAGTGTATACAGAAAGCAGGAATACGCACATCTAGCAGTGTACACAGAAAGCAAGAATACGCACATCTAGCAGTGTATACAGAAAGCAGGAATACGCACATCTAGCAGTGTATACAGAAAGCAGGAATACGCACATCTAGCAGTGTATACAGAAAGCAGGAATACGTACATCTAGCAGTGTATGCAGAAAGCAGGAATACGCACATCTAGCAGTGTATACAGAAAGCAGGAATACGCACATCTAGCAGTGTACACAGAAAGCAGGAATACTCACATCTAGCAGTGTATACAGAAAGCAGGAATACGCACATCTAGCAGTGCATACACAAAGCATGCATGCGCACATGTAGCAGTGCATACACAAAGGATGAATGCGCACATGTAGCAGTGCATACACAAAGGATGAATGCGTACATGTAGCAGTGCATACACAAAGGGTGAATGCGCACATGTAGCAGTGCATACACAAAGGATGAATGCGCACATGTAGCAGTGCATACACAAAGCATGAAAGCGCACATGTAGCAGTGCATACACAAAGCATGAATACGTACATGTATCAGTGCATACACAAAGCATGAATGTGCACATGTAGCAGTGCATAGAGAAAGCACGAATACGTACATGTAGCAGTGCATACAGCATGAATACGCAAACATGTCATTACATACACATAACATGAATACGTACTGTGTCAGTGCATACACAAAGCATGAATGCGCACATGTAGCAGTGCAATGAGAAAGCAGGAATACGCACATGTAGCAGTGCATACAGAAAGCATGAATGCGCACATGTAGCAGTGCATACACAAAGCATGAATGCGCACATGTAGCAGTGCAATCAGAAAGCAGGAATACGCACATATAGCAGTGCATACAGAAAGCACGAATACGTACATGTAGCAGTGAATACACAAAGCAGGAATACGTACATGTAACAGTGCATACACAAAGCAGGAAAACGCACATGTAGCAGTGCATACACAAAGCAGGAATACGCACATGTAGCAGTGCGTATGAAAAAAAGATATCATATATTATATTATAAATTATTAAATATATATATATATATATATATATATATACACCTGTGCAAAAGTTAAGCACCACCCTATTTTTACGCACATGCGAGGGTGTATTCATGTACTATGAAGAAAGCAATAGCATAAACATGTATGTACCCATCCATCTTAGTGCAAGAGGTAATAATGCAACTAGAGGAATGCTGATTATGATGGTGGGGAAACACTGTATGTTTTTGTTTGAACTTGAAAACGAGGCCTGAATATGGTTACGTTGACACAACTAACAACTATTGCCCTACAGTTGACACACGTGGCTAGATTGTCATTAATGGTGTCTGAAAACGAAGTTTAACATCTGTGCACGAGTTTGAGACTGTCATTATTAATACCGGGTATATCCACCTTGTGCCTGGATGACGGCCTGGACACGACGTCTCATGCTGGTCACCAACCGACTGATACGCCATTGTGGTATTCGTTGCCATTCAAGATGGAGTGCGTATGTTAATTCCTGTAGGTTCTGCACAGGAGGATCCCTCCTTCTCACCATGTTTCCCAGAATGTCCCAGATATGCTCAATAGGCTTCATGTCAGGGCTCCTTGCTGGCCATGGTAGGGTTTCGATGGCATTCTGGCGGAGGTATTCATGCACAGCTCTAGCACGATGTGGTCGGGCGTTGTCATCCATGAATATAGGGTGGGTTCCAGGTGCATGATTTACAAAATGAGGGACCACAACTCTATCGAGTATGGAATCTTGATATCTTTGTCCATTTAGTGTTCCAGGTACAGTCAACAGATCCAGCTTACAATCAAATGAGAGGCACCCCCATATCATAACGGAACCTCCACCAAATGGAACTTCTTCCATGATGTTACGTTGGTCGTACGCCGTGCGTCTGGACCTCCATACACGAGTTCGACCATCTGTGGCATGAAGCAGGAACCGACTTTCATCGGACCAGTGTACCCGTCTCCAGGATCTCATGTTCCAGTGTCTTCTTTCGTTGCACCACCTCAGACGCTCCTCTTTGTGGTGTGCAGTGAGGAGAGGACGTCTGACAGGTCTCCTAGCTTTCCTGCCAGCAGCATACAGTCTCCTTTTGACGGTAGACATTGACACTCTATTGCGCGTTTCCCATTGCTGGCTGAGCACTCTGCTGTTGGTGAATGGAGATCTCCTAACAAGGCGTACTAGGCTCGATCATCACGGGCAGTAGTCTTCTTCGGTCTTCCAGATCTAGGCCTGTCCTTCACCTCGTTAGTTTGCCCATGTTTTGCAATCAAACGACTGATTACATTATGGTTAATGTTCAGCTGTCTGCCAATCTCTCTGCATGACATACCAGTGGTATGCATGCCTATGATTTGCCATTTCACACGATCACTTAACCTTCGTCTTGCCATAGCGGTTCACAATCAAGAGCTAATTCTCTCTGTACAAATAAACCACGGTCATGAACACAAAATTCCTAATCTTGTCGCCTAAATCTGTATGTAATGTTCTACACCTCAAACTGGACTTTTACATAACTGAACACGTGTGCTGTTTCCCGCCACGCACGGACATCAAGCGGCGTGAAGTCATGCATGCATGTGCATTTCGTACTTGGAATTATGTCAGCTAACGCGGGGACAAAAAGTATGGCAGCCTAGTTGTACCATCATGTTTCTACGTTCTATTGTTTTTGCTGGTGCTTACCTTTTGCACAGGTGTATATATATAATTACAAAACATATCACACTAATGTCAAACTGGTACTCACTGCAGTCAATCGAAGAGAGACATGTGTGCATGCTGGAAGGAATATTGATGAAAGGAGGTATTCTCTTTGACATAAAGACCGAAATTCAATAAGGAGGTTTAAACCCGGTTTAATCTAAAGTAATTGCAACATTAGTATTATAGATAGGGCAATGACCCACACATTTTATTTGTTGATACCCAGACCACACCCCCCTTCACGTCTAAATACCGAAGTATGGGCACCTTTCAGAAGTGGGAAGGGCTCTTTGCTGCCCCGCCCAGTTAGAAGGACTGCCAATATTTTGGCATTTAGGCCACGCCCTTGCTGCGGGCGTGACCTAGCTATCACCCGATGAAAAGTGGGGGCTATCTCCCTATCTATACAACTAACTTTGCAATTACTTTGTGATTTATTACCAGGTTTAGATTAACCGAGGTTTAAACTTTCTTATTGAATTCCACCTAAATTGTACACCTTTGTATTGTTTCCAATACGAACAATAGCTATCCTTTGAGAGGGTATGGAATTCAGGAACCGGAAGCTACTTGCACCTATAAGCACATGTATAGTTATGATTATACTGATAATTATGCTGTGTATAATGAGTAACATCAACTTCATATCCAATGACATCGTAGGTATCATGGATCTCATCATATTGTTCATCTTTGACTTCTTCAATGTGCGCTGGAGGAGTCCTGGCCACATCTGATGATCTAAATAGAAATAGATGTATAGTATAGTATAAACCTAAACATATTGGCATACAGTTACTCAAAGCAACAGGTTACTTAATGTGCCTATAGTTTGTAATGTAGACTACATTTTGATAATGCCTCATATCGTATTCACAGCTTTGATCTATAGTAACTAATAAACAATCACATCAATGGACCTTTCCATTTTTAGCCATGACCCGCCCATTTCTAGCTAAACTCCACCTATACCTACACCTAGATCTCTGAACTCCCTGTCTATGAATTTCCAAAAAACTATACAAGTAAGCTATTGAATATGCAATCAAATTAGTTTCAAAATATTCAACAGCATGTTTATTAAATAGTAGAGACATACAATTCGTACAACGTGTCGGACTATTAAGCGTTAAAAACGGGACAAATAGAATCATTGATGATGCAATGATTATGACGTTATCCTAGACGCCGCTTAGCAGATTATGACGTCATACGACGTCAGCTGATAGATGGATACTCTGGAAAGGTGAATCAAAGTATGTATCCCATCTAGAACACTATGCACTGATATAGATCTCTGATACTTCTTAGCCATGGCAATCTAACTAATAGTTACGACGAGCCAATTACCATGCACACAACATGAAAAAAATGTAGTTAATTGGAATAAAACAAATGACTAATTGACCCAAATTCAGTACATATTGTAGATTAAATTATTATTAGCTATGACATTATTGTTTGCGAAAATGTTACCTTTCTTATGTTATTACTTACACAATCTCATTCCTGGCAGCTGCAACAAATAGAGAATTGTAATATATTAAGTTAATTTAGCAGTAACCGAGCAATGTAAGATTAATTGACCTTTTTGCACCCATCATCTGACGTCATATGACGTCATAATAAACTAAGCAAAACGTATGATGACGTCATAATTAATTATGGCATAAATAACTCGATTTAGTCCGTCTTTAACGCTTAGTAGTCCGTCACGTTGTACGAATTGTATGTCTTTACCATTTAATAAACATTCTGATGAATATTTTGAAACTAATTGGACTGGGCGCTGTTGCTGCCATAGGCAGCAACAGCACCAAGTCCAATTAGTTTCAAAATATTTACCAGTTTACCTGTAAAATTTTCAGGAAATTGATAGTCAGGGAGTTCGGGGATCGATCGATCCCAACACGGGCGAAATATGGGTGGAGCTTAGCTAAAGATGGGCGGGGTATAGCTAAAACTAGATTCCTCAATTATATCGTGTGGTGTCTTTTGAAAGAGATACTTCTAGGTCAGAATTTATATTCATAGGATTTCGATTAACCTACCTATGAAGAGCTTAGTATAGAAGACTAGAATAATGTGTAATAAACGTCGATTTAAACGACCTAAGCTAATGAAAGAAATCATCAATTAGACACTAGTATCAATGGCTGAATGCACTGCTACCTGTTCAAACATGCATAGAAATATGGCAATGCAATACCAATTTTGAAAATGTTAAATGAATGAGTAAAGCGAAGATACAATAGATGTATGAAGCGTATGTTTTAGTAGTGCCATGCTGGTATGCGGATGGATATAGTAATGCGCCATGATGGCATGCAATTAGAGGTTATAACCGATCAAGTTAGTATACACATTCAATTCCAATCAACAAAAATAGAAGCAAGTTAATCATACATTCGCTATGATCAAAAATATAAATGAATGCTGAGACATATTGGTATAATAATAATAATAGTACATTTGTAATGCGCTAAATCCATGCGATTGCATGCTCTAAGCGCTGACAATAAGAGAGAAATTTAGCATACAGCTTCCGGGAAAGCTTCTTTAAACAAGAATGTTTTCAAGTTAGTTTTAAATACGGATAAAGTCGGGCCAGATTTAATAAGAGTTGGGAGATTATTCCACTGAGTGGCGGCCACGAATGAAAAGGCTTTATGGCCATAGGTTTTAGTGTTTACTCTGAGAATCTTCAGGAGATTTTGTTCAGAAGATCTGAGGGTTCGTGTAGGTGTGTAACTCTCTAGCAATTCAGATAGGTACGTTGATGCAGTTTCGGAGACACATTGATATGCTAAACTTAGGATTTTGAAACGGATTCTGTATTCTAGTGAGAGCCAGTGTAAATCTTGAAGAATGGGGGTAATGTGGTCATACTTATTTCTCAGTGATACAATTCGCGCAGCTGTGTTCTGAACTGCCTGAAGCTTGTTAATGGGTATTTTGGAAGCACCTGCGAGAAGACCGTTACAATAATCGAGTCTCGACATTACTAGTGATAACACAAGCCGTATTGCCGCTTCACGAGTGATGTACTTCCTAATGTTACCAATGTTTCGTAGCTGCATAAAGCACACCTTGCGAATATGATTTACATGACTTTCCATATTTAATTCAGAATCGAGGAGAACGCCTAAATCCTTTACAACAGTAGCCAATGGAATATTATTAACTCCAACAAGGACGCTACTTAATCCCGTTTTGGAGCACCTGGTGGCTGGACCTACCAAAATAGCTTCAGTTTTTTCATCGTTAAGCATTAGCATATTCGTTGTCATCCAAGATTTTATGTCAAGGCAACAATCAGTTACTTGTCTACTGGCTAGATTTGCGATGGGGGCGAAGGGAGCAAAACTGTTTATCAGCTGTGTATCATCTGCGTACAAGTGCCGTTGGACATTATGACCCTCAATAACAGATCCTAATTGACGAGTATACAGGGTGAAAAGTATAGGGCCTAGGATTGAGCCTTGTGGAACACCACATGTTAGTTCTACTGATGAAGAAAGGGTCCCATTAATATACACTGATTGATACCTATCTGATAAGTATGACTGGAACCATTTCAGTGCGACACCGTTTACACCAATTTCATTTGTGAGCTGAGACAGAAGGATGTGATGATCGATAGTGTCAAACGCTGCGCTAAGGTCAAGCAGGATAAGTAGAGACACATTACCGGTATCAACAGCACATCGAATGTCATTAACAACTCGCAATAGGGCTGTCTCGGTACTGTGGCCATGCCTATATGCCGACTGGAATGGTTCATATAGCCTATTAATCGTTAGGTAATCAGAAAATCTATTTGATACTGCCCTTTCAATCAGTTTAGACATAAAGGATAAATTTGATACTGGTCTGTAATTTTTTAGGTTATCAGGATCCAGGCCTACTTTTTTCAGTAAAGGATTGATCAAAGTGCGCTTGAAGCATTTTGGAACGATACCTGACTCTAGGCTAGAATTGACAAGCCGAGTAATTGTAGGGAGTAGGATGTCGATATATTCAAGGACAATTTTCGTAGGAACAGGGTCCAGTGTGCAATACGTTGGCTTTGATTCTTTCACGAGCTTCAGGACCTCATCCTCTGAGAAACGTTTGAAATGGTCGAGTTTGTTTTGAGTTAATGTATGCTGGTTGTAGCGAACATTGGAGAGCACTACAGACTGATCCAACTTAGTCCGAATGACCTCGATCTTATCTTTGAAAAAGTCCGAAAACGATCTAGCCACCTCTGCAAGATCATCATTGCTAGGGAGCGACGTACTAATTTTCTTCGCCATAAGCACAGACATAGTATTATATAAGGCTTTTGGATTAGATTTGTCCATCTCAATTTTGTCAGTAAAAAACGAGCGTTTTGCCGTAGTAACAAGCATAGTAACAGTATTTCTCGTATTACAATATATCTGACGATGGACCGCAAGCCGCGTCTCTCTCCATCTCATTTCCGCATGTCGTCTATCTGCTTTGGCTGCGCTCACCTCTGGTGTAAAGAACCACATGGACTTTGGCCTCTGAGGTAAAGTCTTCAGCCTCTCTGGTGCGTGCTTATTGAGGAGACAAGATAGTTCTTCATTATAGAGGTTGGCCAGCTCCTCACAGCCTGCAGGCGGAGAAACTAACAGACTAGATTGTTCCAGATCATGACGGAACGCTACCATGTCAATTTTCTTGATATTTCGGCAGAGCACGGGATGAGGAGGTGGAACAATTCTGGTTGCATTTAGATGTACTGTTACCAAAAAATGGTCCGACATTTGTAGGTCTTTGACTCGAACATTTTGGACACACGTTTCTGATATACGACTCACAACCCAATCAATGATATGGCCATTTTTGTGGGTAGGCATGCTAACGTGCTGATGACAGTCATGAGAGGATAGTAGATTTAACATCTTTTTAGTATTTGAGTTTTCAGGCTTATCGAAATGAACGTTTGTATCACCCAGGAGAACTAGATTCGCATTTTTCACACAAACTATAGCCATTAAACTGGCTATATCACTGTGAAACATTGATGGGGTTAATTTATTTTTCTTCGACGGTGGTGGGAGATATATGCATACGAACCGAACCGATATTTTTCCATGGGTCAGTATGAATTCCAGCACCTCGATTGACTGATATTGTGGGAGTGTATTGATGCAGATTTTAATGTGAAGATAGTTTCTATAGATTACAGCAATGCCTCCACCGCGGGACAATCTGGGTGTGTGCTCAAATTCATACCAATCTGGTGTTAAGGATGCGATTTTAGACTCGTCACCTATATCTGCCAGCCAGGTTTCCGTTAGAATTAATATATCTACATTCTCATCGACGATCATTTCAGCAATCTCGTTACATTTATTTCGCGACGATCGGGCGTTCCACATGCATGTCTTGAGGTTATTTGAGAAAGATCGGGGGTTAACACCTGATTGATCATTGTGCACGCCGACATATAGATTTGTCTCGGTCCCATGGGGGTCAGGGTGGGGTGGGTGGGTGCGGTGGCGGGATCAAAGGTAAAATATAATAAACGTTGTAAATCATGCTATCTCCTCCAAAGCTGTTTTGTGAAATTCAACCAAATTTGGTATGTGGGCTAACCATATAAATGCGGGTTGCTGGATGCCACGTAGGCGTCTTGGGGGGTGGGGTCAGAAATTAAAATATCCTAGAAAAGGTGTGGTATGGAAGTCAACAAACCTTGGTATCTGGGTTGCCTGATAATTGCTGAATTCGTGACCACGTGTATCTTTGACTACAGTACCATGGGGTCATGGGCGGGGTCCAAATATCAAATATCCTAAAAACTGACCACCACCTCTCAAATCGTTGTGTGGAATCAAACAAATTTGGTATGTAGCTTATCCATATAATTTCAGATTGAGTGAGAACATTTATGTTTAGCTTCTCGTTGCGGGGAACGAGTCAAACGTTTAGGAAATTGATTGTAATCAATCTCCTCCGACACCGATGGACGGAATTCGACCAAATTTGTTAGTTAAATTACTCATATGATTGTAGAGTCCATGAGGACATTTAGATTTGGCTCTGCAACTAGAGGTGAGGTTGGGAATGGGGGTTGTGAAGAGGTAATATATGTGAGATGCGTTAGCAAACCGTCATTGGGGGCAACTAGTTGATTCTTGATAATGATGCTGTATTAGGTTTGCCTTCTGTGGCCAAAAATGGCATTTTAGCAATCCAGTTATTAATAAAATAATAATAATAATAATAATAATAATAATAATAATAATTATTATTATTATTATTATTATTATTATTATTATTTTAATGCTGTTGTTTTTATTTATTTATTTATTTATTTATTTATTTATTTATTTATTTATTTATTTGTTATTGTATTTAACAATTTGTAATTAACATCTGAAGGAGGTTTAGGTTTATCAGCAATAAATTAATAGAAGTGAATAAAAAGTACCCTATTACATCTTTGAATGCGCTTTAATATTGAGTATGTATGATTACCATATTCTGAGGCTGTAGTAGTAGAAACAACCTACAGCTGCAATCAGCAACTCACTCGGTTGAGTATACCGAGCCCTGCTTTCTTGAGATCACCTCGTAGCACGCTTAGCAGATTTATGCAATGACGTCCTCTCCTGGCTTTGTTATGTAGGTAGTAATATTGAGTGAACCATGCAATATATTTGACGTCTATTACATCTACACCAAAGTTCTATATTTGTGTCATATTCACTTAATGTTGAGCAAGCCATGTACGATACATTTTCATACCCCTCACATACATAGCCCAAGATGCATACGTATTCGTGCTTAGTGACATTGAACGTACATTCCATGCTGGATCTACTTTTAATTTTACATGCTCTATGGCAAGCAGTTTACGCATGCATACGTGTATTATGTTACAAACATGTAGCTAATGATTCACCTATCTGTCAAGCATGGTGAAGGTAAATGAAGAGGTGTTCACAACTTTGCTGCTCAGTGGATCCGACAAATGTGATGCATTGTTATATGTGTAATACACAGCTCCTATCGAATGATATGCAACTTGTACACATAATTTCATGATTGCTGAGGCGAAGCATCAGAGGAATGACACAATGATATACATTTGATGTCTGAAACATCATCAGACAGACATATTGCCATATTCCAAATTTGAAGCCCATAACCCATCTGTGGAAATGGATAATAATAGGTAGAGCACACACGTGCCCCCTTGATGAGCGAGAACTTTAAACGGACAGATGTGTACTTTAATTACAGGCACTATGATTATATGTCGGGGCTGCTTGTTGTGCCATTTTGCTTCTACCCATGCTGTGCTGCTCACTATTTGGCAGGGTACACAATAGTATCCCCCTGTTACGTTCAGTGAACCGTGAAATGTAGACAATGATGACATATTTGTGTCACACATACATGGGCGCCCACAGAAAATTCTGCAAAGCGGGACAAACATGTGGGTTGGTCTGGGAATGGTGTCAGCCTTCCAAAAGTGAGGAACCGGAGATGCCCCGCTGCGAAATTTCCGAATCTAGACACACTCAGAACTCATCTCCTGTATTTCTGGAAGTAAATTTCTAAGGATTTGGACCCGTTGACCGAAATTGGTACTGTATAGTGAAGTGAGTGCACGTTGGGGTGGGAGATGGGGCAGGGGTAGGGGTAGGGGCTAGTGCCTCACTTTCTCCTCATGCGGTTGCCCATGCACATATATACACCTGTGCAAAAGTTAAGCACCAGCAACAACAATAGAACGTAGAAACATGATGGTACAACTAGGCTGCCATACTTTTTGTCCCCGCGTTAGCTGACATAATTCCAAGTACGAAATGCACATGCATGCATGACTTCACGCCGCTTGATGTCCGTGCGTGGCGGGAAACAGCACACGTGTTCAGTTATGTAAAAGTCCAGTTTGAGGTGTAGAACATTACATACAGATTTAGGCGACAAGATTAGGAATTTTGTGTTCATGACCGTGGTTTATTTGTACAGAGAGAATTAGCTCTTGATTGTGAACCGCTATGGCAAGACGAAGGTTAAGTGATCGTGTGAAATGGCAAATCATAGGCATGCATACCACTGGTATGTCATGCAGAGAGATTGGCAGACAGCTGAACATTAACCATACTGTAATCAGTCGTTTGATTGCAAAACATGGGCAAACTAACGAGGTGAAGGACAGGCCTAGATCTGGAAGACCGAAGAAGACTACTGCCCGTGATGATCGGGCCCTAGTACGCCTTGTTAGGAGATCTCCATTCACCAACAGCAGAGTTCTCAGCCAGCAATGGGAAACGCGCAATAGAGTGTCAATGTCTACCGTCAAAAGGAGACTGTATGCTGCTGGCATGAAAGCTAGGAGACCTGTCAGACGTCCTCTCCTCACTGCACACCACAAAGAGGAGCGTCTGAGGTGGTGCAACGAAAGAAGACACTGGAACATGAGATCCTGGAGACGGGCACACTGGTCCGATGAAAGTCGGTTCCTGCTTCATGCCACAGATGGTCGAACTCGTGTATGGAGGTCCAGACGCACGGCGTACGACCAACGTAACATCATAGAAGAAGTTCCATTTGGTGGAGGTTCCGTTATGATATGGGGGTGCATCTCATTTGATTGTAAGCTGGATCTGTTGACTGTACCTGGAACACTAAATGGACAAAGATATCAAGATTCCATACTGGATAGAGTTGTGGTCCCTCATTTTGTAAATCATGCACCTGGAACCCACCCTATATTCATGGATGACAACGCCCGACCACATCGTGCTAGAGCTGTGCATGAATACCTCCGTCAGAATGCCATCGAAACCCTACCATGGCCAGCAAGGAGCCCTGACATGAAGCCTATTGAGTATATCTGGGACATTCTGGGAAACATGGTGGGAAGGAGGGATCCTCCTGTGCAGAACCTACAGGAATTAACAGACGCACTCCATCTTGAATGGCAACGAATACCACAATGGCGTATCAGTCGGTTGGTGACCAGCATGAGACGTCGTGTCCAGGCCGTCATCCAGGCACAAGGTGGATATACCCGGTATTAATAATGACAGTCTCAAACTCGTGCACAGATGTTAAACTTCGTTTTCAGACACCATTAATGACAATCTAGCCACGTGTGTCAACTGTAGGGCAATAGTTGTCAGTTGTGTCAACGTAACCATATTCAGGCCTCGTTTTCAAGTTCAAACAAAAACATACAGTGTTTCCCCACCATCATAATCAGCATTCCTCTAGTTGCATTATTACCTCTTGCACTAAGATGGATGGGTACATAAATGTTTATGCTATTGCTTTCTTCATAGCACATGAATATACCCTCGCATGTGCGTAAAAATAGGGTGGTGCTTAACTTTTGCACAGGTGTATATAATGGTAATAGACCTATATTTAAGGTTTAGTGACCATATATGGCAATGTGTTAAAATATTGTCAAACCATTTGCAGGGAAAATTGTCCATGAACGATGAAATGTAGGGCATGTTGTGGTACTTGTGCGACGTGGGGGGGGGGGTGGGGTCATACATTGATGACCGCATAATATACATGACTGGCTAAACGGTTTACAATCTACTTCGAATTTCGCAGGTGGTCGTGGTGGGAATCATTCACATGGTATGCATAGATGCTAGCTACAGCATGTTTATGCTTTGAACCTTACAAGTTAGATTCATGTTTTGGCAATAATTTCTTCAATTAAAACATTCATAAAACAAAATTCAAATTAAGGCATGCATATTTACCATATTGTATAAGGTGAGTGGAAAAACGAGGAATTTGTGAATCAGTTTTAATACCATTGTCCAGAGTAACATGATAAGCAGTGTAATCTTGTTCTTGAACAGAATGTATAGTCAGAGTGGCTTCATATCCTGAAATGGCCACTGATGTTTCATAAAATGTCCAACTCACATCTGTACTCTGAATTCCAGTTGAGAACTTTATAAGATTGTTGTCTAGTGACGAATTTGTTCCATCCCTGTACCATGTGACATAAGCCTCAGGATCAGCAATGAATCTTAAACACAGTATTGCTGTTCCGCTAATTCCAGCACTGAAATTACTTATTTCAACCAACCGAGGAGCATCTGTAAATAATAGCAATAATGAAAATCAGATATAGTTGGAATATATGCCACCAGCCTACCTGCAGCAGGATAATTTCCTTAAATAGGTCAGCCTCCCTTTACCCTATAACGCCAAGGTCAATATGGATCTTCTGGAACACAATACAGAACATATGACCCAATTTTTGGTGAATTAGGTTACAATAGGTTTGGCATTTTGAGCACAAATCAAGATAATTCGCACACCAAGGGCACCCACCAATAAATATTTGGTGAAAATTCATTCATTAGAATTTGATTTACAATTCGATACAATTAAAGAAGACACAATAAACGACCTCAGTCCACCGGTGCAGTGTCCCACCCATGTCTGAAGAGAATCCATTCAATTGAACTTGAGATATCATCTGGAAATACAGCACAATTTCCTTAATTGGGTTGTCAAACCCTTGATGTTTCTGACGAAAACATAATACAGTTTACTTGGATCCCAATGTTAACGTACTGCCAACGTTTGTTGAATATCCCTTCAGTAGTACTTGATCTAAACCAAACCATTTCCTTAATAAGATCACATTAAAATTTAGGAATTACCTTCAAAACCAAGGAAGGCAGCTCCGAGGGAATTATTCTTCCCATATGATGATCTATTCTGGGGATCTTGCATTAGTATCCTGGCATGCAACGCAATGCTAGTAATTTGGTTTCATTGCGTCACCATGAGCTTGACCTTTAGATTATGAATACATCTTTGTACTATTAATGGAAAAATCAGTCGCAGAAGATTGTTTCTCAGGGAGTCCAAATCGCATGAAATTTTGGGGGATAAATCCAAAACTATGGTAGAAGGAATAATTTGTCTAGGGAATACACATCCGGTGTGGCACCATACTATTAGTGGCTACGTCAGAGCCGGCTGGTGAACTTAGTACTTACCCATCAGCATTTATTTTTCTCCCACCCCACATACCTGCTGTATAGATTGGCTTTACTAAAAGCGGTGTCGAAGAGGATTTGGTTTATAATGATATATGGTGTCTCTTAGTATTGAGTGAGTCCACGTGAATACCTTTTTTAAAACATGCATATGTACACACAACATGGTTGTCGTAGAGCTGCGTGTACACCCCCTCAGACTTGGTCAATTCACGTTGAAAATATGGTTCAAGGGAGATAAATGTTGTCTTTTGAAAGATCATTTCCACATTTAAATTAGTGTGATTGAGTCCCATTTCTGCAGCAAATCGAGCGTCATGTATAATGTATGATGTAAAGTATAATGAGTAAGTTTGTACTTACATTTAATTTTAACAGTTGCATATCCGCTTCCTGTTCCAACAGTGTTCTTCACACTACATTTGTATTCTCCAGACTCTTCTAGTGTCACATTATTCAGATTGATTACTTTAGATCCTGTAAACCCTCGAACCATTACACGATTCACTTGTTGTGTCCAGTCTATGTAAGTGTAGATGGCTGGAACCCCTGAAGGACGACATTCTAGCTGAGTGTTGTCTCCCTCTGTTACAGATGTACTGCTTAAACTGACCACCACATCAGGAATATCTGTGGAAAATTGATGCGTATTTATACATATAATTATTTTAATTAAAGGCATGTTTGTTGAATTATATATCAATTGATTAATGCCATTGACATGTTCAAACAAATAATCTATGGGTGCTGATATTTCATTATGATTAGAACTAGAAGGACAGTATCCTGTGCGTTGTCCCCTTTAAATATATCACACATCTTATGGTTGAATTGGTATTGCATATGTCAAAGTATATTATGATATGATATTTTCTAGGTCATGATATGGTATACTATGCTATGGTATATGACATTGTATGTCAGAGTATTGCATTACATGACATTGCAAGGTATAATATGCTACGGTACAGTACGGTACAATAGTCACAACATTGCACAACATCACACGGCACAGCATGCCATGTTATTGTCTGGTCTAGTCTGGTCTGGTCTGGTCTGGTCTGGTACGGTATGGTACATTACGACGGTATGCTACGGTATGCTATTATATGATATGATATGATATGGTATGGTATGGTATGGTATGGTATGGTATGGTATGGTATGGTATGGTATGGTATGGTATGGTATGGTATGGTATGGTATGGTATGGTATCATGTATGATATGACATGACATGGCAGATGTGGTGTTTCAGCCATATAGACGCTCTGAGTATTATGGAAAATCGAATTGAATATGATTGACTAGATTCAGTATGATCTTGAAAATGTAAACTGGTTCGAGGACCGCCATGGTATTGCTCAATAGGAATGCCACAAGGATATTGCCTCAACACTGAGTCATACTGCATAACTGCGCACCGTACTTGCTGTGCATGCCGACATGACTGAACAAGTGTTAAGGACAGACAACTGGCGCACATTGCAGAGATTTTTTTGAATATATGTATATGCCCTTTGTTGCAATTATTGTATACAACAATATACTTTGTTGAACTAAATGCCCATTGCATAAGAAACCTTACCCCGTAAAGTCCAGCCAATATAATACTAATAATAAATTTGTTTCATGAATTTAAATTATTTGGGTCAATTTACATGGTAACAGTTTTATCCAAAGTTTAGACTCCGAGTAAACATAAGAATAGACAACAATCTATTTTTATTATGATATAGGATGGATGTTAGCATTGCACATAACAATTATGTTAAATTTAAGTAAAATCATATAAGTACTTGATAAATTAAATGTCTATCCATGGACGGAAATCTGTGCGGGAGAATACTGCAAGACCAAACCTTCAGTGTCCATACTGGCTATGTCACTACAGATGCAATATGCGGACGATGTGAACCATATAGACGAGGAAAAGCAAATCATTAACGAGCTACTCCCGATAGCCGCAAGCAAACTAAGAAGGAGAATCTCTTTATGAATGATTAAAAACAGAGTTCTCTCACATATATTCCTATCTGTAATGCGTTTTAAGGACAATGCCAAATCACTTCGTGGTGGAGAACCATGGAATGAAGAAAACCCTGGCCGAACTGCCCTGCAGTTCTTCTGACACTATCGCAAGCTCCATCATGGTAAACATAGTTTTCCGGTTCACCTAGAAGCTGTGGATTCGTAGATTAAATATGTCCTTGAAAGACAATGTTTTTAATTGTACGCATCCTACATCTTGCCAGCTCGGCAGCTTCAACGGCAACCCTAGACAACCTTTAGCCCTGCCCCAGCAAATATCTCAACACTGGACACCCATGAGCGGACAACGTAATCTTCAACGATACACTATACAATATGTATAATATATCGTTGCGGTCCTTCAAATTTGCCCACAATCTGCCATCTTTCATCCATAATTGACGATTTACTAAGGGTACTAGGAGGCACTTCAGCAACGAAAACCATGGAGTTTGGCTTACTGAGAGCCAGTAAATATGAACCAGGCGAGATCATCATTGCATAAATCTGGTAAGCTTGCTGTGGAGCGATTTCAATGAAACAGGACTCAGATCGAGAAACAACCTGATGAAAAGATTTTGGCCACCGACCAGACACACTGGTCAAAAGCAAAGACGGACAGACTGCAGTTATGGGAGGGTTCTAGTACTACAGTTGCAGAATATTGTACATCATCATCATCATCATCATCATCATCATCATCGCAAGGAAATCAGTAGCAGTCTTTCTACCCGGTATAATTTTGCATCATCCATTTAAAACAAAGTTATTTCATATTGTATGGTGGGTCATGTCGTAGTTAGTGCTTGATATGAGAACAATGGATGGAAATCTGAGAACACATAAGATTGGTCATATCGACTAAGATGAATGAAGATAAATACCCAATCAGAAAGATACAATCAACTCATCTCAATATATTCTTCATATCTTGTGCTGATTATTATAATTATTAGTATTAACCATCATGGAAAAACTCAGATTATTCTTGTCTTACCATATTTTCGAATCTCCACTTTCAGTCTTCATCTTATCAACTTCAACCGTGATTGCATCAAAGGTCCATTGAACAATTGTTGACAATTAATTTTCATTTGGGTGTGCTCAACGGATTTTAAGGTTAGCCACTTTTTCATGTCCAGAAATGCCCAATATGCTTGGTATTGGGAATTCCACTATGGGTATCTGAACTGTGACTATGCGTGAGTTTTTTTTATCAGATCAGCAGTATACCTGGCTGATCGTTTCTATCCTTGCATGAGGGTTTCTCATCATTTGAGGTCAAACGATACAGTTCAAGGTTACCCCTTAGGGGTCTAAGTTATCAATTTTAAGATATGACAGAAATGAATTCAACTTAATCAGATCATTTGAATATCAGAAAATATTTCAGCTCTCCCCATTATGGCAAGGTCATACTTTCATGGGTCACCAATAATTTGTGTTAAAGACAAATCTTTTAATTCTTAACAGAAAACAATCAGCAAATAATTTAATTTCAAACACTTTCTTTTCATATTATGATTTTCAAAGGAGCAGAACACTACTAAATACTGTACATGACTCAAAAATAGCATTTTGCTTAGGAGAGATATTGAGTTTGCTTAAATCTTGCCTATTCGATCAATCTTTACAAAAAATTAATGTATGTTAAAGTATAAGACGGGTGAATCAATTCGTGTGTCAATTCCTATAGATGGTATGCCAAAATAACTTATTTGAATGATGTAGATAAAGCTATTTGAAATTATTTAGTCGTCACATACGTTATTTTAACGTAGCATCTATAAGAATTGTCTAGGGTTTCATTTCTAGACAAGAGGCCTAATGGCCTTGGAGAAAATTAAAACTCCCGAGCGGAGGTGTCACAAGAGCTCTAGCAAGTGGGAGCCCAGCTTGGCAATAGAGGGACCCATTTCTGTCTAAGACATTTAGTAATTATTAGAAAGATATTCAGAAGAAATAAGGTTTATGCATCTTATTCCGTTTGTCTCAGTATGTGTCATGAGATCTTCACCACAATTCAGATTTAAGCATCTTATTGTGTTTGTCTCAGTATGTATCTGGGTTGTTAGTAAAATGGTTCAACAAGAACAGATTTAACAGATAAGCAAAATAATTAACTCACATGTAACATTGAATGTGACAGTTGAGCTATTTTCCTCCCATACAGTATCAGAATGTCTAACTGTACAATAACACTGTTTATTGTTCATAGTCCGATTGCGAGGAACACTGATCTGCTGCGATGTACTTCCCACTCCTATAGCAAGATAAAATATAGATTTCAGACATTTTTCAAAGATTACAATCGTAAGTACACAATGACCATTAGATAACCGTCGCCCCCTTCACGTCTAATATGGAAATCATTAGCTTTGTGTAGTAAATATATGTTAGAACTTGATAGAAGTACATTCAAATTATTCAGAATCATTATGGACCGCATTTTAGGTTAAATTCAATTTCTGTGCCCAAAACCTGTTTTTATGAGACATTGCAGGCGGCGATCTCAATACAGATTTTAAAATCAGCATGCATGAGTGACATATTATACTCACTCATATTGCAGAGTTAAGAAAATACGAATAATTTTTTCTAGCGCATTTTGGGATAATATTCAAAATAATGGTTGCTTAGTAGATGCATTGTTCTTACCAGTTCCACATCCACTGGACCAAGAATAGATGAGAGTGTTAGGATTAGGCACACCAGTCACACTACATGTTAGGTGTAGAGATTCTGTGCTGCTCTCTGTAACTGGATTAGAGCTTGTATAACCTGAGATAGCGTTCACAGAATCTGGAGCCCTGAGAAGAACAACAAAGTGAACAGTACTTTGTGCATAAAGATCATATTTACAGCATCTATAATAAATTAGCTGTGACTAACACATCAATCTCTCAAGGCTCAATATCCCCAGATTTCAAGACAACGCTGCTGGATATGCTAAGAAATCTGTTGAATATTTTTGAAATAATAGGACTGGAAGTTATTTATTGCTGCCAAAGAATTTATGGTTTGGATTTGGTAAGCCATGATAAAAATGCATCGTTATTAGACAGTCATGTTTGTCTTTCAGTACTACGCATGCCATTACAAATGTACAAGTTTCGTAAATTCGCCGAAATTGCGCCATTAAAAATCTTGGAACAGAAAATTAAGCACATGTCCAACCTATTATTTAAAAAAATCAATGCTTCTCCACTATTGTCACAGATATCAGAAAATGAGAGAATCAAATTATTTACGGATCATAATAGTGGAATGAACCAGTATCTTCTTTAAGCCATTATCCGTATGATTAAGCCATCCAAAGGTGGCATATTTGCAGTGGTCTGAAAAAGTGTTTATATGTAGGCAAAGAGTATTTTTGAAAATTTACCACTGGAATACTGGCTCAATAAGAATTTTCTTATCAAATCCTTACCATTAAAGTATTACAGCTTGTTTACCATTTCATATAGTACTGTGTGTTCATTTTGGAAACACTGTTGCTGAAATCAGCTTTCAGCAACATTGTCTACAACATGAACATCATCCACCCTTCCATCGACTTGTAGAAATTGATTTTTTTAAATGAAAACTCAGTGTGATAAGGGTTAATGATGCGATTTAATTGAGAGGACCCTGATAAAGAAGCCTATAAAATAAGACTAAAGGTACATGTTTAAACCTTTAGCCCTAAAATTAATTTTAATATTTCCTTTGTCCTTTAACAGTTCAAGAGAATATTCTTTTGGAAGGTTTACCACTGGAATAACTAGTTTGATGAGCTAGACAGCCATGCCAGTGGTGCATTAAAATACTCTCTTGGTCTACAAATGGAAATTGATGGACAAATATGGTAAATTAAACACCATATTTTTGTATACTGCTTACAGTGCATGATTAATCCGGTATCATTATACACAGGACTGGTGTTTGCTGCATTGTATACTGTGCATCGTATGCAGTCACCGTTGTGATCTTTCTGTGGTGTGTATGACAGTCTGCTCGTCACGTCTGTTAGTTTATTATGAGTAGTGATGCTCTCACTGGCTCCATACAATGGAACTCTACTACTATCTGCTTTCACTAGTTGCCAGGTCACAGTAGCTCTAGGTTTACTGGTAATTCTACATGTGAATGTGAGAAGTCCGTATGTTGGTTTTAAATTGACAACATTAGCAGGTATTAGATAAACAGCTTCCACTGGAACTAGAAAACAAACACACATTTGCAAGTTAACATAGCTTAAAGCGAGAATTGAATTTTCAACTCTTAACATTTTACTGATCACAACCTCAACAGACTGTCTGGATAATTTAAATTATATTATTACCATTGCGAGCAATTCGATTGAAAGTTGTTGAGGTCTACGATAGCAACAGCATACGTCGAATCGTGTCCATTTTAGTCAGCATGATTCTCGCTACCCACTATCCTAAACCTCATCAACACCCTGTATAGAACCTGTATTGGTATAGAACATGTTTCTATGCCAATGCTTGTTACTACATAGACTACATGTATTGCTCGGTTATGATATGTAATCATTATCAATAGTGTATATTGTATGTGTCGCTGTTTGTCTGTTCCATGCTGTTTCTCCGGATGTACTCGTTCAATTCTACCAAAATCTTAACATAAGCAATGAAAGTTCACCAACATTTGATACAAAGGAAATCGCCGAAAATCCAAAACAGTAAAAAGGGATGATCATATGAACTCCCTGCTTGCTCCTACCATAATTGACCTTTCCATCAATCATTTGACGTCATAATCAACTAAGTGACGTAGAGGATGCCGTAATGAAGGGCATACATAAGTTGGTCACGAACTATATATTGATGATGGCCTAAGCGTGTTGTGTGAATTGTTTGCCTTTACTGTTTAATAAAGATGCTGTTGAGCCATCGACAACTTTTCTGGAAATTGATAGTCAACGCGTTTAGGGTTCTATCGATTCCGACGAAGTATGGGTGGAGCTTAGGTAGAGATGGGCGGGGCACAGCTAAAACTGGATTCGTCCATTTTGTAGGGTCGCCAAGAACATTCAGCCAAATTAATTTCAAATATTGAAGTGATGTCTTGCATGGCTATTATAGTTTCCTTGAAACTGATACACTAGAATTAAAGAGGACGTCGTCGAATCACGCACTTTATTTGACTATGGATTGCCATTTGCAAACATCGGGAGCTTAACATCTGCTAGTGAATACACAATCCATATTTCAGAGGTGTTGCACTCGTAAAGAGAGATTTATGACCAAAATCATTTGGTTCAATTTTGGTTTTGTATGTACATGGACACAATACATCCCGAAATAAAAAACCCCGAGATGTGTAGATGTTTTTAAGTGTAAAATTTGCTGAGTATTCTACAAGCAATGGATGAATCCAGTGTTAGCTGTGCCACGCCAATCTCTAGCTAAGCTCCATCCACACTTCGCCCGTTTGAGGATCCCATGTACTATCGGAATCTCGATTTCCAGATTACTATGAAGATACGCTGTTGAATATTTTGAAACTAATTTGACTGCGTAATGTGGCAGCAACAGCGCCTAGTCAATTAGTTTCAAAATATTGAACAGCATGTTTTTTAAATAGTAAAGACATACAACTCGTACAACTTGTCGGACTATTAAGCATTTGTGACAGACTATATCGCGTCATTCATTGCGTAAATGGATATGACGTCGGCCTACATGTGACATAGTTGATTATGGCATTATATGATTGACTGAGGAACTGGATTCCTCAATTGGCAATACTTTAAGTTGTCTTCGAATTAACCATCATGATGTTTAGAGCTATCAGCCAATTGATGGACAATGTGATAATTTCGATGAAGTTAATAATAGTGATATGAAATGGGACCAAGTTTGAGATTCTATTTATCTTATAAACTTATATTTTGACAAAATTCCCAATAAAGTCAATCCCTGAAATCCGTTTGAATGCACTCTTTTGCGCCGTTCATTTTCGCCGCTGTGACGCATTGCTTGCCAAGAGTTCTGAGCAATGCACAACAAAACATAATGGCAAACATTATCATTATTTCGGACTTGAAGTTACTTTAATCCGATTTTTACAATTTCTGCGTCTACCATGCAATTTTACAAAATGTATTTGATAACTAGGCTAAGAAACATTTGCGGCGGCGGTGCAGGACATGTGGGTTTACTATGCGTTATCTAGCTAGTGAAAATATTTCTTACGAGGTATCTAACCAATGAAAATCTTTCCTTGAATACTACCCGTGTGTTCGTATCGAGCAGTATTAACCGGACAGAAAGCCTTGTGTATATGCTAACGCTACATACCTAATCCAAGCATTGATAGCACTATAACCGTTCACAAGGAACATGAAATTATGATAGTCATATTTCAACAGTAAAATGGTTAGACAGGCAATAAATTGTTAACGTATGGATACCATTTGTAAATAGTACTAGTACACACTCCTATAAAGTCGACGTTCTTTCATATATTCAGGTAAAACGCTGTTATCTACATCTTTTACAATTTCATATGCGTGAGTATGCTCAAAATTACGTGCGGTTTTGGAAAAGTGATGTTTGATTTTCTAAATACATTAACACTATTCTTCTTAACTTATGCTTAAATGAGGACAAATATGACCCATACTATGTATTTTGAAGACGATTTGATAAAAAGTTGGTTGGATGCACCAACGTTTAATCAAATTGATTTCAGAATAATGATCATTATACATATACTTGTCAATAAAGATTTGAGTCACTAATACCTGAGAATGAAATGGGCTGATAATGAAGTATAGATACTTGCCCAGGACAGCGAGTCTGATATCAATTTGTGATGTTATCAATGAACACGTAAAATATCCATCATCTCTGTCTAGCATCAGTCTGTAGATCACTAGATGACTGGTACCTGATGCCCCCACATCACCCTTCCATGGAGAATCTGACATACCAAGCACAAATAACCCATTCCTGATCACTGACCCAACATAGACACCCTCATCAGGGTAATTAGGATAACGAACAGAAGGGGCATCAGCATGAAAGTACCACGTCACAGTTCCTGATAATTGGTTATCTCTGTTACAATTAAGTGTTACTTCTGAACCCACTATCCCAACTACATGTGGAGTAGTTGTGCTCAGACCTATAATAATAATAATAATAATAATAATAATAATAATAATAATAATAATAATAATAATAATAACTAGAGAACATTTACTGATCCAGCGAAAACTCTAGGTGTGGTTGCAATTCAAAGATCCATACTCGAAATTTCCATTGGTTTACTATTGGGGGGACACAGGGTATTGACACGCAGATTTCTTGAACACTATTGTAATGAGCCTCTTAAAAATTGAGATGGAGTCAAGTCGCTATAGATTGCATAAGATCACCAAATTTCAAGTCGATCGGAGCAAAAGTCATTTTGGTTGGGATTTTGGAAAAGTAAATTGAAAAAAACAATCTTTTTACCGTGAGTTCATTTCTGCAAAAATAAATTTTGGCCAATTTGACCCCAAAAGGTGCACCTGGTCGTCATTTTTCCCAAAAAAAGTTAAAAAGAAATTATTTCTACATTTTTCCTCGTCAGTTCATTTCACCGTCATTGTTGGTCATGTAAGCAGAAACGAAAACTGGTATTTTTCAAAAGTAATCGTCAGTGGTAGCAGCATACCCAAGTATGGTAGTGATCTGATCAAAACTCTAGGTATAGTAGCACTTCAAACATTTGAAAATCCCCATACATTTCCTATGGGAAACGTTCCATGCATTATGGGATCAAAGGTCTGGCGGCCATTTTGGGAAAAAAATATTCAAAAACAAATGACCAGTGGTAACATCCTCAGCAAAAATGATTCGTTCAAAACTGTAGCTGTAGTAGCACTTCAAAGATCAATTTTGGAAATCCCCATACACTTCCTATGGAACTTTTTGCCCACTCAAAGATGGTAGCTCGAAATTGGGTGGATCCAAAATAAAACCAAGAGCACGTGATTCCAGGCTGAGTAGCAGAAGTTGACCAAGTTTGGACTTGAACGGATGAAAACTGTAGGCGGGGATGCGTTTCAAGGTTTTCGACAAAGAAGAAGAAGAAAAAGAAGAAGAAGAAGAAAAAGAAGAAGAAGAACAACAGCAAAAAGAAAGATCCTGAGTGATTTTTAATAATATGCGATTTTCATCGCAGATTAATAATAATAATTTTAATAATAATAATAATAATAATAATAATAAAAATAATAATTGGTGGTGGTGGTGGTGGTGGTAGTGGTGTTGTGGACGGGGGGGCGTAGCGGTGGTGGTATGGAGGCTGTGGTGATGGTGGTTGTGGTGATGGTGGTGGTGGTGGTGGTGGTGGTGGTGGTGGTGGTGGTGGTGGTGGTGGTGGTGGTTATATGATTAAACGCACTGGCTCAGGATCTCCCAAGGTTGGGAGATATTTTTTATTTATTTTATTGTCTGAGATTTGTTATGTTTGTTTGATAGAGGCGGTATGGCCTATAAAATATGAATAATATATATCATTCATTCTGATGGTTTTTGAAGAGTTAATTTCGATTTAACCAAGATGTCACGTAGATTGGAGTTTTTCTTAAAGGCTATCACTGGACGCAAATTGAGAGGTTCTTTCATTTTATCCTGCAATTTATGATATTCATCTTTCAAGATTTCAGAAATTTCAACATTTTTTCGATTGTATGTTAAACTGAATGGAATAATTTCACGTTGATCAGCAAGACCAGGGTCCACGTTTATGCCTCCCGGCCATTTTGTTTTCAGTTGCTTAATCCAAAATGATTCTCGAAGTTTTCTTTGTTTATCAGTTTCTTCGGCCGTAGCAGAAAGAGGCAGTTGCTCAATAGGCATAATTTCAAAGTGTCTATCGACAGAATGACCAGGAAGATTGAAATGTTGAGCTACGTTGGTGTCCTCGTCGTGTCTAATATCGCAAAGGTGTCTAGTTGCTCGCATCTTAAAGGGCATTTTGTTTCACCGACATTCTGCTTTTGGCATAATTTGCAGGATATTAAATAGATAACATTTTTAGAATCGCAATCTAAATTAGACTGAAGTTGGAATTTGCTTTTGTTCTGATAACTGACAAATGTTTTCTGATTAGGTAGATAGAGGTCTAATTTACACCTCGTCTTTCCACATTTCTGAGATTGTCCTACGCCTATAATCGGACGATTGTGACGAATTTTGGTAGGCTTTTGATCGGCAGCCTTATCAGTAATAGTTTCCAAATCATATAAAGTTTCGGACTTTATTTTGCGCAAAAATCGTTTTGAATATCCCTTCGGTTTGAGGGCTTTAAATAAGGTGGAACACGCAGATTCAAAATTCTTTCTATCACTAGAATTTCGGTGAAATCGGATAATCTGTGATTTGACAATACCTTTAAAAGTATGAGGTGGATGGAAAGATTTCTTATGCAGTAGTTGATGGTAATCGGTGGGCTTAAAGAATACTTTGTAATCAAGAAACCCACTCGTGTTATAATTTACACCTTTGTAGAGAGTAACGTCCAAAAAGTCTACGGACGACTGGTCGATGTTGGCTTTAAGTTTGATGTTAGGATCGTGATTGTTCAAAATAGTGAAAAATTCATCAAACTCTTCCCTCGAATGATTCCAGATAATAAAAATATCATCGAGGTAACGGCGGTAAAATAAGGGCTGCTTAGGACATTTGTTAAGCGCATCTTCTTCCCCACTCAGCTACATAGATGTTGGCAAAACTAGGACTAAAACGTTTACCCATAGCACATCCACAGATTTGTTGGTAGATTTCGCCAGCGAATTCGAAATCATTGGCGGTGGTGTGGGCGGTGGGGATGGGTAGCGGTGGCGGTATGGAGGGTTTGGCGACGATAATGATGGTCGTGGTGGTGGTGGTGGTGGTCGTGGTGGTGATGGTGATGGTGGTGTTGGTGTGGTGGTGGTGGTAGTGGTGATGGTGTTGGCGGTGGTGTTGGCGGTGGGGATGGGTAGCGGTGGCGGTATGGAGGGCTTGGTGATGATAATGATGCTGCTGGTGGTGGTGGTGGTGGTGGTGGTGCTGGTGGTGCTAGTAATGATGGTGGTGATCGTAGTGATGGTTGGCGGTGGTGGTGGTAGTGATGATGGTGGTGGTTGTGGTGGGTGGGTGGGTGGTGGTGGTGGTGATGGTGGTGGTGGTTATGATGGTGGTGATGATGGTGGAGCGGGTGTAGCGGTGGCTGCGTGGAGGGTGTGCTGGCGGTGATGATGGTGGTGGTGATGGTGGTAGTGGTGGTGGTGGCGGTGGTGGCGATGGGGAGGGTGTAGCTGTGGCCGTGTGAAGGGTGTACTGGTGGTGGTGCTGGTGGTTGTGGTTGTGTTTTTATAAATCTTACTTGTTACATTATGTGACATTTTGAACAAGATTACCATTGACATCAGTATTGATCTTAAACCATCTCCCTTCACCGTCATGTCTGTGTCTGCAAGAATATGTTAGATTTATAATAAAATTATTACTAGTTAGCATAACACTAAATAGGCGAGGGAGCTGCTACAGGGAGATATATACAAACTAAAAGATGCACGTACACATGTACTCTCCCACTTACTACTAACACAGACGTTTTGGGGAATTAATTGAGACCTAGTGTGCTAGATAAATAGGTCTACTCGCACATGCCCATATGTATATAATCGATCTTACTCTTCGGCACGTATGGTATGTTGCAGAGATTAACGTCCTAACTAGTATTTAGGACATCGATGTGGTTTTCAGATAAAACATCAAGACATACACCAGGTCATGCCGCGCGACCTCTTATAAGTAAGATCGAAATTCGTAGTTCGTAGTTCGAAATTCGACGGGAGCAGGCATTATAGCGTAACTATTAGATGCTGCGGATTAAGCCATAGGCGGCAGGTTTAATGCGCGCGCGTGTATACATAAACAGTATGCAGGCCTACATATAAACTGAATAACGAACTACGTTCTAGCAATAGGTACAATCCGAATTACGGTCTGGATGTAATTCAAACTGAATAAAATTCTAGAAGGATGGCGCGCATGTGTATATAGAGTGTGCAGGTCGATCTATAGACTGAATAACGAACTACGTTCTAGCAGTAAGATACAATCCCAATTAAGGTCTGGACCGTGATTAAAAACTGAATTATGTTCTAACATGTGATGTCCTCTGAAGTACAGTCTGGACCGTTATTCAAACTGAATTCTATTCTAACATATGATGTGATCCGAATTACGGTCTGGACCGTGACTCAAAATGAATTACTTCCTAACATGTGACATGATCCGAATTACGGTCTGGACCGTGATTCAAACTGAATTATGTTCTAACATGTGATTCCTCGGAATTACAGTCTGGCCCGTTACTCAAGCTGAATTATATTCTAACATGTGATGCCATCCGAATTACAGCCTGGGCCATTATTCAAGCTGAATTATATTCTAACATGTGATGTCATCCGAATTATGGTCTGGACCGTAATTCAAACTGAATTATGTTCTAGCATGTGACGTCATATGAATTATGGTCTGGACCGGAATTCAATCTGAATTACATTCTAACATGTGATAGCATCCGAATTACGGTCTGGACTGTGATTCAAAACTTAAATATGTCCTAACATGTGATACCATCCGAATTACGGTCTGTATTGTGATTCAAAACTGAATTATGTTCTAACATGTGATGTCCTCTGAAGTACAGTCTTGACCGTTATTCAAGCTGAATTATATTCTAACATGTGATGTCATCCAAACTACGGTCTCGACTGTGATTCAAAACTGTGTTATGTTCTTGCATGTGGTGTCATTCGAATTACGGTCTGGCCCGTGATTCAAACTGATTTATGTTTTAACATTTGATGTCATCCGAATTACGGATTGGACTGTCATTCAAGACTGAATTATGTTCTAGCATGTTACGTCATGCAAATTACGGACTGGACCGTTATTCAAACTGAATTAGCTTCTAACGTGTGATGTCATCCGAATTACGGTCTGGACCGTGATTCAAACTGAATTATGTGCTTGCATGTGATGCCATCCGAATTACTGTCTGGACCGTTATTCAAGTTGAATTATATTCTAACATGTGGTGTCATCCAAATTATGGTCTGGACCGTGATTCAAACTGAATTATGTTTTAGCATGTGACGTCATACGAATTACGGTCTGGACCTTGATTCAAACCGAATTATGTCCTAACATGTGATGTCATCAGAATTACTGTCTGGACTGTTATTAAAAAATAAATTATGTTCATGCATTTGATCGTATCCGAATTACGGTCTGGACTGTGATTCAAAACTGAATTATGTTCTTGCATGTGATGGCATCCGAATTAAGGTCTGGACTGTGACTCAAAACTGAATTATATTCTTGCATGTGGTGTCATTCGAATTACCTTCTGAACCGTGGTTCAAACTGGATTATGTTCTAGCATGTGACGCCATCCGAATTATAGTCTGGACCGTGATTCATACTGAATTGTGTTCTAGCCATAAAATTCAATCCTAATGACAGCAAATCAAACTGAATTACGCACTGGAAATAAGACACAATCCTAATTACGGTCTGGACTGTGATTCAACGTTCTAGCATGGGACATCATCCGAATTATGGTCTGGAATGTGATTCTAACTGAATTTTGTTTTAGCAATAGGATGCAGTCCGAATTACGGTCTGGACAGTAATTCTAGTGGAATTACGTTCTAGAAAGGTATTCAATATGATAACTCAGAATAATGACGATATTATACGGAGTAATTGTTATATTTCATGTAATAACTCGGAATAATGGCCATATTACATGGAATAAATCGGAATAATGGTCATATTATATGGAATAACATATATGACTGGACTGCATCTTTCACCCGCAACATCAGCATTAATATTTGAACAATGAATAAGAATTTTCACTGGACAAAGATTTTTGTAAGAAACGTAAAATTAAAGTCCCAGTATCTATATTTTGTCCTGTAACTTACATGCTCAGAAATAAAGAAATCTATGTCAAAATAGACAAACGTACACCAGATACAATACAATCTATTATTTCCACAGCCCTAATCAATCAACCGGATTATAAAGTATCAAGCGACTATTCAGGAAGCGTTAAACTCTATATAGCGCCATTTTCGATGTCGAAATCAATCAAATAAAATAGCTCAATTTTAACAAGAGAAAGTCAGCTGGAAACTGACATACCCACCCCTACCCCACCACAACACGAGTACATACCCATCATGGGTGTTTCCCAATGTTATTTTAAAACTAAAGGTGAATGCAAGTCAGTCATGCATGCCACACGCATACACTTTTAACATTAGGCACGCCTTTGCGCGCTGTAAAATAATTCTGTCCAGTTTCAAACAATTCTTTCTCAAACCGTATAGGAGAAATTGTGAAATCCATCCTCCATCATCCATCATCCATCCATCCATCAATTCATATATCCACCAAGCCAGCCACCCGCGCGCCTGCCCACCCCAACTCAATACCCATCACCAAGCAAGCAGCCAAATATTCAACCAAAGATATTTAATCCACCTTGCCGTACTGCCATACTCTCGGTGTGCACGCGGCACCAGGCGGGAAGGCCCCCCCCCCCACCCGCACCACTCGGATGACCACACCTGAGTCAGTATTCTCGATAAGAGCAGTACACTGTCGCTAGAGGACCGAGCAGTCGCCTGGCTCGCCGCCTCTCTACAAATCCACCATCCATCCATCCGGCCAGTCAGCCAACCAGTCATCCACGCACCGAACCACCCCAACCAAATATCCACCCTACACAAATCAACCGAATATCCAATATCCCGTCACAGCATATTGAATATCCAATATCTTGTCACAGCGTATTGAATATCCAATATCCCGTCACAGCATATTGAATATCCAATATCTTGTCACAGGATACTGAATATCTAATATCCCGTCACAGCATATTGAATATCCAATATCTTGTCACAGCGTATTGAATATCCAATATCCCGTCACAGCATATTGAATATCCAATATCTTGTCATAGGATATTGAATATCTAATATCCCGTCACAGCATATTGAATATCCAATATCTTGTCACAGGATATTGAATATCCAATATCCCGTCACAGCATATTGAATATCCAATAACCCTTCACAGCATATTGAATATCCAATAACCCTTCACAGCATATTGAATATCCAATATCCCGTCACAGCATATTGAATACCCAATATCTTCTCACAGCATATTGAATATCCAATATCCCGTCACAGCATATTGAATATCCAATAACCCTTCACAGCATATTGAATATCCAATAACCCTTCACAGCATATTGAATATCCAATATCCCGTCACAGCATATTGAATATCCAATATCCCGTCACAGCATATTGAATATCCAATATCTTGTCACAGCAAATTGAATATCCAATATCTTGTCACAGCATATTGAATATCCAATATCTTGTCACAGCATATTGAATATCCAATATCTTGTCACAGCAAATTGAATATCCAATATCTTGTCACAGGATATTGAATATTCAATATATCTTTTGTGTCAGAATATATTGTTATACCTTTGCTGAACTTATGCCTGTCTTCAATTGCATCATCACAACCAGTCCTCTCAATATCCGAGGCACACCATGAATACATCAACGTTGCCTTGCCCTACTATCATATGCTCGGTATGCACAGCGCACCAAGCGGGCACGCCGCCCGCGGCACTCAGATAACCACAGCTCAGTTAGTATCACTGATCAAAGCAATTCGCTGTTGGTAGAGGACTGAACAGGTGCGTCGGCCCACCCCTCCTCCAACCATCAATTAATAGATCCACCCACCCAGCCAACCACACACCTACCCAGCCCAAACCAATATTAATCACCCACCAATCAACTGAATATTCAACCGAAGATATATATTCCGCCTTGCCCTTCTGCCAAATTGTCGGTATGCATACGGCACCAGGCGGGCACGCCGTCCGCGCCACTCGGATAGTCACAGCTCAGTCAATATACTCGCACAGAGCAGTACGCTATCGCTAAAGGACCTAGCCTCATCCATCTGCCTGTTCACCATCGCGTTGCCCAATGTGCTGCCACGTCAGCACTAGGCCACGCCCCTCGACCTGACGCATGTATGATAGCCCACAGCTGATTAGCTCAGGTGTATATATGTTGAATAGTCAGTAACCCGCTACAGGATATTGAATATTCAATATCCCGCTACAGGAAATTGAATATCCAATATCATGCTACAGGAAATTGAATATTCAATATCCCACTACACAAAATTAAATATTCAATATCCCGCTACCAGAAATTGAATATTCAAATCCCGCTACAGGAAATTGAATATTCAATATCCAATATCCAATATCCAGCTAACTTCACTGAGCTCAAAATCTGTGGTTTGAGAAAGACAAAACAACACCAGATATACAAGTTTATTTTACCAAGCATGTGCAATATAGCTTTGCAGTCTTGTTTCCTGAATTAGAAATACGTCTTAGTTAGACTCCAGTGCCTGTCAAATAAATAGCAATTGCAAAGACTAATTTTGAAAGAACTGATTTACGTTAAAAATTGTGTATAACAATGTATAATGTAACTGTAAAGATGCTCAAAACCTTGAAACCAATTGTTTGATTCACTGTCAACACCGTAATTTGGATGGCGTCACATGCTAGAACATAATTCAGTTTGAATCACTGTCCAGAGCGTAATTCGGATGTCATCACATGTTAGAACATAATTCAGCTCGAATCACAGTCCAGACCGTAATTCGGGTCACATCACATGCTAGAATACAGCTTAGTTTGAATAATGGTCCAGAACGTAATTCGGATGCCATCACCTGCAATACCATAATTCAGATTTGAATCACAGTCCAGACCGTAATTCGGATAACATCACATGTTAGAACATAATTCAGCTCGGATCATGGTCCAGAACGTAATTCGGATCTTATCGCATGTTAGGACATAATTCAGTTTGAATCACAGTCCAGACCGTAAAATGGATCACATCAGATGTTGGAATATAATTCAGCTTGAAATTCAAACTTTGAATAATGGTCCAGAACGCAATTCGGATGCCATCACATGCATGAACATAATTCAACTTGAATCACGGTCAAGACGGTAATTCGGATTGCATCACATGCTAGAACATAATTCAGTTTTGAATAACAGTCCAGACCGAAATTCGGATGACGTCACATGCTAGAACATAATTCAGGTTGAATCATGACCCAGACTGTAATTTGATGACATTAAATGTTAGAACAAATTTCAGTTTTGAATCACAGTCCAGACCCTGTTTAAGACTCGGCCTCAACGTGGCAGAGGGGTGTAACCAACTGGGTGTCACTCCAGACATTTGGAGGGGCTAAGCAGAGCATTATGCACAACGCTAATGAAATGACACTTGGAGATCGAATCAACCGAATTGGTGCTCGCCCTGTGAGGATCCGCCAGGCAGGTGTAGCGCCGGGCTCCACGCCTCGAAGGAGCCCACCCTCAGCTACTGGAGGTTCAATCAACTCGTCTTGTGGAGCCAGGGGAGGAGGATGGAGAGCTACTGGCCAACCGACAGAGAAGACCAAACCCAAAGAGAACCCCAGTATCAACATCATGTACTGGAACGCAGAAGGGGTTACCAACAAGAAATCAGAGCTCGAACAGTTCCTGTACGAAAACAATATTGATATCTCCTGCATTCAAGAGACACACATGCAAGAAGGAACACCATTTAAGATCAGAGTTTACCAGAGTTTCCGGTGTGATCGAAGAGGAAGGAAGAAAGGTGGGGTGATCACCTTAGTCCGAAACAGCGGGAACGCCAGCCAGATCAAAACCTTTATGGAAGAGGCAAACTATATCAAGATCAAGGTAATAACCAGCAACTCTGTGATTAACATTGTCAATTATTACTGTCCTAGTGATAAGAATCTCTCACTTGACACAATCCAGGTCCCGGACTGCCACTTATTCATTGCGGGAGACTTTAATAGCCAGTCCCAGAGCTGTGGATACAGCACACTTGACAAACGAGGAGAAGACATTGGAACATGGCAAGATGAAAAGCACCTTTTACTTGTCAACGATCCCACAGATCAGCCTACCTTCTACTCGCGCCGGTGGCACTCGACAACAATGCCGAACTTGGCATTTTGTACAGAAGACATTCACAGAAACCTCAGTATAGTGGTCGGATCGCAGTTAGGAGGAAGCGACCACCACCCAGTCCTCCTCTCTCTTTCTGGAAGTATTTCGACAAGTTCACCTCAACATCCAAGTTGGAACTACAAAAAGGCAAATTGGAGTCTGTTCGGTATTCGTACCAATGAGCTTACCCAAAATATAGAAGGGAGAAACATCAACAATGTGGTCAAGGATTTTAATTCAAGTATCCTCAAGGCTGCGATTCCTCGAGGGTTCAGGAAAAACTACTGCCGCTACTGGACAACAGAACTGCAAGCAGCGCATGATAAACTAGACAAGGCCTGCGAATATGCAGAGAGATATCCCTGTCATGAAAACCACTTCATGCTACAAAAAACTAAATCCAGGTGTCTAAAGACCAAGCTGGAGGCCAAAAGAAGAAGCTGGAGGGAAAAGACGCAGGTTTAATTTAGAGAGGACACCACCACACACCTATGGAGACTAACTAAAGCACTGAATGATGAGGGTGTCGGGGGAAAGAAGATTACTCTTGAAGAATCTGGACAAACACTGACAGGGAAGATGGCTGCAGATCCCTTTGCGAAGGCATATGCAAAAGAAAGCAACATTTCTATACCACGAATGCGTCAAAAAGAGGTTAGAAAAGAACGAAATGAAAGAAAAGACATGATGCAATGAAAGTTTACATTAGTTTAGCAGAACTGAAGAAGGCTATCCGCCAATTGAAGAAGAAGAAATCTCCTGGGCCAGATGGCATTACGAATAAAATGATCCAACACCTTGGTAATGCATCTCTCAGCAAGTTGCTAGACATTTTAATCTCAGTTGGACCAATGGAGAGGTTCCGCAGTGCGGGAAGGAAGCCAGAATGACTACTATTCTGAAAAAGGGAAGAACAAGGCGAAAGTGCTGAGCTACCAGCCTATCAGTCTTACAAGCTGCATATACAAGACCATGGAGCGCATCGTCAACCAGCGGTTGCAGTGGTACGTGGAGTCGGAGAACATTATAGTTTCAGAGCAGGCGGGCTTCAGAAGATACAGGAGCACAGAAGATCAAACAACACATCTTGCACAGGTCATAGAGGACACGTTTCAAGCCAAGAAAGTGATGCTAGCTGCCTTTATTGATCTGCAGAAGGCATTTGACAAGGTGTGGAAGGATGGCCTACTCGGGAAGCTCCGGCGCACAGGCATCGGTGGCAACATGTTCCGATGGACTAAGTCATACCTCCACAATCGCAGAGCTAGGGTGCTGGTGGATGGACAATCTGGACAGAATGTATTGCTGAGACAAGGGGTGCCACAAAGCGGAGTATTAGCATGAACTATGTTCATACTCTTCAATAATGACACTGCAGCAGAGCTGCCCAATGGGATCCAAGCAGCCCTCTATGCAGATGACCTCGTACTCTGGTGCACCGAGGAGTACACAACGACCACCACGTACAGAATGCAGATCGCCTTGGACAGAATTACAGCTTGGGCCAATCGCTGGTGTATGACCATCAACAAAGAAAAATCATCAGCCATGCTATTCTCACTGTCCACCAAAACCAAGGTTGGCAATCTGACACTGGGCGGTACATCACTCGAGTACGAGGACCAGTAAACATAACCGGGAATCACCTATGACAGAAGATTAACATGGAAGGAACACATCCAGAACGCAGAGGCAAAGGCCAGAAGAAAGCTAAACATCATGAGGAAGCTGGAAGGAACAAAGTTGGGTGCCAATGAAAGGATCCTCAAGACCATCTACCTAGGTGCCGTATGACCTCACCTTGAGTATGGATCCATCTCATGGATGACAGCATCTAAATATCATCAACAGAACCTCGACAGAGTACAAAACCAGGCACTGCGCATCATCACTGGTGGAATGAGATCAACACCAATAGAAAAAAATGGAGCAGACAGCAGGCATCCCCCCACTTAGCAAAAGAAGGGAATGCAAAGCACTGATCCAAGCTGAAAAGTTCAAATCGTTCAACAACCACCCGATGAAGATCAGGCAAGCACAGCTGCATCAGGAAGACTTAAAAGATCAAGTTTTGTGAAAGAGACAAAGGCACTTCAAAGGAAACACCAAGAATGTTGCCAATCCAATTAGAAGACCCAGACCACACCCCTTATCCGCCACCATTGGAAAACCAACTAGAGAGCATAGCTATTCGCACCACAGTACCGTATCTCACAACCAAAAATGAACACAGTGATGTGAGCAAGAAGGCCCTGACCCTAGCCATGCTGGAAGAAATGTACCCTCAGGGGACATGGATAAGGATCTACACAGATGGATCAGCCAAAGATGCAATTAGGAGCGGAGGTGCCGGACTGCACATATAGTATCCAAATGGACCACATGAGTCAGCTGCAATACCGACAGGCAAACACTGCACAAACTATAGAGCTGAGGTCCAAGCACTGGTTCATGCAACTAATACCATCAGCAGAACAGCAGACCCTATTGCACAGATTGTCTTTTTATCTGATGCCCGCTCAGTCCTTGAGGCTATCACCAAACGTAAGCTGCCAAAACTTGAAGAAGCACTACAAACCATCAAATGCTTTCGGATAGCATTGTAGTGGATCCCCTCACACTGTGGAGTCCAAGGAAATGAGGAAGCAGACAAGATGGCAAAGGTGGGTGCAGAAGTGAATCAGAAAGAAAAAATGGTTACCCATACAGAGATGAAGACTAACATCAAGTCACTCTATAGAACACCTCAATCAGAAAATGCCTATCATCATCTCTCGAGGCCAGAGCAAGTGACAATCTTTCGTCTCAGAACTGGACATAACAGACTAAACCAACACATGTACAGACGGTTCCACCTTACGACATTGCCCGCTTGTCCTTGTGGAGAAGCAGAACAGACCACAGAGCACATACTTCAACGTTGCAGTACGTATCAGTTGCTGAGAGAAGAGATCTGGCCTTTGTCAATCTATTTTCTTGAAAAGCTATATGGGCCTGTGGAAGAACTGCAGAAAACCACAGATTTCATCTTGAGAACGCCTCTCCAAGTGTGATATTGGTGATCGAAAAGAAGAAGAAGACAGTCCAGACCGTAATTCGGATGACATCACAGGTTAGGGCATACTTCAGTTTTAATCACAGTCCAGACAGTAATTTGGATAACATCACATGTTAGAACATAATTCAGTTTGAATCACAGTCCAGATCGTAATTCGGATGACATCACATGCTAGAACATAATTCAGTTTGAATCACGGTTCAGACCGGATTCGGGTGACGTAACATGCTGGAACATAATTCAGGTTGGATCACGGCCCAGACAGTAATTTGGATGCCATTAAATGTTAGAACATAATTCAGTTTGAATCACAGTCCAGACCGTAATTCGGATAGCATCACATGTTAGAACATAATGCATCAGACCGTAATTCGAATGACACCACATGCTAGAACATAATTAAGGTTGAATCACGGCCCAGACTGTAATTTGGATAACATCACTTCCAAGAACATAATTCAGTTTTGACTCACCGTCCAGACTGTAATTCGGATGACATTAACTATTAGAACATAATTCAGTTTTGAATCACAGTCCAGACCATAATTCGGATGACATCACATGTTAGGACATAATTCAGTTTGAATCACAGTCCAAACCGTAATTCGGATGCCATCACATGTTAGGACATAATTCAGTTTGAATTACGGTCCAGACCGTAATTCTGATGACATCACATGCTAGACTGTAATTCAGATTAAATTCCGATCCAGACAGTAATTCGTATGACGCCACATGCTAGAACATAATTCAGTTTGAATCACAGTCTAGACCATAATTCGGATGGCATCACATGCGAGAATGTAATTCAGATTGAATTCCGATCCCGACCGTAATTCGAATGACACCACATGCAAGAACATAATTCCTTTTTGAATCACCATCCAGACCGTAATTCAGATGACATCACAAGTTACGGCATAATTCAGTTTTAATCACAGTCCAGACTGTAATTTGATGACATCACATGCGAGAATGAAATTCAGATTGAATCCTGTCCAGACCGTAATTCGGATGACGTCACATGCTAGAAAATCATTCAGTTTGAATCACAGTCCAGACCGTAATTCGGATAACATCACAATTTAGACTATAATTCACTTTGAATCACAGTCCAGACCGTAATTCGGATGCCATCACATGCAAGAACATAATTCAGTTTTGAATCACGGTCAAGACCGTAATTCGGATGGGTTCACATGTTAGGACATAATTGAGTTTGAATCACGGTCCAATCCGTAAGTCGGATGACATCGCATGCTAGACTGTGATTCATATTGAATGCCGATCCAGACCGTTTAAAATCTTTTTTTTAAAGTAGTTTTCTCTTGGCCTGCAAATGGACATTTTCTATGAGAAAATTGAAATTTTCTTGAAGAAATTCGAGGGTTAAAGTGCTATGTAATGGTGTAGCATGAGGTGGTCGCTTAGGGCAGGTTTGACTGAATTATATAGTAAAAAAACATGATTATAACGTATCGCTGCTGTGTAGCCCAAAAGGATATATTTATATTTGACCTGTAGCAAACGACCAATGTAACGTCGTGAATGATAAGTCATTCGGTCTCCAACCAACTCCCCACAATGCACATACTACTGTTACTGTATGAACGCCGTGAATTAAAAATGTGTTAATCTTTAGCGGTAAACAACAATGAGCGGGTTCACGCGTTATTATCGATTTTTAAAAAACTTTACCCCCAGCGAGGACATTGTAATGTCTTGCCAAATATCAATCTCACGTCGTTTGTTCACCAGAATGTGTTTTTGTGTATGCGAGTGCACTCAAATTATCAAGTGCTAACACACTTGGAAAAGAATGTGCAAAAGCACGGAAACAATACCACGATGCTAAGAAACACAATACTATCCATAAAACACCACACACTGCACAACGCATGAAACACCACACACTGCACAACGCATGAAACACCACACACTGCACAACGCATGAAACACCACACACTGCACAACGCATGAAACACCACACACTGCACAGCGCATGAAACACCACACACTGCACAGCGCATGAAACACCACACACTGCACAACGCATGAAACACCACACACTGCACAACGCATGAAACACCACACACTGCACAACGCATGAAACACCGCACACTGCACAACGCATGAAACACCACACACTGCACAACGCATGAAACACCACACACTGCACAACGCATGAAACACCACATACTGCACAATGCATGAAACACCACACACTGCACAACGCATGAAACGAGCTAGCAAAGAATACAAATTGATAATTAAGAAATATGCCGAACTTTCACGGAAACATATACAGACCAAGCTACGGGGTTTTCACACGCATGATACCAAAGCTTTTTGGAAAACAATCAATAGCAAAAATAAAGCTGAGGATAATGTGGGAAAATCGATCTTAACTCCCTTTTCCAGCATTTTAAAAAAATCAACAAAAGTGCCAGTAAAGACCAACTCTACGCGCCAGAACTAAACAGGACAGAATGCCCCGAGCTTGACATAAAAATATCTAAAGATGAAATAAATAAAGCTATACAAGGAATCGCAAACAACAAGGCTTCTGGGAGAGAAAATATAATAAATGAATATATAAAATCTACAAGTCATATTATGCTACCCATAATTATATGAAAAATTATTTAACTTAGTTTTCGATACAGAAATTATACCTGAAAAATGGCTTATTGGCAAAATAATTCCAATATATAAAAACAAAGGTAGTAAACTAGACCCATCCAACTACCGTTCAATAATATTATTAAGTTGCATTGGGAAGTTGTTCACATCAATATTAAACGACGAGATTAAAAGGTTTTACAGAACAATATGAAATTATATCTGAATCACAATCTGGTTTTAGGAAAGGCAGGTCCACATTAGACAATATCTTTGCATTATATGTTATTATAGAATTGTTATTTTCACAAAAAAAGAAACTGTACTGCTGTTTTACTGATTTTGAAAAAGCCTTCGATACTGTGTGGAGAGCCGGCTTATGGAGCAAGCTCCTAAAAACGGCATATCTGGTACATGTTTTATATAATTATTAATATGTGTAGATCAATCTCCTCATTCGTTTTTCACAATTTTGAATCATCCAAAAGTTGTGCGTGCAAGATCGGGGTGAGGCAGGGAGAAAACCTTTCCCCCATATTATTTTCTCTGTTTATAAATGATCTCGAGGGTTATCTAAAAGAACAGGGCCCTGATGGACTCACATCTTTAAGCAGACTAGCAGATGATCTACATGTCTATTTATATTTATTGGTATTGCTTTACGCAGACGATACCCTCCTAATGGCAGATTCAGAAGAATCGCTACAAAGAGCCCTAAATACATTTAATGATTATTGTCAAATTAATAAGCTAAAAGTAAATTACAACAAAACTAAAATAATCATCTTTGAAAAATGAAAGAGGAAAAATCAACCACATTTTCAATTAGGCACCCATGATATTGAAATCGTTGATGACTATCTTTTCCTCGGCGTTATGTTCAAATATACTGGAAATTTTCTTGAATGTAGAAAACGTAGCGCAAAACAGGGAACTAAAACTATGTTTGCGCTAATACAAAAAATAAAACACTTTAATATTCCAATCGATTTGCAATGTATATTATTTGATTCGATGGTTCAACCTATGTTATTGTATGCATCAGAAGCATGGGGTTTTGAAAATGTAAATCTACTCGAACACAGCCAAATAAAAGTTTATAAAAATCATCGTCCAGTGCAATATGATCCGATACAACATATGCAAACAAATAATATACAGATCAAATGGATAAATAATATTAAAATGGTTCTTGACTCGACGGGACAAGGTAATGTGTTTAGCTTAGAAGATATTAACCAGAAGGATCTAGTCAAACGAACCAGACAATGCTTAGAGAATATATTTATGGACAAGTGGAAATATGATATCAACGTTTCAAATAGGTTGACATTTTATGCATTAATAAAACAGGAATTTAAATTTGAAACAAACCTAAAGAAATTAGACAGCAGAGAAGCGCTAATACTATGCCATTTCAAAACACTCAACCATCACTTAGCAATAGAAGCCAAACGCTAGGTGGGAATCGATAGAATGGAGAGGGTATGCGAACTATGCAATGTCGTAGATGATGAAATACACTTCCTCTTCGTATGCCCGAGATATCAAACAGAAAGGATGAAATTTGTACCTGACTATTATAAAAGAAATTATACAGAAGACAAAATTAAAGGCCTATTCCAATTATGCAATGAATCTGTTTTAAATCAATTATGTAAACTTTTATTGCATTCCAAGAAAAAGAACAGATAATTGTTCAGTGCTAAAAACAAAATAAAAGATATGTAATCAAGCAAGCACATGACGCCGATGACGCCGACGAAGACGATGACGATGACCACGACAAAAACAACAACAACAACAACAACAACAACAACAACAACAACAACAACAGCAGCAACAACAACAACAACAACAACATATGAACTGCTATGCTACTACTACTGCTGCTACTACTGCTGCTACTACTACTACTACTACTACTACTACTACTACTACTACTACTACTACTACTACTACTACTACTACTACTACTACTACTACTACTACTACTACTACTACTACTACTATTACTACTACTGCTGCTTCTACTACTACTACTACTACTACTACTACTACTACTACTACTGCTGCTGCTGCTGCTGCTGCTCCTGCTGCAGCTGCTAATGCTGCTGCTACTGCTACTACTACTACTACTACTACTACTACTACTACTACTACTACTACTACTGCTGCTGCTGCTGCTGCTGCTGCTGCTCCTGCTGCTGCTGCTAATGCTGCTGCTACTGCTACTACTACTACTACTACTACTACTACTACTACTACTACTACTACTACTACTACTACTACTACTACTACTACTACTACTACTACTACTGCTGCTGCTGCTGCTGCTGCTGCTGCTGCTGCTGCTGCTGCTGCTACTACTACTACTACTACTACTACTACTACTACTACTACTACCATTACAACAACTGCTGCTATGTTGCATGATTTAGATCATTGCCAATCCTATAATAATAATAATAATAATAATAATAATAATAATAATAATAATAATAATAATAATAATAATAATATATTGTCGAGAAAATAATACTTACCCATAACTTACTATGCATCTCTATATCGCGTATAATGTACATATACCTCTACCGTCAGCCGTATAAATGTAAAGCACACAACATATGCTACAGGAATAGCCTGAGAGAATAAAGGTATCTTGACTTGACTTGACATGTTCATAAGTGGGCGCTGGACGCTGTTGTTCTAAATGACCGGCTATGGGCTATTGTTCTAAATGACCGGCTATGGGCTATTGTTCTAAATGACCGGCTATGGGCTATTGTTCATGCAGGTGGCCGATGCGCTCTCATGCAGTATTATTAATGTATTTTATAGTCTGTGATATGAAAGCCGTATTTTATGAAAAACCATTCAACAGCGATCAGCAGCGTGGTTTCCAAAAAAGGTAATAAAACTAGGAAACATTACTCTGTCTGTATTGCACAACATTTTTTTGAAAATTTAATGATTAAATTACTGCCACTTTAAAGAATCTCCTTAAATAAGATAGATACATGATTATTATCTATATAATATTATACAACATCGACAAGTTTACCTATTATCTCGGTAACATGGTTGGGAACACATTTTGTTCACATTTGGTTCATGCAGGTGGTCGCTGTGTGCTATTGTTCATAAGTGTCGCTGGACGCAATTGTTCATAAGTGGGCACTGGACGCTATTGTTCTAAATGAGCGGATGGCTGCTATTGTTCATGCAGGCCACCGATTAACCCATTGACGCACATTATTTTTGAAAATTTAATAATTAAATGCCTGCCACTTTAAAGAAGCTCCTTAAATACGATAGATACATGATTATTATCTATTACCCATGTAACACTCTGACTTTTTTTGAAAATTAAAACTCTGGTAATACATTTTGTTCATATTTAAAAAAATTTAATAGTTAAATGACTGCTTACTTTAAAGAATTTCCTTAAATACGATAGATACATGATTATTATATATATAATATTGTACAACATCGATAAGTTTACATATTACCCCTGTAACGCTCTGATTCTTTGAAAATTAAGTGACTGGGAACATGTTCATGCAGGTTGCCGCTGGACGTTATTGTTCATAAGTGTCAGCTGGACACAATTGTTCATAAGTGTCAGCTGGACGCTATTGTTCATAAGTGTCAGCTGGACGCTATTGTTCATAAGTGTCAGCTGGACGCTATTGTTCATAAGTGTCAGCTGACGCTATTGTTCATAAGTGTCAGCTGGATGCTATTGTTCATAAGTGTCAGCTGGACGCTATTGTTCATAAGTGTCAGCTGGATGCTATTGTTCATAAGTGTCAGCTTGACGCTATTGTTCATAAGTGTCAGCTGCACGCTATTGTTCATAAGTGTCAGCTGAACGCTATTGTTCATAACTGTTAGCTGGACACTATTGCTCATAAGTGTCAGCTGGACGCTATTGTTCATAAGTGGGTGCTGTACGCTATTGTTCTAAATGACCGGCTGTGCGCTATTGTACATGCAGGTGGCCGATTAACCCATTGACGTCTGCATTCCTAATATATAAATTTCAGTAACCAGACATGTACATTGTTTTAGATGTAAGATGACAGTAACCTACCAACCCCAACACCATTCGCAGGCAAATTCGTATTTTATATGTTTACACTGTTCACATTTCCATAGCAATTTTGAAAATTTAATAATTAAATGACTGCCATCTAATTTTTTTGTTATGTCTCTTTAACTACGAAGGGGAGCCACTGCCGCCCGCCTAATTAATACGTTATGCATGCATCACCTATTTAAAACACATTAATCTATGCCATAACAGACAATAGCGTCCAGCCAGACATTTAGAGCAGACACCTGCATGAACAATAGCAGCCACCCGCTCATTTAGAACAATAGCATCCAGCAGCCACCCACTCTCTTCGAACGATAGACTTCACCCACTCATTTAAATCAACCAATCAAAACGCAGTATTTAAATAGGTCAAGAGATCATTTGCATAATAATAGCATCTAGCGGGTCCCTAGACTACTAATAGCGTCCAGTCAAATTAGTTTCAAAATATTGAACAGAATGTTTATTAATAGCAATTACATACAATTCGTCACAACGTGTTGGACTATTAAGCATTAAAGACGAACTATTTCGCATCATTCATGGCATCATGATTATGACGTCATCATACACGTCACTTAGTTAATTATGACGTCATATTACGTCAGATGATCGATGGATAAACATGGAAACGTCTATTTCTCATTACCATTGTTTAACATATTTGAATGCGTGAACTCTATGACGGTAACGTAATCCACATTGTGTGAAGATGTACCTAGTGTATTACACTTAAACACATGTCCTTCTTGGGCGTTGACTGCACGTTCATGTCGGGAAATCTGCTGGATGGTGTATGTCCGTATTCTGCCTGAAATAATGGAAGGAAAACATACCCTATACTATGAAGGCTTTACCCATAGCATATGCTGCCTGACAAATAGTGCTATTCAAAGTATTGGAAGATATACATTCTCAGCTAGTGCCACATATTTTTAATTGTTGATGTCCAAGATGAGGACTATGCTGTTGATGGTAAGAGACGAATAGCTTCCAATGATCCCGCAGCTGAAGTTAAGGAAATAGGTAACTACCGGTAGGTCATGTCGTCAGGAATACCACATCTTTACAAAAGATCCGGTGTCTTTTAACCTTCCACCAGAAGATGTTTCTATATTATCTCTTGAAGTAAGTATATTTATGTGATTTGACGAAGAATGTGAGAATATTAAGAATATGGATGTTATTGTTGATGCCGATGGACGTTGTATATATTGTACGAGTGTTTATCAGTGCTGAGCGTACGTGTGCCTTGATAATGACCTTGAAAGTTATACAGCAAATACCCCTCTGCTTTGCTTATGCTGGATGCAACAGATACACAAAGCACTGGTGTCTTTGCCTTCAAGTCTCTCAGCAAATATATAGCTGCCTGGAAGCAACAGGAGAACACAGTGGCTTCTCGCCAGGCTTGGGTACAAGTGCAGGGTATTGCATTTAAATGCAAATGCAAATGTTTGCAAATGATTCAAATGCAAATGCAAGTGCAAATGCAGCCTAGCTCGATTGCATTTAAATGCAAATGCAAATGTTTGCAACTTATTCAAATGCAAATACAAATGAAAATGCATTTACAAATGCATTTGAATATGTGGGCACCCGTCTGGTACCGAAATTCTTGAACACCGTAGTATGCATCTGTCAACTATGTATCTGCTGGGAGTGAGTATTTTTGGGAAAACATTTTGTAACATAATCATGTAGTGTGTTCTAACGTCTGAGAAATAATTTGACTGTAGTTTTTTTAATAATCAGTGTTGGAAATTAAAATAATCCATTTCTTTTAGATTTACAGATTATTAAAGCATGATAAACAACATTACATGCACTATAGAATATGAATAATAGAATAGCATAGTGTTATTAAACCAGGGGTGACCAAACTGACCAAACACGGCTTCTGTATTGATCTTAAAGAATGCCAATTTTCAGACCAAGAAAATAAAATTTTTGAAATTTTACCACTGGAATGACTGGCTCACTTATTGAACTAGTCATTGCAGTGTACAAATTTCAAAAATAGTCTCTTTGTCTGCAAATGAAACTTTTCTATGAAAGAAATAATACTTATTTCATCTTTACGGGGTAACCTTTAGAGAATTTAATTTTCATATTTTTTGTTGACTATTTTCACAGTAATTTCACTGATCGCTCTTGTTTCGATGGAAACAACATGTGCCAGTCAAATTACTTTCAAAATAATTATCAAATATGGTGTTGAATATCTGGAAAGTAATTTGATTGATAGCTACTGCGGTGCCTATGGCAACAACAGGCTCCGGTCAAATTACATTCAAAGTACAGCTGTAGGCAAAGGTTTCCAGTCATAGTTGTTACAAATTATTCATCAGCTTGTTCAATACCTGAATTAAGATTCTCGCATTTCAGGATTCACATGCTTAAATGTTAACTTCTATGGCTGAGATAACACATGACTGAGTATGTGTGCATAGTTAGACTGAATGACAAGTGCTTCTAATCACAGTAAATTAACCCATGTCATGCAGAATTATCAGCATCTATTATTTGTTGATCTTGGTAAATGTCTATTTGCATTCCATGAAGATAATCTTTGAAGATTTACCATACAATTTATAATTTCTTGCAACAGAAACGTCATTTTTATGATTTAACAAATAATTTGGTTGAATCTTTTGAAATTAATTTGACTGAGTGCTGTGACTGCTGTGTACAGCAGTAGCAGCTAGGCTCCATCCTATTTTGAAAGAAATGCAAAATGAAAATGTAGTGGGTTTGAAAAAAACTCAAATGCATTTGAAAACTCAAATGCAAATGCAGCCCTTTGTATGCAAATGCAAATGCAAATGCAAATGCAAATACATGAGATTCAAATGCAAGTGCAAATACAAATGCGTCAGAAATTTCATAAGTGTGTTGAAATGCAAATGCAAATGCAAATGCATTCAATTGCAAATGCATTTACGCGTGTACACAAGCCTGCTTCTCGCAGCAGACATTGCAGTGCAAGACATGCATGTTCTGTGACATTTGACTGACACATTAAGTGGGATATGATCAGATAAGTCATGCCACATCCGTCTTACGCGCATGAGACGGAACGCCGAATATTTTATATACACGTAGGGAATACACGCAATCCGGAGAATCTTTCGTTTCCTCCTCCAGTCCTTTTAGTTGACCATGACCTTTGACGTCGTCATATCAGAATCAGAACACTTCTTCGGGACCCAAGGGCAAACAGCAAACCATATTTGGCCAAGAACCCTTCAGTAGACATGAGTTATCTTGCCTGACATTTGGTACCTTTTCAATGCCATTGGCTTTGACCTTTGCCGTTTCGGTGTGGAAATGTAAGGATTACCACATCCAATTTTGGTGGAACTTCCTTCAGTAGTACAGAGTTATCGCGCTGGGCACGCACGCATGCACATACGCATGCACGTGCGCATGTACGTACGCACGCACATTCAGCAGGAGCAGCGCAATCATGTTGAGAATTGAGCATTAAACTGATCAAGAAGAATATACTAGTATGCCAATGACAAAGCAACAAAACAGGTCAAATATTGAGTACTGTATGTTGATAGTTGTTGTTGTCCTAGAAAACATCAGCACCATTCCATTAATTCCGCATACAGTATATTTATAATATTCATATAGTAAAAACCCTTTGTGGACTGATGACGGTAGACTTAAACAGATGAATGCTATAATTCCGGCTATAATACTATACCTACAGCTGCTCCAGACGGCCAGTAAACGGTTGTTGGTTATGATCCCGCTGCTACACCTTATGCACGTTCTTATGTAGCATATGACAATTACGCCGTATTAACACACCCCAATGTACACAGGTAACAAGGAAGTCTTATTGCACACGTCGCGCGGTTTTATGTGGATGTGCGGTAAATATCAATTGAGAGCATATGTTAAATCTACCTGATGAATAGATACACAATACCAGAACGCTATATGACAAAGCTAGTGAATAACACACTGACATATTTTAGTCATAGGCTAGAATATTTTGTTTAAGATAAACCATGATAACGCTGGTTACTAGGCCGATACTCTGCCAATAGTGGACCAATACATCCCGGTATTGGCCAAGTACAGGCCAAGCAATCTGCGTTTTTTTGGAGATATCAACTTCAATCTTCATACGGAGAGAACAAATACGATAGACGTACTTTATGATGTAGGATGCGTTACATTTGACTTTAGGCACTGGGAATATACCTGCGGCTATTGTATATATATATATATATATATATATATATATATATATATATATATATATATATATATATATATATATATATATATATATATATATATATATATATATATATATATGTATATGTATATGTGTGTGTGTGTGTGCGTGCGTGCGTGCGTGCGTGCGTGCGTGCGTGCGTGCGTGCGTGTGTGTGTGTGTGTGTTCACTGTGATGGTCTGGACGTATGTGGGTGATAGCAATGATTAGCTTCTATAATATTCACATTGCAATGATAAGCTTCTATAACATTCACTCATTTCAATGTTGAGTCTCTATAACATTGAGTCCTTCCAATGATAAGTTTCTGTAACATTCACATTTCAATGATGAGCTTCTCTAACATTCACACATTCCAATGATGAGCTTCTATAACTTTCTACACAATCCGATGATAAGCTTCTATAATATTCACATTTGTCAATGTTGAGCCACTATAACATTCAGTCCTTCCAATGATCAGTTTCTATAACATTCACATTTCAATGATAAGCTTCTATAACGTCCACACATTCCAACGATAAGCTTCAATGACATTCACACATTCCAATGATAAGCTTCTATAACATTCACATATTCCAATGGTAAGCTTGTATAACATTCAAACATTCCAATGATCAGCTTCTATGATGTTCAGCCCTTCCAATGATGAGCTGTTATAACATTCGCACATTCCAATGATAAGCTTCTGTAACATTCACGCATTCTAAAGAGAGATTCTATACCATTCCAATTTATGAACTTCTATAACATTCAAGCGTTCCAATGATGAGCCTCTCTAACATTCACGCATTCCAATGATGAGCTTCTATAACTTTCTACACATTCCGATGATAAGCTTCTATAATATTCACATTTGTCAATGTTGAGCCTCTATAACATTCAGTCCTTCCAATGATCAGTTTCTATAACATTCACATTCCAATAATAAGCTTCTATAACATTCACATATTCCAATGATAAGCTTGTATAACATTCAAACATTCCAATAATCAGCTTCTATAATGTTCTGTCCTTCCAATGATGAGCTTTTATAACATTCGCACATTCCAATGATAAGCTTCTGTAACATTCACACATTCCAATAACGAGATTCTATACCATTCCAATTTATGAGCTTCTATAACATTTAAGCATTCCAATGATGAGCTTCTCTAACATTCGCACATTCCAATGATAAGCTTCTGTAACATTCACACATTCCAATAACGAGATTTTATACCATTCCAATTTATGAGCTTCTATAACATTTAAGCATTCCAATGATGAGCTTCTCTAACATTCACGCATTCCAAAGATGAGCTTCTATAACTTTCTACACAATCCAATGATAAGCTTCTATAACATTCAGTAATTCTAATGATGAGCTTCTATAACATTCACACATTCAAATGATAAGCTTCTATAAAATTCACACATCCCAATGACGAGCCTCTAGAACATTCAGTCATTCCAATGATGAGCTTTTATAACATTCACACATTCGAATGACGAGCTTCTAGAACATTCAGTCAATTCCACTGATGAGGTTCTATAACATTTACGCATTCGAATGAAGAGCTTCTATAAAATTCAATCATTTCAATGATGAACTTCTATAACATTTGCGCATTCCAATGATGAGCTTCTATAACATTCACACATTCCAATGATAAGCTTCTATAACATTCTCACATTCCAATGACGAGATTCTATAATCTACAGTCATTCCAATGATAAGCTTCAATAACATTCACTCATTCTAGTGATAAGCTTCTATGCCATTGGCACATTCCAATTATACGCTTCTATGACATTCATTGTTTCCAATGATGAGCTTCTATATCATTTAGTTCTTCCAATGATAATTCTCTATAACATTCACGCATTCCAATGATAAGCTTCTATAACATTCACACATTCCAATGATAAGCTTCTATGGCATTCAGACCGTCCAATGATGAGCGTCTATACCATTCAGTCCTTCCAATGATGAGCTTCTCTAACATTCAGTCCTTCCAATGATGATCTTCTATAACATTCACTCATTCCAATGATAATCTTCTATAACATTCACACATTCCAATGATAGGAATCTGTAACATTCACACATTCCAATAACGAGATTCTATAACATTCACACATTCAAATGATGAGCTTTTATAACTTTTACATACTCCAATGATGAGCTTCTATAACATTCAGTCAATCCAATGACGAGATTCTATAACATCAGTCATACATTCCAATGATGAGCTGCTAGAACATACAGTCATTCCAATGATGATCTATGACATCAGCCATTCCAAAGATGACCTTCTCTAACATTCAGTCATTCAAAATATAAGATTCTATACCATTCACACATTCCAATGATGGGCTTCTATGATATTCAGTCCTTCCAATGATATGCTTCTATAACATTCAGTCCTTCCAATGATAATCATCTATACCATGCAGTCCTTCCAATGATGAGCTTCTATAACATTCAGTCCTTCCAATGATGAGCTTCTCTAACATTCATTCCTTCCATTGATGAGCTTCTATAACATTCACTCATTCCAATGACCAGCTTCTATAACATTCACACATTCCAATGATAAGAATATGTATCATTCACACATTCCAATAACGAGATTCTATAATATTCACACATTCCAATGATGAACTTTTATAACTTGTACATACTCCAATGAAGAGCTTCTATAACATTTAGTAAATCCAATGACGAGATTCTATAACATCCGTCACACATTCCAATGCTGGGCTTCTAGACCATACAGTCATTCCAATGATGATCTATGACATCAGCCATTCCAAAGATGACCTTCTCTAACATTAAGTCATTCCAGTGATAAGCTTCTATACCATTCACACATTCCAAAGATGAGCTTCTATCACATTCAGTCCTTCCAATGATATGCTTCTATATCATTCAGTCTTTCCAATGATGAGCTTCTATAACATTCACTCATTCTTCTATGACATTCACTCATTCCAATGATAAGCTGCTATGACATTCACAAAATCCAATGATGAGCTTCTATAACATTCACACATTCCAATGATGAGCTTTTAAAACTTTTAGAATATACAGTCATTCCAATGATGAGATTCTAGAACATTCAGGCATTCCAATGATTAACTTCTATAACATTTTCACATTCCAATGATGAGCTTCTGTAGCATTCACGCATTCCAATATAAGCGTGTAGAACATTCACACATTCCAAAGACGAACTTCCATAACATTGGCACATTCCAATGATGAGCCTCTAGAACATGACGTGCTTCTATAACATTCACTCATCCCAATGTGTGATTATTGTATTTTGCGGCTGTAGTAGTAGAAACATCCTACAGCTGCAATCAGTCCATCTTCGCTTTCGCCCACTATGTCTTGTCTTTAGCCGAAATCCTTAGATTCCTCATGTCCATTCTTGACCTGCGTGTACCAAGTCCTGCTTTCACGAGGTCACCTCGTAGCACGCTTAGCAGATTTATGCAATGACGTTCTCTCCTGGCTTTGTATTTGCTGGCTCCTAGTAGGGCGAATTCGAAGACTCTGTGCTGGTGTCTCTTCTGGCATCCTTAGCACATGGCCAAACATGGACCATCTTTGCTGGGTGACTTTTACAGACAGCGGCGACATATTACACATCTTGTATAGTGCATCGTTTGAAATTATGCTGTCTGGCCATCAGTGTCCAGTGATGGTGCGTAGGCGTTTGCGGTGGCAGGCATCGAGTTTGTCTAGCACTGCCTTTGGAGCTGCTCAGCTGTTATAGTTATACAGCATCAAGGATACGCAGGTTGCATTGTATAAACGTAGCCTCTTTATCAAGGGCATCTTTGATCTACGAATCCATAGTTTCCAGAAGGACTGAAAAGCTATGTTCCCCGTGACGCAGCATGCAGAAACTTCAGCAGTACTGCAAAGCAGTGAGCCCAGGATTTTACTTTTCCTTCATGGTTCCCCGCCACGAAGTGGGTCGTCATTACCTATAGTTTCATGCTTTGTCGATATGTATATGTGGGTCAACTCTGTTTTGGATTCATTCATAAAGAGATTCTCAATTGATAGTTTGCTTGCAGCTATTGGGAGAGGTTCGTCAAGGGTTTTTTCCTCGTCTATGAAGTCAACATCGTCGACATATTCCATATCTAGCGGCATGCCCAGTATTGACACTGGGGGTGTGTGTGGGGGTGGGTGGGTGGTTTGGTCTTGTGGAACTTTCCCGCACAGATTTCAATGTGGCACCAAGGTAGCAGGTGAAAAGCACCGAAGATAGACCATCTCCCTGTAGGGAGCCGATTGATGTCTCAAACTCGACAGACTTCACTGACTTGACTCGTACTCTCAGCTTGGTGTCTGTAAGGCAGTAGTCTCACTAGTCGTAGCTCATATTCATTGCAACTGGCCTGGCGAAGTGCATCTAGGATCTTTGATTGTTTAATTGTGTCGAAGGATCGTGACATGTCAATGCCCATTTTGTGGAAGTCCCAGTGTTTTTGACTACCGACACAAGCATACGTAGAGCCCATACAATGTCTGCGCAGCTGCATCCATGTTTGAATCCAATTTGACAAGATCCGTTGAAGTAATTGATCTTGTCTCGGATGCGGCATAAAGTAACATTGGATAGGATATTCCGTGTGCTGTTGAGGAGCATAATGCGCCGCAGATTGGCTGGGTGGTCAGGTGGCTTCTTGGGCTTGGTTAATGCGATAAGGGCGCCTTGGCCTGCAGCATCGATGGGAAGGTGGTGCATAAACGCTGAATTGATTAGGTGCGTGATCGGGTTTAAGATAATGTCACTTGCATATTTTAATAGTTCATTGCTCATCAGGTCCAGATGCACGTCCAATTTTCAGGGCTTTAAGTGCCTTCTCAACTTCTGATGTTTTAATTGGTGTTAGTAATGGCCTGGTGTCTCCAGAGAACGGGTGCAAGGGCTCATCATCGTTGTCAGTGAACTGTTCCTTGAACCATTCCCGGATCTCCTCGGCTTTTCCCTCGTCAGTCCCGGTAAAGGGCCCTTCAGAGTTGTGTACAGTGAGTAGTGATGTGCTGTCAGTAACTCTCAGGGCTCGGGCTGCCCGAAACATTTTAATCTGCTAGTGAGTCTGCCTGGTGAATAGCAAGGTCTTTTAAGCGTTTGCTAATGTGGCGCAGAATAATATTGCGCTCCAGGCGTAGTTTGGTGCAATCTTCACTTTGGTCACTTTGATAGATGCGCAGCCGTAATGCTTTCTGCCCTGCTGACAGTTTTACTACTAGAGGGTGTCAGTATACCTAGTTTGGTTGTTTTGAAGAACACTTATGGGGCTGGTAGCGGATGATTCCATAGATTTCAGTATTTTTGCTAGGTTTTCGTTTGGATCGGAGCTGACATCGATGTGAGCTATCTGGTCCCCGAGGGCTTTTTTGTATGACATTTGAGTGTCAGTCTCGCTGATGAGCTTGGGTAGGTTGTAGGTGACTCTACCCTCTTGCCTGGTATGGTGTTTATTTATTAGGTGGAGATCGTTCATCTGAAGGCGTGTAATGACTAGCTTATGGGTAGAATTGAGGTCTGTGCCTCCACACGAACGAGCATTCCGGAGTAAGGGTTTTGCTTCTGTCTTGCATATTATGAAGTCTATTTGGTTGAAGACAGCTGTTGTGGCCTTAGAACCTTTTGTGCTATGCGATCAGTAATGTGTCCAGTCTTTGTTGTCCGGTGACGGTATGGGTGTTTGAAAGCTGTATTTGTAACACAGAAGGAATAAGGAATGCAACCAGTGCATCTCCGTTGCTGTTGCATGTGCCCTCTCCATAAGATCCCGTGCATAAGCCAAGTCCTGAACTTTTGTCCGCAATTCCGAGTTTATCCAGCTTGGAGTTGAAATCTCCACACACGAACAGTTGCCATCTAGCTGGGATTGTAATGGCGGAGCTCAGCTCTGCATAGAAGGAATCTAATATTGCTGGATTATCTTTGGCTTTGTCGGTAGTTGGGGCGTATGCATTGACAATTCGGCACTTAGTATTGTTGTGTTTTCGCGTAGGTATAGCCAGGTCGATAAATGCAACGCGATCACTGACGTATCCAAAACTAATGACATGATACAAGACTCTTGGTCCGATTACGAAGCCTAAGCCTCGGTATGTGTCCTGTTTTTGCTCCATGAGCACTAGCTTATGGCCTGTCTGTAGTTGCTTCTCTGAGTGTTTAGCTACTTTAGTCTCTTGAATGCATGCAATATCGATGTCATAATATTCACAGTCTGCACCTAAGATTTGCCTCTTTGATGTTGTCCTCCGACCACGTACATTCCACGTAGCTATGGGAAGCTCCTGGGAAGATTGCGTCGTCCGAGGACGTCGAGCACAGTTTCTTGTTTGAAGAAGGGTAGACATAATCAGAGTTGCATCTGTATGCGGATATCAGCCCGCAATCCTTGATGACTTAGTTTCCCAACAGAGTTGCCACCTATGGAAGAGACCGGCGTGAAGGTGTCATCTTTCTCCCCAGTCATCCCAATATGAACTTATACAACATTCAACCCTTCAAATGATGAGCTTCTATAACATTCAGTCATTCCAATGATGAGCTTCTATAACTTTCATACATTCCAGTGACGAGGCTTTATAACATTTACACATTCCAATGGCGAGCCTCTATAACATTCAGTCATTCAAAAATATAATACATACAGTAGCCTATTTTAATTACACACAATCTTTCTTCTTTTTGTTATTTCTTTTCTTCTTTCTTTTCGTCCTCTTCTTAATAGTAATATTCTCACTAACATTATCCAGACGCATCCACTACACATTCCCGATGTGGGCAACTTGCAGTGCCCCATTGGGTTGTTAGATACCAACGCTTTTGTGCAGTTAGACAACCTTTTCTGCCATTTCAAATTTTATAATGAAGTATTCTAATTTGTCAAGAGAAAGCTGAGTGCTGTCTAATATGCAAATTAAATGAGATCTCAAAGACCACTTGATCAATTAGAATACTACTCCATTTCACATTGTGATTTGTCCTCGACGAATCAGAGTTATAGTCTACCCTGAACTTACAACTATTAGCACAGTGTGCCCACAATCGATGGTCTAGACCGTATTTTAAAACCATGAGCTAATGAACCTTTACACTTTTAGTAATACCTCGCCCATCCCTATCTAAGCTCCACCCACACCAAGTCCGTGTTGAGATCGATCGATCTCTGAACTCCCTGACTATCAATTTCCAGAAAACTATACAGGTAAGCTATTTAATAGTTTAGAACTAATTTGACTGGGCGCCGTTGCTGCCTATGGCACCAGCAGTGTCCAGTCAAATTAGTTTCAACATATTCAACAGCATGTTTATTAAATAGTAGAGACATACAATTCATACAACGTGTCGGACAATTAAGAGTTAAAGACGGGACAAATGGAATCATTTATGACGTAGTGATTATGACCTCATCCTCAATGGCGCTTAGCTGATTATGACGTCATATGACGTCAGATCATAGACGGATACTCTATAAAGGTGAATTAGTAATAATAAAGCAGAGGATAAGACTAAATACTTGCAACAAAATCCCTCGCTGCTCTGTATGCCGTGGGGCGGGGTGTTTGAGGGGGGGGGGAGGGGGTGGGGGTGCGATGGTGTAGGGCATCTGGCATCACAGAATATGAGCTTTCTATAAGAGATTATGTATATTTTCTTTTGTGTTCTATTAATGTAGCAGGAGTGGTAAGAATAATGGGTGGTTTACTAATTACCATAAATGAATATGCTTACTTTAGATCTGTGCGTTTTGATGCGCACCTGCAAAATACAGATGAAAAGATACAGTTACCTGTATATATATTTATCTCTTGTTTGATCTTCACATTCGCCGATATCCTGGCAATTATTGTATAGAATATCGATCAAGCCTCAACAATCCAATTGCAAATACATGAACCATGCCGGGAATTAGCCTAACCCATTCAACTCTATCTTCTACGTATACATATCAGTTTCAATGTAATAATGGACCATTCCATCTTTAGCTATGCCCGGCCCATCAATAGCTAAGCTCCAACCACACCTCGCCGTGTTGTGATTGATCGATCCCCGAATGCCCTAGCTGTCAATTTTCTGAAAACTATACAGGGAAGTTGTTGAATATTTTGTAACTAATTTGAATGGGTGCTGTTGCTGCCTATGGCAGCAACATCGCCCAGTCAAATTAGTTTTAAAATATATTCAACAGAATATTTATTAAATAGTAAAAGCAAACAATTTGTACAACAACGCATAGACCGTCTTCAAATATGCGTTCATGACGTACTTATCGACGTCATTCCTGACGTCATTCATTATGATGTCATTCTACACATCAATCAGTTCATTATGACGTCATATGATGTATGGGTGCTCTGGAAAGGTAAATTCGGTGCATCTATTCGCTATTTTGGACTAATTTGAGTGGAGGTAGTTGCTGCATTTGGCAGAACCAATGTGCAGCATTTGCGGCAGCAGCATCCACAGTCAAATTAATTTCAAGATATGCTATATTAAGAGCGCGATTGAAATATATGCTAAGCTCGTCAGACTCATATTTCATATGTTGTAAATAATTTGTGGGTAAAAGGGTTACTTCTCTGAGAAATATATTACTGATGACAATCAATAGCATATTCTCTTTGAATGCAACATATAAATATCTAGACCTTTCAATAGAAAGATTATCTAGATACTCTCATCAGCCAGGCAGTGTTCAAATTGTATCATCGTCGTCGTCGTCGTCGTCGTCGTCGTCGTCGTCGTCGTCGTCGTCGTCGTCGTCTTCGTTGTCATCATCATCATCATCATCATCATCATCATCATCATCATCATCATCATCATCTCATCAGCAGCAGCAGTATTTCAATATTGTTTCTTCGCGTGTTTACCAATAGCAGAAATATTTATCAGCGATGATGGCGAATATGAACCAGGTCATTCACGCATGCACTGGAAAAGGTTCTTGCTCTAATGCCACTGATAACATAACCCGCGCGGAAGCAGAGGGGGTGAATCCACTTTATGCAAACTACATGTCATATTTAGAAGTGTTGGCAGTGCTGCGAACTGACATGATCATTCTGGTGACTACCGCCATCTATATAATGGGCATTCTCGCTAATTGTTGTTTAATAGCTTATGTTATAAAATTTAAACGTCATAAGTCACCATTGTTCGTGGTGATTTTATCGCTTGCGTTCTGCGATATGGGCGTGTGCCTCAGTTCCACACTGTGGACGAATTTCGCATTATACACGCTTCTTGGACCAATCTGGCTGTGTGATATGTTTGGCTACTTTGTCACGTTCTTCTTCTTCAGTAGCGTGCATCATATTGTGTTTTTCTCTATGTTAAGGTAAGCAGTATGTATATTGACACACATTTAACTATTGCATGTTCTTGGTAATACTGCTTAGACAATTTATCATTGGGGCCATTGGACAACAAAGCGAGGGAGTTATTAAATTTTGTGAGATTCCTTCTTATAGACGCTTCTCTTGCTATGCCAACAGCCGTATATATTCTTGACCAACCATTCAAATACTCTATAACTTACCAATTCGTTTGTTTTTACCCCTATGTGAGAGTATGCAATCGCGATTTGTCTGTCCGTCCGTCCGTCCGTCTGTCTGTCTTGTTGCTGCCTGCCTCCCTGTCTGCCTGTATGTCAACAATTGTGGCACGTATCGCCATTTGTTAACAGATTAAAGCCAACTTTACCAGCCAAGATTCCTTTAGGAAATATCTATTGGGGCTATAAATATCAAGTGGCCACGCCCACAAATACTTATGGCCCTTGCTATACTTTCAAAGTATTGAAGCCTATGGGGAAAATACGTTTGTGACAAGTTTCTTTATTTATCGATTGATTAAAACCAGATTTTGTAGACATGTTCCTTTAGGCATTGTCTATTTGCGCTATGAATATGAAGTGTCCACGCGCTTGAACTCGGGTCAGAACTTCATTAAGCGTTTTTATGTGTTGAATGGGGAATCTATGGGGAAAATATGTTTATGACACGTTTCGTCATTTATCGATGGATTAAAAACCAATTCGAGAGATATGTTCCTATAGGCAACATCTATTGGAGCTACGGATATGGAGTCGCCATATACTTAAATAAGGGCCATAACTCCAGTTCATTTAGGCGTTTTTAAGTATTGAGCCCTATGGGGAAAATACACGTTTTCGCCAATTATTCATAATTAGAACCAATTTTAGCAGATATGTTCCTTCAGTCTAATATCTAGTTCAACTATGACTATAAGGAGGCCACACATTTACACAAGGGTCATAACTCTGGTTCATTAAGATTTTTTTTGTTTCGTCAATTGTTGATGGATTAAAGGCAAAATTTGCCCTGTGAATATGAAGAAGCCACGAATTGAAGCAATGGCGATAATTTTGGCTCTTTAAGGCGTTTTAAGCATTGAGCCATATGGAGAAAATATTCTGTGACACGCTGCATACATCGTTAAAAGATTGAAACAAGATTTTTCCGAAATGTTCCATTTGTACACGTTAATCATTTGACAATAGTGTTAGGCTATAGGGATGGCTCCTTGCTCAATCGTAGTTTTCCTGTTTGTCAATCATGCTAATATTCCTGAATTCTCCCATATGTGACCTCATAATTGCCGTGTTGGTAAATGTCAGTCTTGTGGCACTTGAAATATTGATCAATGGTGTCAGTGATGGCTGCCCATTGGTAAATGGTACTTTTCCTGTTGATGAATAATGTCAATGGCACCAATATTCTTGCATTTCTTCATCCAATTGTTTTATTGTACCATCATCCCGTTGGTAAATGCCATCTGCTGTATCAATAATTTCAATGGCAATTCCGCATGGACAATAGTATTAAGGACACCAATATTATTGTACTACCGACTCAAATACTTGCTTGTGGCCATTATTAAATGGTATCTGTTTGCATACTTGAACTATTTGATAATAGTGTACCATTGATCAATGGTACTTTTTTGTTGATCAATAATGGCAAGGATGCCACCATTCTTGCCTTTCTTCACCCAAGTTTTTGGCGGTCTCCATTGCCTCATTTGTAAATGGTATTAATTATGTATCAATGAAGCTTTCTCTGGTGGCAAGTAGTGTTATTGCCTGTGTCCATTACCCCATTAGGCATTAATTAATGTAAATGTGTTTACAGTTCCTTCCCAGCTAAGTGAGCGCACTGGGCCTTGGGCCATTTATTCAGAGCTTTCCTACAATCACTGAAAATGGACCTTTCCAGGTGTATCCATTATATGTGATGACCTCAAAGTAATGACGTAATGAATGACTCGATATAGTCCGTCTTTAACGCTTAATAGTCCGATGCGTTGTACAAAGTGTATGTCATTACCATTTAATAAACATTATGCTGAATATTTTGAAACTAATTTGACTGGGCGCCTATTATGTTTCAATTAAGGGTGAGGTGTCCAGATGTGTGAATTATCTAGATTTGATTGGTTGGTTCTCCTTATTTGTCAGTAAATTACTACTACTACTACTACTACTACTACTACTACTACTACTACTACTACTACTACTACTACTACTACTACTACTACTACTACTACTACTACTACTACTACTACTACTACTACCACTACGTCTACCACTACCACCACTTCGTATTCGTGTCACAGCAATGTAGGCCCTGTATTTGCGAATCAATGTTGCCGCAAGCTAGAGGTGGGCGGGGCAGAGCTAACAATGGAAAGGACCATTAAGCCCACATGATGATTACTAAATACTAATAAATACTATAATATTCACATTATGTTTAGCGACGCCGTAATACAGCATAGCGTTGTAATTGCAAATTGAAAGTTAACAAATCACTTTACTTGTGCGATCATTTTCCAGAATTAACCCGGAACAAACGCGCTTATTGTGTATTTGGCTATGTTTATAAACACTGTTAGCATAAAGAAGCACAAATTGAATGTTTCCATATTTTATGCGATTTAAAATTTACTTGCAAATAGACTTTCGAAAATTACCCCAGAACAAGCGCGAATAGCAGCTACCTTTGGATATAATAGATCAGTCACTTTTCGCCTTGCAGCACCAAGCGCCCAGGTATGTTAATTTCAAGTTAATAATGGCAGTAGACTGTTAGGTATCTTGAAACCAATTTAATGTGACACAGCAACAACTTCTACGTTACCAAATATCGAAATAACCACAACAATACCTCTTACATATAATTAATTGCCGAGAACGTGTCTTTCATATGTAGAGGTTTAATGTCTACCAGCATATACCCAAAATGCATTTATGCGGACAAATGACCTGTGCAAGGTGACTAGGTATCATGAGCCATCACTCTATTGGGTTAACATCCTTAAATAACTAAGCTCCTGGTCAACAGATATTCGTCAGAAAATGGTTATAGACGTAACGTTATTAAATTCGTAGGCAGAACTTCAACTATGTTGTTCCCACACCACATATCCTTGAATTTCTCCAAACTCCTTCCTTTCGTAGTCCTGTGCAATTCGCCTTGAAGGCAATGCATTAAAAAGGTACGGGAAATCGCTGTCAGGGAAATTAAGTGGTGTGACCTGTCAGGATTCAGCACCTGTGCACATCGGTATTTCCAAACTGTCAAAATACCTATCATGATAAGGCAGATTAAGACATCATGCTTACGGCTGGTTAGATGCCGCTTTATAGATTTAAGATCCCTAAGCAAAATCATTTCAGCTTTTAGATTCAATGAATGGATATTAGATTTAACTGCGATTTTTTAAACAAATTTCCAGAATTCAATAATTTCCAGACAATTGATGAACAGGTGCACACATGTTTCTTCCTTATTTCTACAGAAAGGACATAGATTTTGTGTGAATGTGTACCAAGTCCAAATCGCCTTTCAATTCTGCACTGATACAAACTGTGTTAGCTACAAGTGTGGCTTACTCTTCCCACATAAATGCGGACATTAGCTGATTTATCTCATCGTCTACATGCTTTAGCATATGGAGAACAGAAGCTGTATACCACAAACCAGACATTATTAGATTATTCAGAATAAATGCCCTGCCAAAAATTGACAAACGGCGTCGCTTCCAGCTTGCTAACACCTGTTTCAGTTTACATAGTCGGTTTCCGACTAATGTAAATGCCTAGAACTTTTATATAACCATTTGACCACTTTATGTCCATACTATTACCACACCTGTTGATCCAAGGAGCAAGAAGTAAGCCGACAGATTTATCTCTATTGACTTTTAGTCCAGACGCTTTTTGACATATGCTTAGTAGTTTATCCAAGCTCCAGAAATCGCTGGCATGGCCAACAAACACTGTGGTATTATCTGAATACTGGGATACCGTTAATGGTCTCGCAATACCATTATGGATAACCCTCTAAACGTAGGGTCTTCAGTCAGTGTTGATCCAAGTGATTCCATGGCTATGACAAATAACAGGGGTGACAGAGAACAACCTTGCCGTACACCGCATGCTAGTATCACAGGATTAGTCAAACAATTATTAAAAACATAATTAGTTAATTCCAGTATATAGAATCCGGAACCATTTAATAAAATTTGCTCCTAAACCTATGTGCTCTAGGGACTTAAGCAGATACTCCAATTCTAGGCTGGCAAATGCCTTTTCATTGTCCAATCCAATAACGGCTGCGGGGACACTGTCTTTTTCAACCAAGCTAATTACATTCCTTATGAGAAAGGCATTAGTTAAAATACTTCTACCCGGAATACCACAAGTTTGGTCCGGATCAATTATTTGGTCTAATACTCTACTTAATCGCAATGATAATGTTCGTGATATGATCTTATAATCGACACAGGGTAGAGATATACAAGTAGGTCTGTAGTTTTTCAAATCATCCCTATCGCCTTTTGGTACAAAATGCGGACATATGCTTGGGACATAGATGGAGGTAGATGTCCGTTTTCAAAGATATTACTCACAACTTTGGGGAATGATGGACCTAACACATGCCAATATACACGATATAATTCCACCGTTAGTCCATCACAGCCAGGAGATTTTCGTGACTTCATTCCTTGCAATGACTCTGTTAATTCACTAAGAGAAATATGACTGTCACAATCTGATAGAGTCTTCCTCATATTTCCTAACATGCTTGAAGTTACCACATCATCACTGCATTCCGATGTTTATAAGGATTCTTAGAACTAAAAACGGCATCCATCATTTCCTGATTTGAATTAACAACCAAACCGTCCTTTGTTTTAGCCGTCTGATGAGGTTTTCAATACCCCTTGCTTTTTATATGTTGCAGAATAATTTTGTAGGTTTTTCACGTTCAGCATGCATTTGGGCTCGTGATCTTACTTTGGCTCCCTCAGCCATATATTGCTCTAATTAATTTATATCATGCATTATTTTGACAAACAGATCATTGTAGCTTTGATCTCCATCCCTTACTTTACAATATATCCTAAACAAAAATGTATCTACTGCTTTTCTACGTTTCCGCATATCCCGTGCATACAATAGTGAATTATTAAATTTCCAGAAGCCCCTTCATTGTTTGATCCAGCTAGCATTATCTAAAGTAACACAGAAAATGGTACAGGAAATATGCTTGTTTGGCTAAGATTGCCCTAAAGTGACTGCTGTAAATAAATTCTATCGAATCTATACGCTATACGTCCATCATATCAAAACCAAGTAAATTGCCTATCGGGAGGATTTGTCATGCGATAGCTGTCAAATAAATGTTCTCTGTCACAAATGTGCTTTAACCCATCGTATGACGTATCATTATATACAAAATGGGATGCTTTTTTTAAATCAATGTTTGAATCTAAAACGCAATTAAAATCACCTCCTAATATCAAATTTTCAGATACATTGCCTTGAATAATGGCCGAGATATCATGGAAAAATATACGACGTGAACCAAGTGAAGCAGGCACATAAACACACATTATATTCAATGTAAAGTCACAGATATCAACCGTTACATTGATCCAACGTCCATTTGTGTCCGATGACGATGCTAATACATTAACAGATTTAAGACAGCGTGGAAGAATGAGAATAGCAACCCCAGCACTGTTATCGAATGCCAATGCGTAAAACAACTGGCCTTTAAAAAACGCCTTAAATGACGCAAAGACTTCATGATCTTTAATCTTCGTTTCCTGAAGCAAAGCCATATCAACCTTTTTATCCTCAAGCGCTTCCAACAAACATCTATGTTTTAGTTCAATATTTAGGCCTTTACAATTTATCGTGCAAATGAGCATTAACTGGTTGAATAGTATACATGCCTGCCATTGTTAATCTAACTGGATATATTTTTCTTACTAGGCTTACTTCGTTTTTTGGCCAATTTTCTTACCCTACTATTAAAATCGTGATTTTTCAAATCAACTTCTTCTAAATGTATGTATTAAGAAATAGCGGAATCACACCTTAGATGTATATATAGCTCTCCTTTTGATGCTACATAAGCCACCAACACTTCAACATCCTCTGAACGAAATAAAACCGGTTGCTTCACTTGCTGAGCATTGCGTCTGTACATAATAGTCTGACGCAGTAGTAGACGTGTTATCATCTTCAATATCATTTTCCTCAACACCAGATACTGAACTAGACAATTCCTCCTTTTGACGCGTAAGCCTAGCACAGACATCAGCAACAGGCTTGTTAACGCTATCCCTCATAGATGTCATCGTCATATGTCACCTGTGAACTGAATGTAGTTTGTCGCTGTAACAAAGGAAATTCGCTTTCGTCCAGAGTGTCCTCATGATCGCTTTGACTTGACATAACATCATTGCTCTGGATTGTTCTCTTTGAAGTTATGCTAATCCCTTCCCCAATAACACCAACTTCGTCCACATTATCCACTATGACCGGGTTCACAGTGACTACATTCTCGTCGGCATGCGTTTCAGCAACAACTGTACATATTTGAGCAGGGAGTGGGTTATCTCGCTCAGTTGGATATTCAGGAGGGGATGCTACACAACTACTATTTGTAGCTTGCTTAGGCGTCCGTGTGCTGTTGGGACATCGGCACTTGAAATGTTGGGTTGAACCACACATTGGCTTACGGTGTTTTTTGTGGACGATCTCTCGCCAGTTGACCAGTGCTGGAACAAATCTTGCACTCATTCAGATGACTTCTGTACCACAGAGGAAGGATAAAATACCTTCTATAGACAATTTATTAGGGAGAGGCTTGTCTACCTTTCCAAAGTACACTCTTCTAATACCATTTTCCAAGGTTTTATCAAAACGGCAAGTCTCTCTCTCTCTCTCTCTCTCTCTCTCTCTCTCTCTCTCTCTCTCTCTCTCAATTTTCAATAACGGCTAAGTTCGCTTGCCAAACGCTCATTCGGGATCTCAAGAGGAACTTTTATCTTGACCATTAATTTCTCTGAGTCAATCTCCTCGATGTTACATCACGTTCCATGTATTACGAGTCACGTTACTTAGACCTTTTAGCATCTTAGGACCAGTGCCAATCGTGTTCTTCAAACCATTATACACATCAATGGTGAAACAGACCACAATTTTGTGCTAATCTAAGGCTCAGAATCTGTTTATATTCGGATGACAATTTTAGTTTAGCGGTGTGAACATTATGCCATTTACAGTGGATAATAAGAAAGGTCTTTGGCTAATTAACGGGTATAATTGACCAAAGAGAGACGCCGCGGCTCATGGTGATACTCTGTATTCTAATAGAGCTTTTAAACCCTGCAGAAATCCCGAGTTGTATACAGCTACAACGCATGAAGCTCAAAAGAAAGCGCCCGCGTAGCCACGCGATCTATGAGACGGGAGTAATTGCTAGAGTGCCAACGCTAAATGAGGGTTTACATAGCTAAGCTGCGCAATTAATCAATATCAACTAAAGGTGGACAATGAACAACTAGGGTATGAAGACAGGACGACAATAAAACAATGGCTATCAGAGCCAAATAAAAAATAAATGTCAGGAAAACTTCGTAACAAAATGCGACCTCACACAACAAAATTCCAAAAACTCAAAACAACAAAACTAACGTATATACACTTATAAGAAAGCAAGACAACACAAATCATAAATGCGTGTTAGAAAGCGTCTTAAATCACCGTTAAAGCTGCATGTTCAGGCAAATACACTATCGCAGATTGCACTCTAAGCTATATACCTTGTTTCACTATCTAAATACAAGACCATCTGAGCATTTAACAACCAATGAAACGATGTATTATCACCGTTCCAGCGATCGTCAAATACCGCATTTCAGCTTTGTCAATCGATGATTTAGCCATTTTGTTCGTTTTCCCCAATAACAAAAATGAGACAGTAGTAGTGGTAATGGGTTAGCAGTTTCCAGTTGCCTAGCAATCACACCAGCAGCCATGAGAGGATGGGGTCCAGACCTTGAAGGGGACCAGTGATTCTTGGCTTCCAGTCATAATAATCTCAAAATATTTAAAATGACAACATGACAGAGTATTCTTTATTTGATAAAGTATCAAATTATTTTATCAGGGCTTTGACCTCGAAAGGGTTAATGACTAACTCTGCTAAAACAGTCTCTGTAGAAGTGAGAAATGCAGATTTGTAGACCAAGAACATTTTTGAAAATTTAAAATGATAAAATGATACGATTAATTACGGATAAGCAACAGACACAGGATTACCATAGATGGTTTCAAAACATATAAATATACGAAATATGACATTATATAGATAGAGATTTATGTATTATTTTTATATCTGGTGTGCCTGACCATGTAGCTTTAATAGCAGAGCCAAATCAATACGACTTGTATGACTACTACTACTACTACTACTACTTTTTTTTTTTTTTGAAAAACCGACGCTGACGCAGTCGGACAAACTTCACGGAGGAACTCCTTTAAAAAGGCTTGCAAACCCCCAGAAAAAAACCTGGTGAACTAGTAATCTTGATTAATATTACACCAAAACAATGATAAATAATGAGCATTAATACAATCTATAAATACATATGGCTTAAAAAGTATAGATACAAAACAATATGCTGATAAAGCTCCGATAGCAAAACAAAACTTAACAAAGGCATTACTATTCAACCCAGGTGTAGTAGTAGACCCGTGTGGCGAGTGCAACTATCCAACAAATGAAAAGTGCCTCGTCAATCTATGACAATTAAGTCAATCATTGACGCCAGTGGGCTGATTCTCTAAAGATCAGCGGGCGTAGTAGCATTTGGGTAGTATAATACATATAGTCGGCAGAAAAATTCCAGAAAAATTGATGGCCCCCTTGTTTACATTTTCAATTTACTTTATTATAAGGTTTTGTAAATTACCATTCAATCCATGTGTGGTAGTAGACCCGTGTGGCGAGTGCAACTATTCAACAAATGAAAAGTGACTCGTCAATCAATGACAAATAAGTCAATCATTGACGCCAGTGGGCTGAGTCTTAAAGATCAGCGGGCGTAGTAGCATTCGGGTAGCATAACATATATAGTCAGCAGGAAAATTACAGAAAAATAGATGGAAATAGATGGCACTCTTGTTTCCATTTTTGATTTACTTTGTTGTAAGGTTTTGTAAATTACCCGGGAACAAATAACCCTATAAAACTCTGTGCAAATTCCTAAAATTACCTGGGACAATTTTATAATTCAATGGCAAATTACTTTATCGATTGATTATTAAATTAACCCAGTCTGTTTATTTCTTAACATGAATTATTAACCATAACAATATCAAAGTGCAGACTAAAATGAATTACATGACACAGATTAATTAAAAGACACAGATAAATCAGCTGTAGTAATTAAATGATTTAAGCTAGTGCAGGCTCATTTATTTTTACAGCTCCCAACTCTATTGAAACTATGTTTGTTTTGCACCATATGTCCTTGAATACTTTTTCTTTACCATGCTGCTTTAATCTAAAATATTCGCAAGGAATATGATTCAGCAGCAATGAACGAAATATTGCCTTTATTGCTCTATTGTGATTGCCCATAGATGGATTTTTCGTCTGTGCACACCGATGTTTCCAAATGGCCCAAACACCTATGGTTAGTATTGTTATTAAAATAGTCCTTTCAGACTTTAATGATATTTACACCGCTTGATCCAAATTCTCTAAATAAGACTACATGCGTGTCTAGAACAATGGGCTTCGCTCCAAATTTTGCCATGATTTGGCTGATATAGTCCCAAAATTGTGACGATATTGGACATTCCACAAATAAATGCTCCACTGTTTCCTCGTCTGTTTGACATAAGTAACACCTATCAGAAGTCGTAATATTGCACTTGTATGTCAAGTGTCCCACCCATAGCCGTCGATGTAGTAATCGCCACAATAAATCACGAGCCATATTTGGTATGGATGGAGAATGTAAGATTTTCCATACATTTTTCCAACTGGATGGTTTATAGCTTGAGTCATCCCATCTCCTAATTGCTATGGGAGGTGTTACTTGTTTTCGTCTCATGATATGGTACCATTCCTTGGATCTCATCTTGTATTTTAACATCTCATCATCAAGAACTGATGCGGGTTGTGGAGTCAAACTATTATTATTATTTACATTTGGCAGACGAAACCATTCAATTGGTACAGCATGTTTTATTTTATTTAGCAACCGCTGGACATCTATATGCCTCATATGTGTTTTTCTAGCTACGTCTTGCATTGAAATCCATCTACGTGTTTGAGGGTGTATCATATCCGATAAATGTTGAATGCCATATTTTGCAAAGGACGGTAGATAAAGTACTGCATTGTTATAACATATATTACTATTGCCCCACAATTGCTGGTCTAGTACTTCCTTCCAGCACGTAGGTGGAGGCATGTATCTGTCAAATATTTCTAACCCCTTAACTTGATCTTTAAACACATCTGGTATCATTTGGCTATTCAGAGGTGGCTTCTTTGAGGTAAAAACATGCTCCGCCAGAAATGGTTCTACAATTCTCTCCATGAGAGCTCGTGAAACACATGCCCACGTCTCATCTGATGTAATAAGATCATCCAAAAATTTTAACCTTAAAGAAACACATTTCACTTTAATATCAATTAAATCAAGTCCTCCTTCTAACTTAGCATTATTGAGAACATGATGGGAAACTAAATGATTCTTTTCTTCCCATATGAATGACAATATCAACTCATTAACCTCCTTTTCTACATGTTTTGGCATGTGTACAACAGATGCTGTATACCATAGCCCAGATAATGCCAAGTTGTTGACAACAAACACTCTACCAAAGATTGAAAGACGACGACGCTTCCAATTTTCTAATATTCTCTTAAGCTTAGATACTCGTTCATTCCAATTTTGTATTGTATTCGGTTTCCTGCCAAAATAGATGCCTAGAATCTTAATGGTATCATTAGACCAATTGATTTCAAGTGGCTGGTCATTCCGCTCTTTCCATGGCCCCAAAAATAATCCTTTGGATTTTCCTTTATTGATTTTCAAACCAGATGCATTTTGGAACTTTTCTAGTACATGGTTTAAAACTGCAAAATCATTGTTTGAACTGGTAAACACAGTTGTGTCATTAGCATATTGTGACAGCTTAAGTGGTCTTTCTATGCCACGAATACATATGCCTTGAAAGTTATTATTTTGCCTCAATGCTATGCCCAGTGATTCCATCACAATAACAAATAATAATGGCGATAGGGAACACCCCTGTCTAACCCCACGTTCTAAGACCATTTCTCTGGACAATTGATTGTTCACTAAATAGCTACTCTTGATATCCGTATATAAAATCTTAACCCATTTAATAAAGTTTGAGCCTAACCCAAACGATTGCAAAGAATTAAAAAGAAAATCCCATTCCACACGGTCAAATGCCTTTTCATTGTCCAAGGCAATTACAGCTGAAGGGATGCTATCCTTCTCAACCAATTGTATAAGGTCTCTTATTACCATGGTATTGGTTAGAATTGTCCTCCTGGGTACAGCACATGTCTGCTCTGTTCCAATGATTTCTCCTAAAACACTACCTAGTTTCAATGTTAGTGCTCTGGATATTATTTTGTAATCTACACATAGTAGAGAAATTGGTCTGTAGTTCTGAATTAGACGTCTGTCAATTCCTTTATATATTAGTCTTACGTATGCCCTAGCCATAGTTGGTGGTAAATGGCCTTTCTAAGAAATTTCAGTGCCTAATTCTTCCATTATTGGACCTACAAGGTGCCAAAACGTTTGGTAAAATTCAACTGGAAGGCCATCACACCCCGGTGATTTTTCTAGTTTCATACCTTTAAGGGATTTAGTTAAATCTTCTAGTGTTAAGGGTTGATCACAAAATTCACTGCCTGTGTCTGACACCTTTTTGTCTATATTTGCTAACAAATCCAATTTTGCATCTTCATCAATTCCCTCTGACTTGTACAATGACTCATAGTAATTGCATACAATAGTACTCATTTCATTGTTGGTAAAGACGGTTGAACCATCCGGCATGTTTAATGAGCACATCACCTTATCTATCGCCCGTGCTTTTTCTAATGTGCAAAAATATCGGGTTGGCTTTTCCCCTTCTGCGTGCATCTGGGCTCTTGCTCTAATTTTTGCACCCTCAAACTCATATTGTTCTATATCTCTTATTTTACTTTTAATTTTAACCAGTAATTCATAATAATTATCTTCACCATTATTTAATTTAGCATTAATTTTCATCAGTGATCGATGAAGTGTTTTCTTGCGTTTGCGTATTTCCTGTGCTTTTCTAATAGCATACTTTCGGGAAACATACTTTAAATCCAGTTTTACATCCTCCCACCATTGCAATGTACTCTTATATGATGCTTTCCTATTAATCCAATGTTGCCAACAACTCTCTATATTATTCTTATAAAATTCTTCTCCCAACAGTGTTGTGTTTAATTTCCAAAACCCGACCCCTTTTGTTACCCAGTCAGCATTGGCAAAGGTTACACAAACCATGTTATGATCGGAGAATGCAACTGGCTTAATATTAACATCTCTCCAGTACCCTGTTAACACACTATTCACATAAATTCTGTCGATCCTTGAACCAACTTTACCATCTACCGAAAAACATGTAAGATCTTTACAATGAGGTTTTGATATCCCATAGGTGTCAACCAAATTTTCATTATCACATATTTCTTTTAAGAGTCTATGTGATGTATCAGTATAAGTTGAAGTTGCATTCCTGTCATTTTCTTTGTCTATGACACAATTAAAGTCACCACCCATTACTAAGTTTTCAGTGATGTTATCTAGTGCTGTTTTAGACATCTCCTTAAAAAAATTACGACGTAGTTGATGAGATGCAGATGCATATATACACAGCAACGTGATACGTGTTTGTTGTATATCTAGCGTGACTCTCACCCAGCGACCATTTGCACCTGATACTGAAGAGATTATATTTACATAGGCTGAACAATGAGGCAGTATAACAATTGCTACGCCTGCACTATTATCTTGAGATAACGAATAAAATATTCTGGATCCAGAAATCTTTTCTAAATTATCGTATGATTCTGACTTCTGAATTTTTGTTTCCTGTATCAAAGCAATGTCAATCTGCTCATTTTTCAGAGTCTCTAGTAAGTGACGTTGCTTTATGTCACTATTTAAGCCTCTACAATTGAGTGTGCAAATTAGCATAAAAGGTAATAAAATGCTGTGTAAAACCGCCATTATTAAGCTAACTAGATTTTGTTTTTTTCGACCCTCTCTTAGACCATTTACCTATTTTACTCACAAACGCTGCATTACTTAGCTCAACTTTTTCCAAATGCTTATATTTTAATATATCTGAATCATGACGCAGATGCCTATATTTAACACCATTTGCCGTCACATATGGAACTAACACCTCTCCTGCCTCTGACCTGTACATGATCATTTCATCAGGTGATTTAGAACTCTGTGTTTGTATGGATATATCAGATTCAGCGACTGACATATTATCGTCTTCTATATCACTTTCCTCTATTTCTGATTCAGAACTCTCTCCATCTTTCTGTCGCTTTGTTCCACTCAATCGATCCGAGACACCAATTACTTTCTCTATATTATTTAAATCGTCTAGATTGAGTGTACTCAGTGGAAAATCAAATTTAGTTTCAGTATCTTGCGACCTGAATTTTACTTGTCCTAAATTAAATCTCTCTTCCAGAGGGTATTGATCATCATCTTCAACTTGTGTTGAATTAGCCTCTCTGTCATCAAACTTGGATTGACTTGTTACTGGAGTAAGACTTAGCCCCTCATCTAGAACCTCTATTTCATCGCCTGCAACTACAGCGATTGGATTCTTAGTTTTTTCCCCATGCTTCTCATTAGCATGGACTTCAGCTACAATCTCAGCAACTACTGGTTCGATGACATTTTCCTTAGCAACGTGCTCCCATTAGTATGGACTTCAGCTACAATCTCAGCAACTACTGGTTCGATGACATTTTCTTTAGCAACGTGCTCCCATTAGTATGGATTTCAGCTACAATCTCAGCAGCTACCGTTTCTATGACATTCTCTTTAGAGACAACTGCTCTGCACTTTTATCAGCACCCTTTTTGACATATTTGTTCTGCGGGCATCGCCACATAAAATGATCAGATGATCCACAAACTAGACATTTGTTTTTGTTAGGGCAGTCTGTTGCAAGATGTTCTGTGCTTAAGCAGATTCTACACTCTTTGATTTGCCCCCTGTACCATAATGGCAAGATAAATCGACCATCTATGGTGACCTTGCTTGGGAGAGGATGTTCTACCTTTTCAAACCAAATTCTTCTGATGCCATTTTCTAAGGTTCGATCAAATGGATAGGTCTCGTGTTCTACTTTGACCACTTTGCCATACTTGATCAATTCAGTGATAACCCGTTCATCTGGGATCTCTAATGGAACCTTCATCTTGACTAATAGACGATCAGAATCTATTTCCTCCACATTACACACCTCACCCTTCACGACAAGGACCTCGTCGAGCAACTTTTCCTTCACACTTTCATTAACTACAGTGACATTCCATACAGATTTGGAAACATTAACGAGACCTTGAAGGACCCGTGGCCCTGCCCCAACTACATCCTTCAACCCATGATACACCTCAATTGCCGAAACACCCCAAGCCTTTGTCGTGATTTTAAGACTCAGGGTACGCTTATATGAGGTTGCCATGGTGTTTTATAAAAAGCAGAACCCCATACTACTACAATATATAATACAAATATATAACACCAAGACGTCGGGGAAAGAGCTAAACACTAAATAAATAGTGTCCCCTTTTGAAACCCTGACGTCTACCAACAAATATACGAATAGAGAGTACAGTCGTATATTTGTTAGTTTGAACCACTTTCTAAGTGGTTCACTAACACCTAACCGATTAAAGTGGTTTCCTAATGCATACTAACATATTACAGTCATATATTTGTTAGTCTGTTCGAGTTGACCGTGGACAGCCAACTGACTATAAGGATTTATATAGTTAAAGAACTAGGCTTGTGCTTACAAATGACAAAGGAATTAAATCCACTCACTCAAGCGATCTTGCCAAATATACTGCGCTAGCCTACGAACTATAGAAATAGCAGACTGGCGCGGGGAGAAATGTATTGCATTGACCACAGTTAGAGGAGCCCTATTAAATGGCGGAAACCGCCAGCTAAGAGGAATGCCTTTAGAAAATGGAGACACAAAATGCGCTCCAACCAAGACAAGAATTTACAAATTAAACATAAAGTTTGAAAGGAAATACTAATACGAAATATATGTATAAAATTTATCTACAAAATCGCGCTAGAATCTAGCAAATTCGGGCAGCAATTGCAGAGCTAAATAAACGCGTGCGTTCACTTCGACTACTACTACTACTACTACTACTACTACTACTACTACTACTACTACTACTACTACTACTACTACTACTACTACTACTACTACTACTACTACTACTAATAATAAAAATAATAAGTGAATTTATAACGCGCCAAACTCCACGCAAGCATGCTCGTAGCGCAAGACAATGAAATGATAATATAAACATTAATTTAAATTCTGGTACGCTTGTTTAAAGAGATGAGTTTTAAGATTTGATTTGAATGTTGTAAGATTTTTTGACAATTTTAGATGAATAGGGAGGTTGTATAAAAATAATAATAATAATAATAATATTAATATTAATAATAAGGTGTTATATATTGCAGGTTCTACCAGCTTGTGTTCCCACTGAAAGCTCGGGGAACCGTTACAGCGAGTCTAGTTTCAAAGATATGCGCAGGAATCTGGGCTGTCAATACATTATTTACCGCTGGTATTCCAACCCATTACTTTGGTGTATCCTTTCCATACGATGGTAAAGTCATCGACTTCTGTACATGGCAGGACAATGACTACCGAGTATTTGTAACCTTCACTCATCTACTCATTCCAAATGTACTAATAATAGGATTTCAGGTAGTAAAACACCTGGCGGTACTGAAACAGAGCAGAAGCAGTATGTCTGAGAGCAACTCGAGCACAGATAAACGTCAAACTACAGACACGAGAGCAGTGGCACTTGTCATTATTGTTTTCTGTTTAACCTCCTGGCCACAAATGATTCAGGTTATTTGTCACCAAATGTTCGGTCTACCGCCTGCATCCTATAATATTATCCTCAATGCTATTACAGTGACCTTGGAGCATATCAGCTCTGCATTCAACCCATGGATTTATGTTTTCGGAGCAGAATCTATAAGGAAGGACGTCGTCGCCATGTTATGTTCATGTTTTCAAAGTAAGATAAAGTGATATCATCTATATATGTGTAGTGATCAAACAATTCCGTCTTGTATTTCATATTATTATTTAAGATTGTCAACAGCTGACATGCATTGCTACCAATAGAGAAATGACAACTCAGTCCATAGTGGCCAATTAGTATTACTATATAAGTACACGGTGCGACTATTAATTTATTGCACCGAACAAAATCACCATGTTGTTAAAATAATAGTTGACAAACCTTGTGCGTCAAAAAACTGTCACCAACCGTAGCTTTAACCCCTCTTGTCTCAACTTAACCCTTTACTGGTCAAACTGTGCAGTGGTCTTCAGACATGGTTATTTGAAAGGCCTAGAGAAGAATATTTACCACTAGAATGACTGACTCGGTAACCGAGTCAGTCATTCTAGTGGTAAATTTTCGAAAATACTCTTCTCTCGGCCTGCAGATAGACACTGGCTAAGTTAAAACTTTAATTTCTGTACTATTACCCCTTTAATGGTCAAGCCGGCAAAAGAAAATTCAGTGGTAAATTTACAAAAAAATAGTCTTCTAAAATTAATATATCTTGAAAAAATATTGACCATAAAAATGTTTAATTGATATATCAAGTAGTATTCTGAGGCCTTTTAGGCGCTGTTAACCATTTAACACTCATATCATCCAAAAACTGCTTCTTTAGTCGTCTTGGAAAATGTCGATTTGCTGAGCAAGAGATGACTATTTTTGAAAATTTACCACTGGAAAGACTGACTCGATAACTGAGCCAGTCATTCCAGTGGTAAATTTTCAAAAATAGTCTTCTCTTGGTAAGAAAATTGAAATTTTCTATGGGAAAATTGAAATTTTCTTGATCAAATTCAAGGGTTAAAGGGTTAAGACAAGAGGGGGCTAGGTGGACCGATTTTGGTCCACGGAAACACCAGACAATCCTTGTGCCAAAAATCAAAAAGTCCACAACGGCTTCATTGTTCTTCCAATAGCTTTTCCAATGACCTACCAAATACTCACAATTTTTTGGCTTGTGGATGTGTATGTTTTATTTTAAATGTAATCAAAATCTTGACGTACATAGACATAATGCTGTAAAAGGAATTTTGAAGTCCAACCAGAATCAGGTCCTAGTCCCGTATTAAGAAATAAATAAGAAAACACAATTACCTGGATAGATGTGGCAATGCAAGCTAGGATTCAACATGCTTGCATTTGTGTATTGCTTTTAGAAAACGAGAAAGTAGATTAATTTTCTGACATTAAACGTATAGATTTTACATAATATGTTAGCAGACGGGGCGGAAAAGACAAGGCAAACAGGCCTCGGGGTGGGTGGGCAAGGGGGTCCTCTTCTGGAAAATTCTGACTACATAGCGTTACTCCGAACAACAGAAAGTCTACATGACATTACTCCGAATAAAATATATTCGTTAAGTACTATTTTTGAAAAGCACCAATATTTATAATTGGAAGAAATGGGCCTTTCCAGTTTTTTCATGTCCCGCCCAATCTACGCCCCTCTCTATCTAAGCTCCACCCACACTTCGCCGTGTTGGGATTGATCGATCCCAAAATGCCCTAACTATCAATTTACTGAAAACTGTACAGGGAAGCTGTGGAATATTATGTAACTAATTTGACTGGGTGCTGTTGCTGCCTATGGCAGCAACAGCGCCTAGTCAAATTAGTTTCAAAATGTTCAACATAATATTTATTAAATGGTAAAGTGATACTATCCGTGCAACAACGCATAGTCCGTCTTTCAAATATGCGTTCGTGACATACTTACCGACGTCATTCATTATGATGTCATTCTACACGTCACGTCGTTGATTATGACGTCATAGGATATGTTGATAAAGTGGAAATGTATGTTATGCTATTAATCAATTTGTCACGTTTCCTCCTACCAGGCGTTCCAAACAAATGAATAAGAAAGTAACATTTTCTAATGGTATTTACTGCCAACATTTTCAGAACATACGAATTGAATGACACGTTGGCGTTGATTAATAAAAGTTATTGTGTTAACTGTGATGAATATTTTGAAATCTGTTTAACTGGACGCTGAACGCGCGCACGTACGCGCAAACACTGTGCCTGTATTTGTGAGTAGGTTATATTATATTCATATTATCATAAAATCCGTACGATTACTTTAACTGTTGCTCAAAACTGCTTAAAGTTCTCGTGTTCCATTAAATATAGACTATTTTTCACGTGATATGAGATGCCTGCTGATTTCTGTTGAATTTAACCAGCATGCAACGCTACCCAACACGCAATTTCCTGACTCTATAATCGCTATAACTATTGGACGTCATATTTGTTTAGTGTATTGTCTGTATAGGCCAGAATTTCTCAAACAAAACCAACCCACCTGCACGTGCAAAATTTAATACTAATTTTTGTATACGCTACGGATTTGAATTGTAATTTGACTGTAAGTTGTTGGTTTTTAAAGCACTAACAACATTGTCGAATTATTATCCACACACATGCAATCAATTTATTACTATTTAGGTAAAGTGAGCGTAGGCCTACATACGCTTTCTCACCAAGAATGAATGCTTAGCAAACGACGTGCATGTTTCGTTGACAGATTTGTGTATTTGTTTGAAATGCATTGGTCGAACAGAAACGTACATCGGGTAGCTAGGGGAAATAATTTACATCGTGCAGGCAAAGCGTATTTTGGCCATATACACACTCTACTTAGACAATAATACTGAGCGCAGCATGATTCTATGGACAACAATTTGATAACGTTGCTGGTGCCTTAGTCAGCAGCAACTTAGTCAAATTGCTCTTCATATCCGCGTTGACTGAAATTTATGATGATTTTTTCAGAACAGACTGAAAGCTGTTGCAGCAACACTTCAGTAAAATTTGTATCAAATATATAGCAGGCAGTAATTGAATTACATACTAATTATTTTGACAACAACTTGACTGAATGTTGGTGCCGTCATTGATCGCAACAACTTTCACGCAAATTACTGTCAAGGTATATAAACACTTTCTCCTATTTTCTCCTGGACATTGACACACTTTCTCTGAACGGTGTTGAAATACAGACCGTCGAATGGACTGTCGTGAATACGTCCTACGTGCATGCTTACACTTCCAGAGCTGGAGGACAAATGACTATTTGCACGTGCAAGCAGGTTGGTTTTGTTTGAGAAATCCTGGCTTGTGCAGACAATAGACTAAACGAATATGGCGTCCAATAGTTACAACGATTATGGCGTCAGGGAATCGCATGCTGGGTAGCACTGCACATCGTGTAGCATTGCATGCTGGGTAAATTGAACAGGCATCTCATATCCCGTGCAAGTGTCTATACTCAATGGAACACGAGAGCTTTAACCATACAATGTTTTTATCCACGCTAGAAATTCTATGCAGGGGGTCGCGTGGGGATGTCTTAATATTGGGGTAGATCATATTAGTGGTGTTCCTCTCACCGTGGGGCTGAGGAGGCTCGCTTGCAAAGTGTTGCATTCAAGATGCTCCCAGAGGGTGTCCCACACATTTCTCAAGGTAAATTATAGACACTTAGTTGTCTGCGAAATCATTCTACTTTCCCCCATTTCTCCCGGAAATCTCAACGAAGCGTTGGTCAATGGGCACACGGACCAAATTTGTGCATCATCCACATCCGCGAGGAGGTGGTGGGCGCGTTGGTTGGGCGGGGTTGAGGCGTAAGCTTGTGTATGAAATATTTTATTTCAAGAGGAAAATATGTGTTCAAGTGTATGAGAATCAGTTAGATTGCTTCCCAGTCTCAATTCGAAAAATACGTGGCTAATAGAGTTGGCAAAAAACAATTGAATCTGGGTGTCTGTGAATATTTATTTCGGTGATTTAATTCTTTATCAAAGGGGGTGGGAGTTGGGGGTGGGGTTGTTCACACCGAACGACTACCACCACCACCACCCCTCACCCCCTCTAGCGACGCCTATATATCATGTTTAGACCCGAATATCGTCTATCATTACGGTATTTGGCAACTTTAAATTAGCCAATAAGAGAGAATATTTTCCATTTCATAAATGATGTACAACAATAACGATTAAAGGTAGTAATGTGGCGTCCCTCCTGGAACTGCAGCTGAGGTGGATGTATCCAGGGGGATCTCCCCCATAAATAATACTTAACATCTAGATACTGTTAGAGTACATTTCCTGCATTTCTGGAGGAAGATATTATCATATTGACCTTCAAATGGCTGCCAAGTTACAGTTTTCTGTTAGCCTACAGGTCTACACAATCTGTGCAGTTCCAATAAAAATGTCCAGTTCTAATAAACATAATGTACAATTCTAAATTTCTAAAATATATATGTTTATTGCTGAATACAGTACAAATAACGAGGTGACAGCTAACAGAAATTCAAAAACTTTGAAAAGTGTGAGTTTAAGTAAAATGAGCATATTGCACCATATAACGGCGACACAATAATATTAAGGTGGGGTAGTGGACAGTCACCAAATTAGCATCCCTCCTCAACCTCCATCCCACCACACACCCTCAGCCAGACTCCATCCCCAGCTCGTTTCGATCACCTATTTATGCAGTGTGGAATTCTTCTTAAAGTAACCAGTGTTAATTATTATATTCTAATAGAGGGCGCCAACATTTCAGCTTGTGGCAAAGCATCCTACTCCGGCTCCTCCCACTTAAGACCCCTCTCCCTGAGAGACCACGATTCCCACTGTCTCACAGGCCCTGCCACCCACGAGGTAATGTTAGTTCAGATAGGATCTAGGCAAATTGCTCCCATCGCCGCCCTGTGCACTATTTCCGGACGACGACCAAAATATCGTGCATTGAGCACAGTAAAACATAAACGTTGAGCAGAAGACCCTCTCGTGCCTCCTCTCTCGTCCATGTCTGCTCCTTGGCACACTGGCATCTGATAGCTTAAAAAAGAAAAGAGAGCTTGGCTCGAAAACAGGCAGGAAAGATCGAACGCCACCTGTGCTAAAGAGAGCGACCTGCAGCCCTTTTCTCCCATCTCGCACACATGAAATCTACCGACACCTCCCACTCACTGCAGGATTAACCCGAACTGATCCCTCTTCTCAGAAGGACCCACCAATCAGCCTGGGACACCTTTTTGACTGCACGCACTGCGGAGAATCACCTCCCTCGTCGCTAACCGAGCCACCGCCAGAGCCACGACCACCACAGGAACCTCTACTACAGAAACCACCACAATGGGAACTACAACTGTTGCCCCAATGACGGTGACGTTCTCAGTCATCTGTTCATCTTCAACCGCTCCTGTCATTTTGCCCGCCTATTGTGGGATGAACGCACATATCCGTGCCACCCTCCTCTGCTCGGACCGAAGGAAACGAGAAGGAAGGAGGGAATGCCCCAACGGACACCATGGCATATCTTAGACCAGAATTGCCGCTAAGCATCCCAATCTCCCGCCCATAGACATTGTGGACGAGACCGGGATACCCACTGCCGGGCAGGTACCAGCCCCGTCGTCAATGACGTTAATGAAACAACCCGAGTCTGTCACGAAATACAGGAATTAGGGGAGGGCTATCAGTTTCTGGAGGTTTACTATAGAATCCATGTCGTGATAAATACACAACGTACTGACTGACATAATTCAAATATTGATGACATCATCAACTTCTCGACCACCCTGGGAAGACACCCATCCCATAGCTGTTCTATACACCTGTCTAGAGGCTCATTTACATTAGCCGGTTTGAGACCTGTTTTGTCAAGGCTGAGATTTTCAGCGGCAACAGCCATCGTAATCGACAAAAACGTTCACATTCAACATCAATTTTATATCAACATGCTGATTTCAACTTGCTGGACTTGTCGGATTAATCTGTGCTGATCAAATTATCTGCCCTGCAGAGTATACAGATTACCCGATTCCGTCATCCATGATAAGTCATATAGTCAAATCAGATCTAAAATCTGCGAATGTAATTGAGCGCTAACATGACAAGCGACCGCTATCCATATGCAAACAAGAAGAAACATATGCAAAACTTACTTTATTTGGAAGAAATTTTAATTGTCACTGTCAACTTGCTATTTGACCTTTGGTCACAAAAAGTTACAAGATCTTTTCAGATATTTAGAGAAAGTGTGTCTTTCAGACACTGTTTATCAAAATATTCGTTTATTAATCTGAGAGCTGTGGTCTTAAACCTTGGCCTCTTGACGTCAAAATTCGCACACGTCTTTGGATCTACACGGCCATGCTTCCACGTTAGTGTGGTCAAGATCACTTATTGTTATTCTGAGAATTCCTGTCTGAATTGCTTTCTAAACAATCCTTCTTTTAATCTTGTCGCAATGACCTTGACCCTTGACCTTTTGACCCCCAATTTGTCACACGTCTTCAAGATCCCATGGGGGAACGCTTCCCCAAAGTTGGTTACCGTGTGTACCAAAAACTCTTGAAACTACAGTCCGGAATAAGCATTAGTGACTGACTGACTACCGGACTATTATCTGACTAAGGGATGACCCGCAGATAAAAAGAGCAACACATCCCGGAATTCACCTTTCCAGTTTATCTATCGATCATCTGAAATCATATAACGTCATACTTAACCAAGTGTTGGGCATGCTGACGTCATAATCATTACGTCATAGATGATTCTCTTTAGTTCGACACGTTCTACAAATTGTATGTCTCTACTATTTTATAAACATCCTGTGAGCACATTCGTTTATCAACACCTTGTCAGTCACTTGCACTGTACAGTTACACAATTGTAAACCGCAACGAAAACTGGTTACAGTATGACCTCTGGTGACCTAATTACTCAACTGATTTTCAGATACGCAGGAAATTTCAGAGGACACTCAATGAAACATTTTGAGTGGCGATGTATTACTCAACATTATTTAGATGTTAATATTATGTTCATTTCATTTCCCCCGTAATTGACCTTTTTCTGCTAATCTCGACGAGACGATGCTGTCAGTTGGTATTGTAGCAGCATCACATGAAATAAATCAACATTGTGTCTATCATTAACTTCCTTAATAATACCAGAATATCCCTGTGCGTTGACAGTTAGAGAAATGCACATTTGCCAGATTTTGAGTAACGAACAAAATTGATGACCTTTTGACCTCTAGTGATATAATTATTCAATTGATTTGCATAAAACATGAAACAGAAGAGGAAGCACCAAACAATATTTTGAGCCGTCATGTATTAACCCTTTAATGACAAAATTTCTTCGAAAAATTAAAATATTTACTTATTGAATGTCCATTTGCAGACCAAGAGAAGACTATTTTTGAAAATGTATCACTGTAATGACTGGCTCGGTTACCGAGCCGGTCATTTCAGAGGTAAAATTTCAAAAATAGTCTTCTCTTGGCCTGTAAATGGACATTACTCAAAACCACTACCGAGGCCGGTTTTTGCCGGTTTCGTCACGGAAGGGTTAATAATATAATATAAATATAAAAAAATGACAGTTTTCCAAATTGTTGTCTTCTCATCCCTTAACTGTGTTGTAACTGAATATAATAGTAAACGAATGCTGGCCGCGCTTGATCTAGCACATCTACCAGCCAGAAGTGGTGTAAGCAATGCATTGTGGGAAGGTATTTCCCCGAAATACCTCAATGTGCAAAATGAGTATTGGTGGCATATGTCTAGGTGCGCAAGCGTATGTATTTGCATGAATGGGCACGTGTTTGTGTAATGACGAACTTTCAACGGCGAACCGCTGTGTCGCGCATGCTTGGAATTCTACTCCAAAAACGCTGGTTCAGTCCCCCGTGCATGCGTGTAATTAAGTTGTAAACAGGAGGTAAAGCCATCGGCCCAGTCTCGGGGTGTGTCTGCGCAATGGAGGACGTAAAAGAACTCACTCTGAGCGCCAGGCCCTGTATCGTGAGCTCAGTTGTGATTTCGCTCTGATAGCGTAAATTGTATCCGTTATAATTCATGAATCCATCCCCTCACTCAATCATATGACGTCATACTCAGCTACGTGATGTGTAGGCTGACGTCATAATCATGGCGTCATGAATGGCTCGATATAATCAGTCTGTAGCGCTTAACTGTCCGACACCTTGTATGAATTGTATGGATTTACCATTTAATAAACATTCTGCTAAATATTTTGAAACTAATTTGACTGGGTGCTATTGCTTCCTTAGGCAGCAACAGCGTCAAGTCAAATTAGTTTCAAAATATTTAACAGCTTACTTTCTAGTTTTCTGGAAATTGATAGTCAGAGAGTTCAGAGCTCGATCGATCCCAACACGGACGAGGTGTGGGTGGAGCTTAGCTAGAGATGGGCGGGGCATAGCTAACACTGGCAATGCCCATTGGCAGCTTTGCAATCAGTGGGTCCATGATGTCCATAACTAGGAAACAAAACCTTGTACCCGTCCAGTCAGCGTAAACAGTAGCGCAAATAGGTGCCCCCCTCTCACCTATAACCAACACCCCACCCCTGACGCGTGTAAATAGCGGTGCAGGTATTATATAACTCGCATATTGGATATCGTTGAGATGCAAAGCTGCCAGCCTATGGCGGTTCTCCTATAAAGGAGACTAAGATAGAAACATAATCCGATGTATATCATATGAGTGTGGGGAGTGTGACAGGAATACCGGTAGGTCATTCCCCATTTGACCACAACCCCCACAGTGGTCGCTCGCTTTGTGTGACAAGTCTCCAATCGGTGATAAGAGAGACGCATACTCGCCTAGTATAGATAATAATACATGACGTGGTGTGGCCAGTCACTGTGGTCAGTGTGTAGATTAAAGGGATCCTAATGTCATCTCACATGTTGTATTACACCGATAGAGTATGGTTGATAGATTCTATATCATTTATCTCCTGTTACATTCCCTTATCTGTATCACAATTATCTGCGCGCAGTTTGCCTTTGGCCTGATGTTGTCATACACACTGCTGAAGGAAATAATCATGCAAGTTAAAACATGAAATCACCATAATTGCTTTAATTCCTGGCGAGGGGTCACGACCAATAAAATCCCATTGCTTAGCCACCAGATTTTCAGTAGAATTCCCGGAACCAGCTAGGATGCCTCTATACACGTGGCCTAGCTAACAACAACATCTGCCACTCTGAAGCCGCCACATCGTTCCATCTCAAGGGACCCATCTACAATTATGGCCGTCGCATGGAAGGCATCAGAACTGCCACCCCACCCCACCCCCACCCAACTACCCCACCCCGACAAACGTCCTAACTATCCATTAACTATCCTATCCATTAACTACCAAAGCCTGAAAGCAAGCCATTGAGCTTACTGCCGCCACCGACACCCCTCGTAAAAACAAAGGGGTATCTTCACAACACCTCGCACCCCAAAGAGTCGTCTAATACATCAGTGGCCAGCGCCACTGCAACGACATCACTGTAAGATTAACTCCTATGTCCGAGTCCAGACACAACCGAAATTATTTGTTGGACGACCTAGACCAACGCTACAAGAACTCCAGCAAAACCTAGCTTTCAGCAACTCTGACCCATCGAATAACGGAGATATAGATCTACAGTCGAAGCTATGGCTGGTGACAGCTATGTCCCAGGCTCTAGAGGACACCTCTGAAGACCCGATTGTTGATTGAGCTGAACAGGTTTTCAGGGAAAACCAGCATCTCTTTTCTGACTCACTTCGATCTCCGGTTGGAACTTCCATAGTATCCATGTCATTCGCAGTGACATTCGCCATTGTAAGCCCGATCATTCTGCATGTTTCTTCTACTGCTGTCTTCTGCTGTCTCTAGACTGGTCAGCACTACTTCTCTTCCTGCACCACAGGCCTCTTTTACATGCATTCTGAGTTCAACGCCTGATCTGCAAGTCGTTACCATACCGCACGTCCTTCCTATCTTTTCATGTAATATGCCTATCTCTTCTGCAACTGTGCAAAACTTCACCGGAACACCCAGCATCTTGATACTACCCATGTTGCCAAACGTGCCTACCACAGCCGCCGTGACCACTTCTTCCGCTGACGATGCCATCATTGTGTTTGACACTACGACCGTAAGTGTTCCTGCTACCACTGGTGCTGATATAGCCACCACTTCCGTCTACACTTCAGTGACAAGCACTGTTTCAGCTGCTCACACTTTCTGTGCTTCAGCCGTCGCTTCTAACAGCATCACTGAACCTAAGCTGTTTCAACTGCTTTCCGAACCGCTTCGACTCACTGACGAGCTATTCGCCATTGAGGAGGTATTAATACCCCCAGCATGACATAGCTCGCAGGGAATACCAACCACTACCTGTGAGATCTACTCCAAAAGATCCGTGCTTGTCCCCCTGCCGAATTCAGGATCGCCGATCCGCACACCCGAGCTCTCCTGTTACCTCAGCTATATATCCTCACTGCACTTCTTGAAGATGCAGCTGCTATTCCATTACATGAGGAGCTCCGACTGATCACGCCAAGGGGATGGGAACCCAGCACCACTGTCTCCGCCAGCTTGATCTCACTAGATTCCGCCACTGCTGCAACAGCCGCTTTGTTTGCTGCCCCAAGAACCATGATGTCCGGCTCAATGCAGCCCACTCAGGAAATGACTCTGCTTAGAAGGAACTCAACGTTTTTACAAGCTCCTTCATCTTTTTCCACCGACACCCTTTTCTGAGATAACTTTGATCTGTGTCATTCTTGACCAGTTCTACATCGTCATATCTTTCACGTCGATGGTTTCTTTCTGTGTCACTCTTTCTGCAGCACACCTCTACACATCAACATTTCTGCATTGATCGTTGTCTGAAGTGATGCCAATTTATCCGTATTTTACACATCATCAGGCATTCAATGATTCGTGATCTGCCATGCCATATCTTTGGTGCATGACTATATTTTGCAGTGAATTATGAAAGAGACGGGGAAGGATGCGCTGTAGATATGTAAGATGGACATAGAGATACGGCATGGCAGATCAGCAATCATGGAATGCCTGATGATGTGGAAAATACGGATAAATTGGCATCACTGCAGACAGACTGCGTACCTGTATAATTACGTACCTCTTCACTGTATCACAATCTTTCATGGTCAGCTCATCCGCAGGATGTGGGGGATGGGGGGGGGGCGTAAATAAGTACTCCGAGGCTAATGGCAGTGAGCCGCTACTGCTATTGTTTTATGGCTCATTTATTTTCAAAATAAAGAGGCAAAACAAAAGAATATATGATAGTAGCCCGCCACACCAAAAAACCCATGAATATGCCCGAGCCTACCAGCGCGTGTAAAAAATAATACTCTAAATGTATGGCGGAAAAGGCTACCCATATCGTAGACAACCTTTTCTGACAGCAGGTGTTTTGGCAGTCATAATGAGTCATGAAGTCATTAGGGGTGTGGTGGAGGCGAGGGATGTGTTGTCAAGCAGACATTTAATGGCTAAGAAGTTTTGTTCTGATGGGGATGTCCGTCCGTCAGATAGGTCTACTGTTTATCTCACCAGTGTCAGGGAATAAGGTTAATGTTGGAAGAGGACATTTGGTGTGAAATAGCAACAACAGTGCATAGCCGAGAACCCGCTGCCAAAAAGTGAATTCTGATGGTGTGTACATTACCCTTAACAGCGAAGAGTTAAAGATAATCACAGAGTGTACTATCAGAGCAGGAGCAGGAGCAGGAGGAGGAGGAGGAGGAGGAGGTGGAGGTGGAATAGGAGGAGGAGTTGGGGCGGGGAGGAGGAGGAGGAGGAGCAGGAGCAGGAGGAGGGAGGAATAGGAGGAGGAGTTGGGCGGGGAGGAGGAGGAAGAAAAGGAGGAGGTTCAGTAAAAATGAAAGCGTACACGTTTTGCCAAATCGATATGGACAGGTTATTGGGTCTCACGCATCATCAGCCCATGGTCGAAAAGGCTGACACTTCAGAGAATCAGATATCATAGCCACCACGACACTACGACCATTTTTCGATAATTATTGCCAGAAGGTCTGGTTGAGTTAGATCTAGCTGAAGAGAATTTGATTACAGACTAAGGATTATCAGAATAAGAAGATGCGTCAGAGGCTGCCAGAGTCCTAGAGGCCCTGACTGTGATAGATCTTGGGAATCTATTAACGAGGTTTGATAAACCTCTGCCTGAAACTAACAATTTCGAGAACAATGTCAAGCCATGCCCCATTACTGAGAACAAAATAGGGATGCATCAGATTACGGAAAACCCATTCATTTACTTCGGGACTTTGAAGAGTGAATATGATGAGGTTTTAAATGCTAACTACTCGTGCATTCAGAATGTGGCTGCACAGACATTCACTGTATTATTGAATGAATGTATAGGGTATCTAGCGAGAGCCGACTACTACGGTTATCATCATGATCTGGTTTGCCAGAGAGACCATTCATCTATGGGCATAGCCTGTTTTGTAATACTAGTTGATAATACTATGGTATACTACGAGCGAGCATTAAACAATGTCTATAAAGAGGACTTTACATGATCGGTATATAATAATGAATGCATGCATCTAAATGCTGACCATTTGTACAATAAGTGCAAAGGCTTATGGCATGAGATAGTCTTGAGTGAGGTCTATAAAATGTGGGGATAATTATCTTCACTTAGTTGCTGACTTTATTGTTATTAAATCACAAACCCCAACAAATTCTTCCTAGATTCCTGTTTAAAAATCAATGTTGTGTTCGATGTTGTTCTTATTGTTGTTATCAATGTTTTCCAAGCTATTTACGTTGGATGCTATGTCGGAATCGTGTTTATATATTTTGAAACCTTGAATTGCTGTAATAGCTTTTTCAAAGTATCTATGGCAGAATGTTGACGAATAATTTGAAACAAATATTGAGACCTGTGGTCATTGCCAATGCTCAGTCGAATCAGTTTCAAAATATTTGCCAGAGTATTATTACAAGAATCGTCATCGATGGAGTCGGTGGATGAGAGGACATTACAGACCCTATAGCATGTGTCAGAAGAACCAAGCCTAAGCAAGCTCAAGCGAGCAAATCACTGCGACATCTGCAGATGGGTTTGAAAAATAGACAGTTGTAGTTGGTGAGCTTGTACGCATACCTCTTAGTATCCGTGCTTACAAACTTGGTTATTTCGTTACCTCGTTAATGAAACAACCCGAGTCTGTCACGAAATACAGGAATTAGGGGAGGACTATCAGTTTCTGGAGGTTTACTATAGAATCCATGTCGTGATAACTACACAACGTACTGACTGGCCTAATTCAAATATTGATGACATCATCAACTTCTCGACCACCCAGGGAAGCCACCCATCCCATAGCTGTTCTATACACCTGTCTAGAGGCGCATTTACATTAGCCAGTTTGAGACCCACTTTGTCAAGGCTGAGATTGTCAGCGGCAACAGTCATCATCGTCAAAAACGTTCACATTCAACATCAATTTCATATCAACATGCTGATTTCAACTTGTTGGACTTGTCAGATTAATCTGTGCTGATCAAATTATCTGCCCGGCAGAGTATACAGATTACCCAATTCCGTCATCCATGATAAGTCCTATAGTCAAATCAGATCTAAAATCTGCGAATGTAAATGAGCGTTAACATGACAAGCGACCGCTATCCATATGCAAACAAGAAGAAACATATGCAAAACTTACTTTGTTTGGAAGAAATTTTAATTGTCACTGTCATCTTGCTATTTGACCTTTTGGCCACAAAAAGTTACAAGATCTTTTCAGATATTTAGAGAAAGTGTGTCTTTTAGACACAGTTTATCAAAATATTCGTTTATTAATCTGAGAGCCGTGGTCTTAAACTTTGGTCTCTTGACGTCAAAATTCGCACACGTCTTTGGATCTACACGGACATGCTTCCACGTTAGTGTGGTCAAGATCACTTATTGTTATTCTGAGAATTCCCGTCTGAATTGCTTTCTAAACAATCCTTCTTTTAATCTTGTCGCAATGACCTTGACTCTTGACCTTTTGACCCCCAATTTGTCACACGTCTTCAAGATCCCATGGGGGAACGTTTCGCCAAAGTTGGTTACCGTGTATACCAAAAACTCTTAAAGCTACAGCCCGGAATAAGCATTAGTGACTGACTGACTACCGAACTATTATCTGACTAAGGGATGACCCGCAGATAAAAAGAGCAACACATCCCGGAATTCACCTATCGATCATCTGACATCATATAACGTCATACTTAACTAAGTGTTGGGTATACTGACGTCATTATCATTACGTCATAGATGATTCTATTTAGTCCGACACGTTCTACAAATTGTACGTCTCTGCTATTGTATAAACATCCTGTGAGCGCATTCGTTTATCAACACCCTGTCAGTCACTTACACTGCACAGTTACCCAATTGTAAACCGCAGCGAAAACTGGTTACAGTGAGACCTCTGGTCACCTAATTACTCAACTGCTTTACAAATAAGATACACGAAATTTCAGAGAACACTCAATGAAACATTTTGAGTGGCGATGTATTACTCAACATTATTTAGATGTTAAAATTATGTTCATTTCATTTCCCCCGTATATACATATATATGAATATATATATGGTGGAGTGTGTGTATTGATGCGGGGTGGGGTAGGTGGGTTTTGGTATTTAGATGCACAGCAAAGGAAATCTCCTCGCGGTTTTTCATTTCAAATTACAAGGCGATTAACTACGTCATATAGTGTATATCAAGAATGCAAATGGAAAAGATGCACTTTTTATTGCATACATCTGCGCATGTACAATATCACAGAACGAGGAGGGGGCGGGTGATGGTGGGTTACGGTGTGTGCGTGCGTGCTAGCGCGTGTGTGTTCATGCGTGCCTGTCTGTCAGCGTACGTGCGTGCGTACATGCGTGCGTGTGTGTCTGCGTGCGTGCCTGCCTGTGTGCGTGCGTACATGCCTACATGCGTACGTGCGTGCGTGCATGCGCTCATGCGTGCGTGCGTGTCTGCGTGCGTGCGTGCCTGTGTGCGTGTGTGCGTGCGTGCGTGGTGCGTGCGTGTTTGTGAGAGTCTAGAGAGACAGAGAGTGCGTGCGTGCGTGCGTGCGTGCGTGCGTGCGTGCGTGCGTGCGTGCGTGCGTGCGTGCGTGCGTGCGTGCGTGCGTGCGTGCGTGCGTGTGTGTGAGAGAGAGAGTGTGTGTGTGTGTCTGCGTGCGAGCTTGTGTGCGGGCGTGCGTTAGTGCGTGCGTGCGTGCGTGCGTGCGTGCGTGCGTGCCTGAGTGCCTGCGTGCCTGCGTGCGTGCCTGCGTGCGTGCGTGCGTGCGTGCGTGCGTGCGTGCGTGCGTGTGTGTGTGTGTGTGTTTGTTTGCTACTGTTTAATATCCCCCTCTGAAGGCTGTAGGCTGAAGTGTTGGTGGCCATTTTGCGAACAAAATTTAAAAAAAGGAATAACTTTTTTTCATGGTAAATTCACAAAACTTAGACGTGAATTTTCATAAATTCTGACGATTGTTTTGGAACCAATTTGACTTAAAGCTGTTGCTGCCTATGGCAATAACAACCTGCAGTCAAATGATTTTCAAAATAGTCGCCTTTTCTGTTGCTGGGACATAGGGAAACGTCGTAGGTGGGCGAAATTTATAGAAAAAAAATAATATCGCGAAAAGAATGCACAAAATTAACTTCATAGTAAATTAACTAACTTTCGATCCAAGTTTTCATACATTCTGGTGATTATTTTGTAACTAATTTGACCTATAGTTGTTGCTTCACGCGCAGTCAAATGATTTTCAAATTATTCAGCTTTTCCAATGCTGGAAATTAGAGAAACATCGTAAATAGGCGCTACGGGCGAGCTTTATATAATTAAAAGTTAATCTTTGTAATGTTAAAATTAAATTGGCGCCGTTTTTACTGGCTTGAAAAGCTGAGCATACCCGCCGGTTTCTTAAAACCATTATCCAATGGGAACAAGTGAACAATGGATTCCAAATTGACTTCATTATACTGGGCGAGGTTGTTCCTCGTGTTCAGCCAATCAGAGGACTGGTTGATATAGCCGGTCCTATTGAGCTTCTAGCGGTCTTTTCATAGGCCTACTTAGTTGAGGTAATCTAAACATAACTAGGAACCAATTTACGAAATTGCGTATTCTGTTATTTTTATAGAAAATCAGGCATTTTCATTCATTCATTCATTCATTCATTCATTCATTCATTCATTCATTCATTCATTCATTCATTCATGTATTTATTTATTTATTTATTTATTTATTTATTTATTTATTTATTTATTTATTTATTTATTTATTTATTTATTTATTATTATTATTATTATTATTATTATTATTATTATTATTATTAAGAAATATATACTCTCTCTCTCATCCTTGGGCGTGCGCGCGTGCGCGCGCCCTCCCTCCACCCCCACCCCTCACTACGTAGTTGCTACTTCTAAAGTTCCAAGATTAAATAATCGATTATCCGGTTAAATCGAATATTTTCCAGACGTCATAATCGATTATTTATTTCCATAATCGAATCGAGGTGTGGCGGGGCTGGGGGAGATAAGGATGTGTCTCATGATGCACTGGTTCCTGATATCACTTTCTCAGGAATATTTATACTTGCCTTGTATTGCGATTATTCTGCTGTTTGTTGTTATTGTAACTAGTATTATCGTTCTTATTCTACTATAACATATCTGCTGTGCAAATGTATCTAGTCACGGTGTCTTAAAATCTAAATACGGGAAGAGGTCGGTAAGGGGGTGACTAGAGTATGGTTGAAGATTAACTATACATTAAATGCCATATACATGGATTTGTTAGCTGTTGTTGAAGGGATGCTAATCGCATCTCAAATATTGTATTGCACCGATATACTGTGGTGCATAGTTTGCATATCATTCCTATTCCGTCACATTCCCTTGTTGTCTGCATCACAATTCTCTGCTTTATAACATCACGTTGATGTTAAACAGTCATCGCCACCATTGTGTCCCCTCAATCAATAGTGCGTACAAGCGCTCATGCTCATGCTCATGCTCATGTGATTGTTTGAACAGTTAACCATGACAGTCATTATCGGTTATAGAAATGTATCAACATGTAGCTGTTAAAGCCTGAATCTCCTTCGCCGTCGACAAACAAAAAGCTAAAAAACCAGGGATGGACTATAGGTGGCAGATACTATCACATGAATGGTTAATATAAGATAAGGAGAGTACTACATATATAACCCGTTTTCTCTTAAATATATCTGATGCACAAATGCATCCAGTCAAGATATGATGTTTTAACTCATTGAACCCTGAGATCCTAGATTCCCAGTTTCAAATCCGTTAAACAAGTAAGCTGTTGGATATTTGGAAGCTGGTCTGACAGGACCATGCTGCCGCTGCTGCTGCTGTTGCTTCTGCTGCTGCTGCCGCTACTGCTGCTGCTGCTGTTATGGGCAGCAGAAACTCCTATCCGGACTGGTTTCAAGATATCCAACGGAGTATCTAGTAAACAGCAAAGTTAAAAAAAAATGTCAGATTTGCTCTTTCTGGATCGAGGGGTTAAAATCGAAGTCACTCATGCAAGGTTCTCAATGACCAAACAACAGCAAAATATCGCGCTACAAACTTTCATTGGACATACTCTTCTGTACTACGTTACATAATAATAATAATAATAATAATAATAATAATAATAATAATAATAATAATAATAATAATAATATTTATTTTTTAAAGACCATTACACGCAAGTCTCAACAGTCTGTACATGTACAATAAAACAAGCATATCATATAATATATAACGTTAATTAGTGAACAACACGCATAGCACACAGTACTGCAACCCTTCTTGACCCTATATTACGTCAGTAGAGTCAGGTGTTATGCACGAATACATGGACTATAGCGACTATTCAGCAACATACGTAGCTATAAAGATACCAATACACATTAAAAGAACGTATAAACGAAAGGTTTGGAAATAAAAAAAAGCCAATTTTGAAAGATTGAACAAAGAATTCATGATACACCCTGAGTAGCCTTATTTGGGTCTTGTGATGATATTAATGAAATGTGTGATCTATTCAACACTCTGTTTTAGATATGGTAACTGAATATATCCCAATTAGGTCAGGTGACAAACCTTGGTTTGACGGTGCCTTAAGGTAAGGGACCGTCTTAGGAAAAAAGCCAGACACAGTCAGCATCAAAATGACTGGTGTAAATTAAAAAGACAACGTAATAAAGTTAACAATATGAAGAAGAAGGCAAAGCAGGGCTTCATAGGATCGGCTGATTTAATGCTTGGTGAACTATCTATTCGCAATCCACGGCCTTACTGGAAATTAGTTAAGCAAGATATAAACAGCGGTACTACAACACACATTCCTCATCAGATATTCAATGAGAATGGTCGTGCAAAATATGCTACCACTGACTTGGAAAAATAAACATGTTTAAACAATTATTTCTCATCCATTTCAAACGCCGATGATACAGGTGCGCACTTACCATTGCTCGAAAGAAAAACTAATAATAAATTTTCCGACATTTCGATTCAGGAGTCCGAAATAATTGACGTCATTAAAACACTGCAGTTAACCAAAGCTTCTGGCAGTGATGATATAAGTCATAAAATGCTCAAAGAAACTATGCACTTCATAGCCTTTCCATTATACCTGCGATTCAACAAATCTATCGAAAGTGGCATATTTCCCGATGCGTGGAAAACAGCCACCGTATTCTCATTGTTTAAGAAAGGCGATCGGGAATTACCGGAAAATTATCGACCAATTTCGATACTAAGTACTGTCGGGAAAACTATGGAAAGGATAATTTTCAAAAATATTTATAATCACCTTATTGGGCATAATCTTCTATATAAAAACCAATCTGTCTTCCGCCCAGGCTATTCAACTGTATTTCAACTTATTGAGTTATGGCACATCTTGTCAAATGCATTAGATAAACGCAAATCTTCATGCATTGTACTTGGCGATACTTCGAGGACATTTGACAGAGTCTGGTATAGAGGTCGGTTATTTAAATTAAAGGAGCATGGGCTGGCAGGAAGTCTTCTTAATGGCTTAAGAGCTACATGGCTTCACGAAAGCAGTGCGTCTCAGTTAATCAAGACAAATCCCGAATGAGACAAATAGGGGCAGGTGTCCCCCAAGGCTCGGTACTCGGTCCACTCTTATTTTTAATTTATATAAATGATATCTCACGGAAAATCGAGAGCATCCTAAGATCATACACTGCATTATGCTGCTCCCGTGCATCAGCCATCAAAATAAAGAGACAACTAAACAACGACTTAAACTTAATTTCAGCATGGTCCAATCAATTGTTAGTCCTCTTCAATGCTACAAAAACCGTGAATCTAACTACAACGAATTCACATACCTTCATATCTCCAGATATCTTCTTAAATTATATACAATTATCATCAGTACACTTCAGTAAGTATCTTGGCGTAACTATTTCAAACGAGTTAAAATGGACTGCTCACATAGAGGAAATATCAAAGAAAGCTGCACAGATCTTAGCTACCATGAGAAAAATGAAGTATACTTTAAGCAGGATCACTTTATCCAAAATCTACACTGCATATTTACGCCCTGTGCTCGAATACAGCAGTGAGGTTTGAGATGGTTGCACTCGCCGGGATTCTGAAAGACTTGAAGTGCTTCAAAATGAGGCCATGAGAATAATAACTGGCTTGCCAAAGTATACACCTTTAGCAATCCTTTATAAAGAGACTGGCATAATTCCCTTACACGAGCGCCGTAAGCAAAAGAAACTTATATTATTCTATAAAATCGTACAAGGAGATTTCCCCCGATTATATAACAGATATTCCTAGAAGAGTAGGTGATGTCACAGACTATGACCGTAGAAATTCAAAAAAATGTACTCCACCGAACCACCATCTTGAAATATTTTAAAACTCTTTCATACCCAGTGTTATCCAATTGTGGATTAACCTAGATATAACACTGAAATCAGCTACCTTAGTTTCAGTTTTCAAAACAAATCTTACAAGAACTTATCAAAACGTGCAAGACCAATTCACCACATACTATTCATTTGGTAAAAGACGCGAAAATATCCTAACGTGCAAACTAAGAAATAATTGCAGCCAACTAAACAATGATCTGTACAGATATCACCTACTTGAACACCCCAACTGCTCTTACTGTCAAAGTCCAGATACCGCTTATCATTACTTTTTGAATGTCCAAGATGGTCAAATGAAAGACGCGAGTTATTTGATTCCCTTTATGAAGATATACCCCAGATATTTCCCTGGACATTTTCTTGAGTGGAAGAAATTAGATTTTCTAAGAAATGTACATATCTTTATAAGCACAACAAATAGGTTTTAACATTATTGAAAGGTCTTTGTATAATCAGTCTATCTATAAAACTGTCAAATGTCAATAGCGGGTATAGCGTGCATTCGTGTTTGCGCGGTCGCATCTGCCTATAGCGACCACCACATGGACCACCAATATGTGATGACTAGAACATATAGTTACCTAATAAATTTTATTTGAAGTGGAACTTATGCTTTGCGGACAGAATGTGGCAGTTCTTTGCGGTCGTCGTCTTACGCATGCAGGGGTTGGTGATCGCTGTAGGCAGATTTGGCTATACACCGCACTGGCATGCTTGTGATGAGTATAACATTGTCGACTGGTGTGGTAAATTTGATCTCTCTCTCTCTCTCTCTCTCTCTCTCTCTCTCTCTCTCTCACTCACTCACTCACTCACTCTCTCATTCTGATATATCGAAATATAAACTTAAATTGTGTATATAAGTTGGACTATATGCTGGCGTCTAATAATTCTGTAGGTAGCGGGAAAAATAAATTGTCAGAACTTGTGCCCAATCAGTTTGTACGGATGTTACAATAAAATATGTTTAAAAAATGAACATCGAAATCGTCAGAATCCCTCCAGAATGATAGCAACGTTTATACATTTAGATTAGCCCGTCTTGTGTCAACAGCACATTACCGCGCTCAAAATACTATTTATTTCAATTAACCATTTAATTGCCAATACTTTTCAAAGAAACTTTGATTTTTGCAGCCAAAATAGTATTTTTGTAAATTTATAACGGAAATTTACAAAGAAATTAGATTTCTGTTATCCGTAAGGACGTCAAGAAAATTCAGATTTCTGCTTAGCCAGTGTCCAATTGCAGACGAAGAAGAGTATTTTAGAAACACTATCACTGGAAAGTCCAGGGATAAGTTGACACAAGAGGGGTTAAGAGACTAACGGAGTATCACTCAAGTGTCTGACGTCATAATAAAAAGTACGTCACACATAGGCTGACGTCACCATCATATTGACGTATCACCGTCATGAACATAGAAATATCCACCAAGTACACAAAGTGTATGTCTTTGATGGATTTACAATTTAATAAACATTCTGTTGACTATTTTGAAACTAATTTAACGGGGCGCTCTTGCTACCTTAAGCAGAAACGCCTTCCATTGAAATTTGTTTCGAAATATTCAACAGGTTAACTACATAATTACGTTGTAATGGACCTCTCCAGTTTTATCTATGCCACGCCCATCACTAGCTAAACTCCACCCACGCCTCACTACTGTAGGGATAGATCAATCGATCCATGAACTTCCTGACTACCACTTTCCAGAAAACTATACAGGTAAGCTGTTAAATGTTTTGAAACTGATCTGACCTGGCGCTTTGCTGTCTCTGGCAGCAACAACGTCCATTCAAATTAGTTTCAAAATATTCAACAGAATGTTTATTAAATTGTAAAAACATACAGTTCGTACAACGTGTCGGACTATTACGCACTATGACGTCATATGATGAATGGATAAACGTGTAAAGGTCCATTGGTGTTCTGGTATTTTAGTGCGTAAATAATATAGATCGATTCAAACACGCCTACAGAATGGGCAGCGCTTATATAGAAATAGGCAGGACATAGCTAGAAATTGGCAGGGTATAGCTAGAAATGGATCCATCCTTAATTTGTGCGCCAAAAAAGCAGTCATTATAAGATAAAGGTGACAACTTTTAAATGATGCTATAAACTAATTATTACAAGTTTTCTTTGTGCAACGGAAAAGGGATATGAACACGGTCCTGTAATCCTTATTAAACACAACATAGAGAATGGGATTGACGGTAGAGTTTAAATATGCCATCCAGTATACGATATCTTTAACACCTGGATCTACACATGTCTCACACAGAATAGAAATGGGGAATGTGATCATAAACGGTGCCCAACATATCAAGAATAATGCAACTTGCACCAGCAATGTCAGCAGACATCGCCGATTCTGTCCACTAATCTTTTCTTTATCGACAGTATCGCCAAGAGTTTGGGTTATCATGGTAATTGTATTCCTCTGAGCCAGTCTTCTTTGTTGTTGGGTAGTTCTATTTGCTTTGTTGCGACGACTCAGATTACGCATTAGAAACAAGAACAGCAGCACTAAGCAAATAGCTGGTCCATATGATCCGATCAATACCGTACCAAATATGTGGTATTCCTTCGTCGGAGTTGGGCAATGATATGGTACAGCGGTACCATGGATCTGGTCAAGGATTGCGACACCTGTGATTCCTGGAAAGTAGTACAGCACGGCTAACATCCACCCGGCTACTGCTAACTTCCTAGCTCTTGCCTTTGTGAATGTTGCCCTATATTGCAGTGGTTCCGCGACAGCACGGAACCTGTCACAAGCTATTACATTCAGGTGAATATTGGAAGAAGCACAGCAAAGGAAATCAAGGATTCTGTATACGACACAAGATATACTATCTAAAGGCCTATAACCGTAAGAAGTATATAGCGTCATGGCGGGGATGCAGACGGCACCAATGATGAGGTCAGATACCGCCAAAGACACCACGTACACACTGTAATGTGTAGACCTCAAAACTCGGGATGTTGCCACACATGCTATTATAGCTGCATTCCCAAGCGCAGTAGGAGCGGAAAAGAATAACATAATAGCCAATCTAGTGACGTCACCATCAAATGTACTTCCAAATTCCATACTTGTGTCTGAGTTTTTCATGCAGTCTGTTAATGTGTTATTGGTCGTAAGAGCCACTCTGTGACTATCGTGACAATCGCTGACGTCCTCCTGACTTTCAGCACAACTAGCTTTGCCTATGATTCCCATTCTAATCTGACCGTTAATGTCGTCCAGCCGGATCCAAGGAGCGCATTGATTTAAATCTGTGTTTCGTTAACCCCTCTTGTGTCAACGGCGCCTTAAACCGCTCGAAAATGATCTGAATTAACGGTCTAATTGTGCAGATATTTTGTTCAGTGGGCGCCCATTTAGAGAAGAACACTTTCACAAATTTACGACTGGAATGGACCTTTCTGGTTTTAGCTATGCCCCGCCCATCTCTAGCTAAGCTCCACCCACACCTTGCTCGTGTTGGGCTCGATCGATCTCTGAACACCGTGACTATCAATTTCCAAAAAACTACACAGGCACGCTGTTGAATATTTTGAACATTTGCGATTTGATGACGGTCTCTATAGAACCCTTTGATAGTATATCTTGTGTCTTGTGTCACCTTTGTGACGTAATGATTGTGACGTCATCATGCACGTGCTGAGCTGATTATGACGTCATGGGAGGTAAGATGATGGATGGATACTATGGAAATACCACGGCAAATGTTGTTTTACTTGACTATCAAAAGGTTAATGGGTAAAGAAAGTCCAACTTTTTACTTGGCCTGTGTCCATTTGCGGGCCAGGAGAAGACTATTTTTGACAACTTTACAAAAAATACTCTTCTCTTGACCTGCAAATGAATAATCCTCAAGATCAGTTCAAAGGCCGGTTTTGACCATCTTAACCATAAACGGCGTTTATTGATACATGCGGGTTTAATATAAGTGTCTGATCGACCAGGTATGTAAGGCCTTGTTCTCACTAGAGAGTTAATCAGGAATAACTGTATACTTCAGCATGGCGTTATTCCTGATTAACACTCCGGTGAGAACACGGCCTTAGAGAACCCCAAACATATCACTAGAAATATCACTTTTCGTACCAACTGTCTCCATACAGTGACAATCCGTCTTCGCAGATCAATCTTAAGTTTGTCGCTTCCATAGTTAAAACAGCTATATATACATGTATTTAAATAGGCAATACTGAAAGTATTAACGATGGCCAACACATCAAGACACTCGTATGAGGTCTAGACAGCCCAGTCCCACATTATAATGTTACCATTCTCTGCATATCTCATTAACTAATTTAAACGCGTAACTATCAATCTGGCCGATAAGGACATCACACGTGGCTTCACTTCCTAATATCAAATGCATCACTGATCAAATAGATCTCTGATCTTTGTCCGTCTGCCCGATGTTAATTGCTGTGTCTTATTTTAGTGGTCATGGTCTCGCTCTCTCGTAGGCAGACAATGAAACATTATCTTCCAAACCCCTAAGACCGCGCTAATCGGGGTATTTTGTAAGCAGTATCCGCATATTAGATTTGTCGATGGACGGGTTAATTTGTATCTATGCCCCTCCCATTTCTAGCTAAGCTCCGCCCACGTTCTGATGAGCATATTGAGATTGATTTACGTACATAGAACCATGAATTCCCAGAATCAAAATCTCAAATTAATCATACAGTTAGGCTGTTGAAAATTTTGAAACTAATTTCACTAGGTGCTGATGCTGCCTAGTTCAAAAACAATTTTCAACAGCTTTATTAAATAGTAAATCTATCAAAGACATACAATCCGTACATTTGACGGACTATTCCAGCATCATGACGGAGTATTTCTGTCACTTATGATTGTGATGTCAGTCTACATGTGACGTAATTCATTGTTGCGTCATATACTTGAGTGACAGATGAGAGTCATACATTAAATCAGAGTATCCAGCCATCACCTGACCTCGTATGACGTCATAATCAGCTCAGCGCGTGTATGATGATGTCACAATCATTACGGTTCCATATAGAACGTCATCAAATCTCAAATAGTCTGGCACGCTGTATGAATTGTATGTCTTTGTATTTCTTTGCTATTTAATAAACATGCTGTTGAATATTTTAAAACTAATCTGACTGGGCGCGGTTGCTGCCATAGAAATTAGTTTTAAAAATATTCAACAGCTTACCTATGTAGTTTTTTGGAAATTGATAGTCAGGGTGTTCAGAGATCGATCGATCCCAACACGAGAGAGGTGTGGGTGGAGCTTAGCCAGAGATGGATGGGGCATAGAAAACCGGAAAGATCCATTGAAAGTCGTGTCAAGCTTAGCATCATTAACCCTCCCATGACGAAGCCGGCCAAACCCTCTTGAGGAATGTCCATTTACAACACAAGAGAATATTATTTTTTAATAATTATTACTAGAATAACTGATTCAATAACCGAGGCAGTCGGTCCAATTGCTGGTAAATATTCAAAAGAAATATATTTTCTTTACCTGCAAATGAACATTTAATAAGCAGTAGTTAGTCACTACCATAATATATGTACAATATACAAGGGATGAATTCCTTTTTATTTTTATTAATCTGAGATGTCAATCGAAGATTATTATAATTACTCAGGATCTCTTTTACTTACTAGTCCGCGTGTACGAAGTACACGCAGACAATTGATCTAACATCGGTTCTTTCTTTATTATTATTCCCCCCCCCCCCTACGTTTTTCCCCAACGCTTGTTCTCCTACAGTTCCCACCCGATCAACTCCAAACTTGGTCAACTTCTCGTCCCCGTAGTGGAATCACTTGCTATTACTTTTATTGTAGATTGGTCCAAGGATTATCGAGCTACCAACCTTTGAGCGTGCAAAAAATCCCATAGCAAATGTATGGGAGCAATATTCGGACAGCCACTACTCCTAGAGTTTCTTTTAACGATTATCTTGAAACTACATAAACCTATACAATCTATTGGCGCACATATTGGGTCCGATGCACGGTTTTTGAGAAAATCGGGCATAAGCAAAATTTTTTGGAATCAAGGTAATTCATATTTCTAGGGCGGTCAGATCGTTGAAATTTGGCACATACGTACATGTATCATATTACTATAGATTAGCAAAATAAAATCGGTAGCGAACATATAAACCTTTCGGAAATCCGCATTAGTTTGACAGCGACTGCTCCTAGAGTTTTCCTTGCTAATCTTGACACTTTAGAGACTTCTAGCATATCTTAAGTTGCCTATTGACTCAAAAATATATTTTGGGTCCGATGACCGGTTTTCGAGAAATCATGTATAAGCTCAATTCTTTGGTATCATTTGCCGATAGATAACGGAATTATGGTCAGATCGTTTCATAATTTAATTTCTCGGATTCGAAGTGAAATCTTCTCTCAGACGCAGTTTACAGACCTCCGTTATCTTGAGCGGTTCATGAGATATCCTGATTTTTGTAACGTAGACAAATATTTCCGTAGGGAATGTATTGGACATTGATTTGATAATAAATGGCCCAGTTTTTTAACTAGCACCTCTAAACGTGGTACACTTCTAGTACGAACCAGGGCATATATAGACCCGCTAGAGAAATTAGATCTGGTGTATGGTTTCGGAGAAATCCACCTTTCCTTGCTCAAAAAGTCCCATAGGAAATGTATGGAAATGATATTCGGACAGAAACTGCTGCTAGTGTTTGTCTCAATTCTCTTGAAACTACATTGACCTCTACCATGTGTTGACCAGCATCTTTACCCGACATCTATTTTGGGTCCGACGCCTGGTTTTTGAGAAAATTGGGCACAAGCATAATTTTTTGGAATCAAAATTACTCATATTTCTAGGGCTGTCAGATTGATGAAATTTGGCATATACGTGGATAGATTATACTACTATAGATTAACAAAATAAAATCGTTAGCAAACATATAAACCTTTCGGAAATCCCATAGGAAATGTATGGGAGTAATATTCGGATAATGACTTCGCCGAGAGTGTTTCCTTGATCATCTTGAAACGTTAGAAACTTCTAGTATGTATTGAGCTGCCTCTTGACCTAAAATATGTTTTGTGTCCAATAACCGGTTTTTGAGAAAATCTGGCATAAGCAGAATCATTTGGCATCATTTGCCGATAAATAACGAAATTATGGTCGAATCGTTTCACAAGTTAATTCCCCTGATCCGATGCGAAATTGCCTCTCAGACGTAGTTTACAGAACTCCTATATCTTGAGCGGTTCATGAGATATCATGATTTTTGTAACATAGACTACCATATCCATAAGGTTTGTATTGGAAATTGATTTGATGATAAATGACCCAGTTTTTTAACTATCACCTATAAACTTGATGCACTCTTAGTACGCTTCATGGCGTGTAGACCAACTATAGAAATTGGATCTGGTGTATGGTTTCCGAGAAATCCCATTTTCCTTGACCAAAAAGACTCATATGAAATGTATGGGAGTGATATTCGGACTACAACTCCTCCTAGAGTTTCTGGCAGATCATGAAGTCGAACAGCCTTCTAGCATCTGTTAGCCTACAGTCTTCAGATTCTGCACACAGACTTGAAGTTGCTTCAGCAACTTCAACTTCATCTAGTTATTATTATTCTGCCTAAAAAGTTTATACCGCATCCCCTCCTACAGTTTTGATCCAATCAACTCCAACCTTCCACAACTTCAAGGTCCCATGCCACAATCGCTAGCTCTTACTTTTATTTTGGATCCACCCAACAGTTTTCGAGCTACCCACATTTGAGTGAACAAAATCTCCGATAGGAAACGTATGGGGATGTTCAAAATTGATCTTTGAAGTGCTACTACAGCTAGAGTTTTCAACTCAGGATGAAAAACTTTGAACACAAATTTAAAAAAAAAAAAATCTTTTTTTATTTAAATGGCGACCAGGCGCGCCTTTTGAGGTCAAAATGACCACAAATCTTTTTTGGCAGAAATGAACTCACGGTGGAAATTATTATTTTTTAAACATTTTTTATAAATGGCCGCCGAAGTTGATCCGACTAACAGTTTTCGAGAAAATAAACTTTTGGGTGCCACTTATCCCCATAGGTTTATGGGAGCAATACTGGAACGGTGTTATCTCCTATAGTTTTCTTCCGATTCTCTTCAAACCTGGCCAGATTCTAGAACCTTGAGAGATCTAAAAAATTTCCAAAGAAAATTGTGATATCTCCCGTGGGGTCAAGGTCATTCACGGGTAAATCCTTCCAGTTTTCATGTTGGGATAAGTTACCTGCCTTTCATCATGCAACTTCAGTGATCATGTTAGAAAACACACCATATTTCATCTCTTTATTAGAAGAGGCCTTATACTATTTCTTCATGGCCATACATCGCAGATTTACAGTTACTTCAGTAAATGTTCTCTAGTTATTATTATCTTTTAAAAACAGGTTAATACAATTTTGAACACGATGTAATAACATAGGAATGGAACACATTCGTGTACTAAGAAACCATACACTGCAGGTGATGTGTATTAGTACTTAATGGTGTATATTCACACAAAAATGCCAAAAAATGAAATTTTTAAACTTGTCTACCTTTATTGTGTGCCTCGATGTAATGATACTTAATATATCTTAGCATATGATGAATTCATTACCAGGGACAGATCTACCTATTCGCTAATTATCCAATTAGTTAAATTGAGATCTGGCTAATAGAAAGCAGGATTGGCTAAATATTTGGCTTGTGATTGAAATCATATTATGCATACTTTCAAAGTAGAAAATCATTAAAATTTACTTTGAAAAAACCATTTTAAGATAAATTTTTATGTAACTTTTTTTTTGTCTTCATTATTAAAAAGATTTCCAAGGGCAATAAGTAGTGTTTCAAGTCGAATCAATCTAATTTTCACAATACTAAAGTCGTGTTCTCACTGGTGTGTTAATCGGGAATAACGCCATACCCCAGTATTGCGCTACACCAGTTACGTCTTTAGTGAGAACACGGCCTTAGAGGCATATTAGTTTCACGACATTTTATATACGCCATTTTATATACGTATAAAATGACAAAAAGTCTGCTAGGCAGCAACAACCTCCAGTAAAATTAGTTTCAAAATTTTTAACAGAATATCTATTAAATCGCAAATGCGTTCGGTGTTTTTGGCCATTTTTGGTCAAAAGGTTAACCCGTTTTCAAGAGAAGGACACTACAGCTTAGCATTTTATTATTATCCTGTGTCTGAAGTCGATAGCAGTTGAACCAAATAACAAAAAACCTAAAACTTGAGATTTCAGCTAGAACACATTTACTGAATAGAAATTCCTGTAGGTTTACTATGAGGCACCTTGGCATGGAAAGACTGATTTCTCGAAGACCTAGAAGTTCACCAAGTTTCAGATTGTTCAAAGCGAAACAATTTGGCGGCCATTTTGAAAAATAAATTTCCAAATTTTATTTCACCTTTTGTCATCCCGAGTTCATTTCTGCTAAAAACGAAAACTGGTATTTTTGACCAAAAGTGCGACAAGGCGGCCAAAAAAATGTGAGAATTTTTTTTTCACCATTTGTCATCCCGAATTCATTTCCGCCAAAAACGTTTAATTTCTCTTTTGCGATTGGATGCGATAATAGCCCTAGCAAATGGTAACAACCAATAACGATGAATCTCAAGCTGTAACATTTAATAGTTCTTCTAGGTTTGGAGGCAATAATTGGATCGAGATACGAGCTAAGAGTGGAAATCGGCAGAGACCAGAACCCAGACTGAAGCCTGGAACCAGTGATCTAAATGCCACCATGGCGTCAGTAATTCTTGGAGACAGGCAGACCCATGCACTACATCTAATGAATTATTGAATACAATACAAGACACGTATCTTAAAGGCACATATTCACACCAGAATGCTGGAAATAAAATTTTCAAAATTGTATGCTTATTGAGATTTAGATTGTGTGGCTAGATGTAATGAAGCAAAATAAATCTTAACCATATGATGATTTCATTATGTATAAACTAACATAATGTTTTTAAGATGTGAAATTAAATTAGAAACACAACCCCATATTTCAACATCACAAGAGATGATATAATTTATACGGAATGAAATCATCAAATTTGTTAAGATTTATTTCGTTTCATTAGATTGATGTACACAACTTAAGCTTCTAAATGTATACAATTTAAATAATTTTATCTTAGAACATTTTGGTGTGAATGTGCACCTTTAAGACCGATATCGTCTTAAAATTTTGTATTTGAAGCTTAGGGCTACTTCCTCTTTAGATGCTATCCCTACATATAGAAATACAATTAGGTGCATTATTTTTCATCTTTCTGCCGTCTGGTAGGACAACATATGGTATATTCTCAAAACCTAGCAACAATCTCAGCCTTATTTGAAAGCAATAAGTTATTAATCGGCTATGTACTCGCAGATTATTATAATTATTCAGGATCGGTCTTCTTATTCTTCATATTATTTTCAAACATTTATCTAACGGGAAGTAAAAAAGAAAGTAGGTTAATAGCACACTTGCGATGTAGCCTATTTCTGACATGCGCAGACACGGTACATCTGATAACGAACGTGCCAATACACCCTTTCAGTTCCCTTAAACCTGATGCATTCGCTTTACTTTAAGAAAGATTATGTACCATAGTTTGAAATTAAATTGATTGACAGTTGCTGCTGCACAGCAACATTACCCAGTCAACTTACTGTTAAATTATTTAACAATATTCATGTATCGCAGCCTTAAAGTTGAGACAGCGGTACTTTTGAACAGCTATCGAAGGGTTTACTAAATAAATAACATCCGATGCTCTATATTAGCATTATATATATAGTCGAAACTGGCTTTTTTAGCTAGAAAAGCTTTAGCAATGGTACTCGTTTCCTGCGGTTATATAATAAAGTGAGGTGTTGGCGGCGTCTGTGTTGTATCTCGCCAAAGATACCTAACCTATCGTTATTTATATGATAGGTACCCCTGTAAAGGAGGATTCCTAGCGCGGCTAACTAGTTTAATATAAACTAATGCCCGAGTGGGCCAATAAATTGGTTTTGCAAGAGGAAAGTGCCTTGTGTGGGTTTCCGTCACGGGTAAATGCCTAACACGTCAAAGCGGAGGAGGAGATACGGCCAAGGCCACACTCCTATCTAGAACAATGCTAAAGAGTGTTAAAAATATATATGTGTAATTATTTATATATTGGGATGTACGCTGCATTATGTGGAGGTGATGAGCCGGCTTCAACAGAATCCGGCACAGTCGTCTCTTATAATACGCATTAGTTTAGTTCCTTCTTGAGGAGCTAGGCTAACCTTTAGTTATAGAGTCCAAACCATACCTAACTTTGGTAACAGTTTGTCTCCTTGGCGCATGAGCCCGGGTAGCCATTTAAGCACGTACCTATTGATCCACACCTTCAGGCAGGGGGCGCATACATGTTGCCTGGGCGACGAGTCCGAATCTGATGAAAAACTTCTAACGACGTGTCAGCACAACCAGGAATAACAAGAGAAGGACAGAGTAACACATAAAAGCATTGAATAAGTCACGTATCTGTTCATGGTGGGGCCTGAAGAAGCAGGTGGGAGACTGTAGTGACCTTCCAAGAAGATGTGGAGAGCTGATTGACTTCTCCCAGTCGCTGTGGAGTTAGTCTAAGAGCCACGTTTTCAGCCGGTGTATGAGATTCGCTCCCTCGGAGCTAACGTTTACCTGCTTTAAGGTTACGTAGTTGCGCAGAGGTTCACTGCCAAGTCATTCCTACTATAATTAACATTTTTCCAGTGAATCCTACTTTGGTTTATAGAAGTCCTAAAGGTACTGGCGAGCGTACTGGGGAAGTGTGTGAGTGTCCTTTAGATTCTAGCCGTTGAGAAAAAAGTATTTAACAAAGTCTAAACGGCGCCATACTACTATTTATACAGTACAATTATGTCTGGCTGACCTACAGCGCTTACTGTTTTACGGCATAGCTGTTAGTTGGCGCTTGTTAGTCATCAGCGCATGTTGGCCCAGGGTTCTGTTTGTGCGGTCTTCAGGAAATAGTGCATTCGAAGTCATTAGCACAAAATAATCAAAGTGTCAGCCGAATTTACTAATCCACACAAATCTTGGTGCTGCGGAGAAGTTGCCTCTATTGATGAGGTGGCTAAGTTTATAGTGGCTATGGCACAAGACGATCAGCGCCGCTTAGCTAAGAAGCGGCACCCAAGGCAATGTTCGCAGGTAGAACAGTGTTCAAAACATTGTAAAGGCACTGGACACGTGCATGATTCTATCTCCCACTTTTTGGCGTGGTACGGCATGTTTGGTGAGATATTAGTACAGGTCAATCATTTCACATAACAGTTTCTGATGTTATAAGCCAAAACAGGTCACGGCAATTTAGTTGGCGAGGGTGACCTGATTTTTAGTTGTTATATAACCCCTGAAAAGGGGTTAAACACCTGGTGTGTTGTCGGCGTTTGTTGGCGGCATCTTCCCAGCCCGTTCTCATCGGCTGATACAGTGTTAGCTGGTGTAGATTGCTTATAGCGAGCTCTGCATAGTAATCTCTTGGAACGTCTTCCGCACTGGGATGGCACCCCGACCCGACTGAGGAGTGCAGCCAGTGTGACTCCTTATATACTGCATGGTGATCAATCAGCTGTCACCATAGCAGAGCTCGACCAGTCATCGCGCACCAAGAGGAGGGGTTAGCATGAGAGTAACATGAGAAGCTACCGTCACCCTACCAACACATGCGCGATGGTGATCTAAATTAAATTCTTATTTTCCTGATATCTCTTCCATTCCTGGACCGATTTCAGTTCTGTAAATGGATTCGTTCTTCTCAACAAATCATGCTAATCATTCATACTAAGACGGATGAATAGGGTCTAGTATTAGGGATTCCTCAAAATACAGGCAATTATGTACATAATAATGCTAATCGCCACACTCTTAGTGCAGGGTGGGTAGGCTATCTCTTATTGGAGTGCATGCACGATAGGCCTTCTTACGGACTCTATTATTCTAGGCTCGCTCGGCTGTGGCTACAAGCGTTGCCTTTTAGAATCAACGGGGGTGAGGTTGGAACATCTGGCTAACACGAGTCAGTTCGTACCCGACTGAGCGATCCATGCTAAATTACCAAGTGATCAGTCAGTGCCATGGGAACTGAATACTGCTGTCAACGAGCAGTGCCATCACTGATCATCGTCGCCATCGAGCACCACCGGCACCGTGCACTACAAAGAACAACATGTTGTGAGGACTTCCTGTGAATAAGAAGTGACTAGTCCTGACCAACACTACAACCATGACCCAGTTGATCGATGTGACAACCTACGCCAATATAATGAAGAAGTTTCATCAAATTGAAATGACCACCACCAGACTGGCATCACAATCAATAACATAACTGCTGTGCCATAGTAGGAACCCGTAGAGCCACATATTAGCGAACATTAGAGAATCACACTATGAAGTTTTGATGAGGTGGTATTCTGAATCGCACCTGCAAGTACAACGTCAGCGAGTGCTAGGACCATCAGTTCCACTAGCACCTTGTACCACAATATACTTTCCAGCTAGTATTATGGGATTTGTCATCGGATTTGTTGCCAGACCTTCTAGAACATGAATGGAAGTAGTGTAGTGCCCGACAACAGTTAGGACAGCAGTGTGGCAAGAGTAGAACAAGACACATTGTGATTTTGAGATAGGTGGGATTGATTATCCGCCCCATGTTACATCGATCTACCTAAACTATTATTGCTGTGATGTGAACGAGAAACTTTGGAGTAGTAGAGAATTCCATCTTTTGATTTAAGATGGATTGCATTGGTAGAAGCAGCATACAATCTATAGGTAGGAGTGAGAATGCAAATAAAATAGCAGAACCTGGTATCAACGTTGCGAGGGGTGCAATGGTTTGTACACGTCATGTGTAATATAGATGTATGATTACTGTATTCGGCTGTAGTAGTATAAACATCATACAGCTGCAATCAGTATTTCTTCGCTTTTTTTACCAATGTCGCTTGGCCGTAGCAAAAATCTTGCTCTGGTGTGGTTTCCTCAGGCCCTTTCTTGATTTGAGTGTAATGGGTCCTGTTTTCTTGAGGTCACATCATAGCTTAACAGATTTATGCAATGAACTCCTCTCCTGGCTTTATATTTTCTGGCTGCCAGTAGAACAAAAGGCTCACTGTGCAGGTGTGTCTTCTGACATTCTTAACATATGGTAAAGAATGGACCATCGTTGCCGGCCGACTGTCATGGACAGTGGCGGTGTATTACACGCCCTGTATGACGCATCATTGGAAATTATGCTGTCTGTCCATGAATCAAATTTGTCTAGCGATGCCTTTGGAGCCGCCCAGTTGTCACAGTTACACAGCATCACGGATACGCAGGTTGCATGGTATAAATGTAGTCGTTTTGTCAAGGGCAGCCTTGATCTATGAATCCAGAATTTCCAGATGGTCTGGAAAGCTATGTTCCTCATGACGCAGCGTGCAGCAATGTCAGCAGAAAAGCAGTGAGCCCAGGACTTTACATTTCCTCCATTGTTCGCCGCCACGAAGTGGATAGTCATTTGCTTTATTTTCATGATTTCTAGATATGTATATGTGGATGAACTCTGTTTTAGATTCATTCATAACAAGATTATCAATTTTGAGTGTACTTGCCGCTATTTGGAGACATTTGTCAATTGGTTTCTTTTCCTCGTCTATGAAGTCCACGTCAACAGCGTATTCCATATCTAGCGGCATACCCAGTATGGTCAGGAGTGAGGTGGGGTGGATTGGGGAGGGGGGAGGGGAAGGAGGGGTTGGGGTGTTGGTATTGTGGAATTTTCCCGCATAGATTTCAATGCAGCAGCAAGATAACAGGTGAATGTACAGGGGATAGAGCATCTCCCAAGTTGGGAGCTGATTGATGCCTCAAATTCTACAGATTTGTTGACTTGACTCGTACTCTCAGCTTGGTGTCTGCAAGAAATAATCTCACTAGTCCTCATCTTCATTTCAACTTGCCTGAGCTAGTGCATTTAGGATCTCTATCCGTTTAATTTCAATGAAGACTTGTGTCCTGTCAATGCCCATTTTGTGGAAATTCCAGTGTTTGGACATGACTACTGACACAAGCATGTGTTGAGCCTATACAATGTCTCCACAGCTGCGTCCATGGTTAAAGCCACTTTGACATGATCCGGTGATGTCATCGATCTTGTCTCAGATACACATTGGGTAGGGTTTTCAGTATACTGTTGAGGAGCACAGTGGACCGCAGAATGGCTTGGGTGGGGATGGGAAGGGGCAGGCAGCTTTTTGGGTCTGTGTAGTGCTATAAGTGTGCCTTGGTTTAAAAAATCGATGGGAAAGTGTTGCATAAAAGCTGAATTGATTATGTGCGTGATCGGCTTTGAGATAATGTTACTTGCATATTTGAATATTTCATTGCTCATGCCATCAGGACTGGAGGGACGTCCTTTTCTCGCCGCTTTGAGTACCTTCTCAGCTTCTGCTGTTTCGTTGGTGTTAGTATTGACCATGCGTATCCTGAAATCATGCCCAAGGGCTCAGCATTGTCGTCAGTGAACTGTTCCTTGACCCATTCTCGAATTGGCTCAGCTTTATCCTGGCCAGTTCGATAAATATAATACAGATGCATTAATCAATTGAAACAATAAATGCATGTGCGTAGTATATGCAAGGAAGCAGATGCACGAAATCTGGTATCAACAATGTACATAGTAACATTTTGTATTATGCAGTTGTATGACAAACTGGGACGATATCAGTTCATGAGTATTTATTAGCAGGGTCGATAGCAATAGTCGCATCAACACCCATGCAACGATAGTGGGAATAACCCTTTTGGGCACCGTAAACTACATGGTTTGTAGACACTCTAAAGTTTCAAAGTCGAACCGATATTTAAATCTACATTAAACTTCTGCCCTAAATGAACAATGTGAGACCCACACGATGGGTTAGTCCAAGTCTCAGAATAGGGCGGTTTTGACAGCTGCTTGTATAGCAACTCTCCCAATAACTAGTCCGTTGCCTAGCACTATCAAAAGTTAATATGCAATTCGGCTGTAACATCATACAAAACCTTCTAGAAAAATTGGATTATACGACTCCATTGCCTCCCATACAAAAGAAAGCCCATAAGCTTACTTTTGCCAATTTTAGTGACACAATCTCAGACAAGTGGATAGATGAAAGCGACGTATTAACCAATCGGAATGCGAGTACAGCACCAATTATATTGGTGGCTAGGGCAGTGATTACCAACTCGATAACTTGGATTCTAACCAATAGAAAGAGAGTAGGTCTTTGAGCAGAAATTGCTGTCTTTGAGCGCTATAAATAAAATAGGAAAACTAAAATCCAAGAATGAAAAATGGAAAATGATTGGTTCAAGGTTTATATGATAATTCCCTTTTACTGCCTGGTGCAACGTCTCCTAGTTGAACCCCATTATAAGCGTCTGCATGAAACATGTGAACTGGAACTATCACCCTAATACAGAGCTTGTAAGATGTGTGCCGCACTTGTTGTGTAGAATCTTACAATAGGGATTTATATTTTGTATCACATATAATTATTGGCAATCTTGTCTGTAAACACACCTTGTTGTATTATATGTTAATAAAAAGAAATTAGTCACAATCAAATATTTCAGATCGCGAGGCATGATAACGTGCAATGGATACCATGACGAGTTGATCCATTCAGGATGAATGAAACACCAGAATGGACTAGCTATGAGGCGGTCAAGCGTACATTAGAGCATTAGAGCATGTGCAGGCAAACATCTTGCCCATCAGATAATGTATACAGAGAAGGACAGGTTAGAAGCTGGTATTAGATTCACAGAGCAGCAGGGTAACTATAGTGATGCATTCACACTTCGTAATACAGGAAACCATATCGAGAATTTGTTCATGGGCCTGGAGTGCAAGCTAATTCACCTTTCCAGAGTACCCACCCATCACATGACGTTATAATGAACTGCGTGATGTGTAAAATGACATCATAATGAATGACGTCGATAAGTACGTCACGAACACATATTTGAAGACGGTCTATGACTTGTTGTACAAAGTGTTTGCTTTTACTATTTAATAAATATTCTGTTGAATATTTTGAAACTAATTTTACTGGGCGCTGTTGCTGCCATAGGCAGCAACAGCACCCAGTCAAATTAGTTACAAAATATTCAACAGCTTCCCTGCATAGTTTTCAGGAAATTGATGGCTAGGGCATTAGGGGATCGATCAATCCCAACACGGCAAGGTGTGGGTGGAGCTTAGTTAGTGATGAGCGGGGCATAGATAAAATGGACAGGTCCAGTGAAAGACAGTATAAAGTGTTCGAACGGATATTCGCGCTAAAGAACATTTAATCCACCATGACAAATATTCCAAAAATCGTGCCGGGACCCCGAAATGCTCCACGGTTCCAGTGACTTGACAACCACCATGTGCTACCAGTGGGACGAGACGGAACACATGACGTGAAATTGCCCAGATATCAGGCTGCAATAGTGCTAGTTAAGAAACTATTGACAAGCCATGGTATTGATAGCTGATGATTCCCAGGTGTAATGAGGCACATACCGATGATTGGCAGGTGTAATGAGGTGTGAAGGCATAAGAGGGCGAGGTCTGGTCACACAGTGTCCGTAGACTAATCATTATGGACGATTTATCGCATCACCCTAGGTCAATGTATAGAATGACAGTTGTCACATTGCAGGCCAAATGACCCACAAAAAGGGGATTGGAGCGTGCGTCCATAACGACACCCTGGCCTATTCACGTGACAACCCCTATGCTCGTTACCATGAAGAAAGTGTGTGAACTAATGCATAGTGTCCTAGCATGCATTCATCTCGTCGCCCAGGTCTGGTCAGGTGACGCCAGCTACGCTCGTTACTCGGCCTAATGACCCAGGAAACAAAGGGGCATGGTACAATGTCTGGTGACATGGCCTAGTGGGCGTCCATGCCATTGCTCTGGGCTAGTGCAGCCATATCACCACCCTAACTTAGGCCCTAACTTAGGTCAACTCGTGTGATGTGTTGTGAGTCTAATGAGCCGTGAAAAGTGACTCATGTGACGCCTGTAGGCCAATCAGCATGGCCAGTTATCTCGTCACCTATCTTCAATACAACGTGGTCAGACATGTTCACCTGTGACTGTTGTAAGGCTAACAACCATCAAATTGGTCGTGGTCTAAGGTCTGGGGCGTGATCATGTCACGTGACGCCTGTAGTCCAATCTTCCCGGTCACTTATCTCTTCACCTAGCTTCAATACAACGTGTTCAGACATGGTTATCGGTGACTGCTGCAGGGCTAATGGCCCATGAAAATGGTTGTAGCCTAAGGTCTAGACGTGATCAGATCATTTGACGCCTGTAGACTAATCAGCACGGGCACTTATCTCATCACCTTACCTTCAGCTCAACATGTTCACATGTGTTCTGACAAGTAGTGCCCATCCAGCCACGTTTCACCACAAGGTAATATGCATATACAAATTTGAGAAAGATCATCAATTCACAAAGCTCTTCAGAGATTAAGTAAAGTTTCTATAATAGTTACAATGAATTCAGCATACTGCTTGCGAAATGCTTGTGAAGTGCCTGTAGATGACGGTGACACTTTGTATGAAAGCGTTATGAAACCTAATGATGGACCTGTAGCTGACATACAGGAATTTAGAGTTGGTAGCATCTATCCTACCAGACGTGGATTGTTTATGCACTATAATACATTTAGAAAGCTTACTAAGATGGTGGCTGTATTCGAGGAAACTGTTTGTATTGCTAGGAATAGTGATAGAGTCAGGAAACTTGCTTAGGTTTACGAACTAGAACCTCAGATAAAACTTTCCATCCGCACTAAACACTCTTATGTCACCATATGTTGGTACTTTATTCCTTCAGGTAGCAGTGAGATTAAAGCAACGTTTACATGTTAAACTCCTGGACATTACTTGGCATATTCTGAAGGCTAATGTCCCTGAATGGTACCTTAATGAACGCTATCTTAATTTAACCACCAACAACCATGTTACCCATGGTGAAGGAGCTGCTGATTCTACAGCTTCAGAAATTGCTGTGACGGTCGATCAGCTATGGAAGCTGGTGATGACGGTGACAAAGAGCGCTACCCTGCTCCCTCAGATGCCAACTACTTTGGACATGTCATCAATTACAAATCCCAAGACTTCTAAACAGTATATATATTACCCAGTATATATATACTGTTTAGAAGTCTTGGGATTTGTAATTGATGAAATGTCCAAAGTAGTTGGCATCTGAGGGAGCAGGGTAGCGCTCTTTGTCACCGTCATCACCAGCTTCCATAGCTGATCGACCGTCACAGCGATTTCTGAAGCTGTAGAATACAACATCTAGATGTGAGTGGCCAATGAAACTAAATACAATACAATGTTGCCACAAAGCATACAATCAGATAACATATTTGCAATGCACTCACTCTCCTTTCTTGATTGGGGGTGGGTTGTGACGGTGTGGGGTGTGCGCCATAATAGAATATGAGATTTCTATAATGGATAATTATGTATATTTCTTTTTGTTTGTCTACCAATGTAGCGGGAGTGCTAAGAATAATGATTGGTTTACTAACTACGCATAAATAAATATGTATTCTTTATAGCATCTGTGATCTTTGATGACACACTCTCTATTGATTTTTTCATTCACCGCTATCCTTGCAAAACATGTTGTATGTAATATTGATTAAGGCTCGACACGCCAAGTGCAAAATAAACATGAACCATGCATGAAACCCATTCAACTCTGCTATCCACGCATGCATATCAATGTCATAGCGATTCTGCCGGACACCTAATGACTACTTTGAATTGATTTCACTTGAAGAGGGCGGTGCATTTGGCAGCAACAGTCGCCAGATAAATTACTTTCAAAATATCCATCATAATATATTAAAACAGTCTGAAAATATTTCATATGTCATAAATAATTTTCACAATACTTACGGGTGAAAGGGTTACTTAATGATGACAGTCAATGACATTTTCTGTTTAACTACAACCTATAAATATATAAACCTTTCAATGGAACATATTAATAATCAAGTTAGGTTCATCAGACAGGCAGTGTTCAAGTTGTTTTATATTATTAAATATCATCATCATCGTCGTCGTCGTCGTCGTCGCCGTCGTCGTCGTCGTCGTCGTCGTCGTCGTCGTCGTCGTCGTCGTCGTCGTCGTCGTCGTCGTCGTCGTCGTCAACAACAGCAGCATCAACAACAGCAGCAGCAGCAGCCTTGCGTGTGCATGCGTGTGGGTGTGTGAGGGGGTTTGTGTGTGAGTGAGAGAGGGCAGCGAGGGAGGAGGGGTGGTGGAGAGAGAGACAGAGAGAGAGAGAGAGAGAGAGAGAGAGAGAGAGGACGGGTTGGGGTTAGTCGGAATGATAAACTTTGTCTTGATGTAAACTATTTCAACACAATTGCATTAAGATTTTATCCTAAGTGAGAAGAGCTGACCTAACGACTAGCAGTGAGGATGGCAGATATGAGCCAGATCGTCCACGCATGCGTTGGAACAAGTTCTTGCTCTAATGACACGGATAACATAACTCACGTGCCAACAAGGGGAGCTAATCCACTTTATACAAATTACATGTCATATTTAGAAATGTTATCTGCATTACGAACTGACATGATCATTCTGGTGACTACCGCCATCTATATAATGGGTATTCTCGCTAATTGTTGCTTAATATGTTATCTTATAAAGTTTAAACGCTATAGGTCACCATTGTTCGTGGTGATTTTATCGCTTGCGTTCTGTGATATGGGCGTGTGCCTCAGTTCCACACTGTGGACGAATTTCGCATTATACAAGCTTTTTGGACCAATCTGGCTGTGTGATATGTTTGGCTACTTTGTCACTTTCTTCTTCTTCAGCAGCGTACATCATATTGTGTTTTTCTCTATCCTAAGGTAAGAAATATATGTTCCTATATATCGTCAAACATTTACTCATTGCGTGATCAAACCAGGCAACGATTGCTCTTGCAATGTTCCCAGGAAGTGTTTAGACAAATTAACAGTGAGATGAACTAAACGAGAAAATTATGAGTTTTTTAAATACTTTTTTATTTGTATGTCAAAAGACGTGATGAATTCTTTACCAATTATACAATCATTGCTTAAATTACGCATTCTGAGAAGAGCACTCCAACAATTTCATTGGCTAATTAATTTTACTGAAAATTATTAAGCAATGCAATTGTGGGACTCCGATTTTTCTAACATAATATTCATGTGAATAGGTGTATAATTCAAGACATACCCAAAACGTAGCAGCTACTACTACTACTACTACTACTACTACTACTACTACTACTACTACTACTACTACTACTACTACCTTTTTTTTGAAAATCCGACGCTGACGCAGTCTGAAAAACTTCACGTAGGAACTCCTTTAAAAAGGTTTGCAAACCCCCAGAAAAAACCCTCACATTGTTATTAAAATAGTCTTATCAGACTTTGCGATATTTACACCGCTTGATCCTAGTTCTCTAAATAACACTACATGTGTTTCTAGAACAATTGGCTTAGCTCCAAATTGTGCCAAGATTTGGCTGACAATCCCAAAATTGTGACGATATTGGACATTCTGCAAATAAATGCTCGATTGTTTCCTCGTCTGTTTGACATAAGTAACACCTATCAGAAGTCGTTATATTGCACTTGTATGTCAAGTCCCACCCATAGCCGTCGATGTAGTAATCGCCACAACAAATCACAAATCACGAGCCATATTTGGTATGTATGCAAAGGGTAAGATTTCCCATACATTTTTCCAACTGGATGGTTTATAGCTTGAGTCATCCAATCTTTTAATTGCTATGGGAGGTGTTACAATTCCTTGGATCTCATTTCCTATTTTAACATCTCATCATCAAGAACTAGTGCAGGATGCAGAGTCAAACTATTATGATTTACATTTGGCAGACGAAACCATTCAATTGGTACAGCATGTTTTATTTTATTTAGTAAGCGCTGGACATTTATATGCCTCATATGTGTTTTTATAGCTACTTCTTGCATTGAAATCCATCTACGTGTTTGGGGATGTATCATATCAGCCAAACGATGAATGTCGTATTTTGCAAAGGACGGTAGATAAAGTACTGCATTGGTATAACTTATATTACAATTGCCCCACAATTGCTGTTCTAGTACTTCCTTCCAGCACGTAGGTGGAGGCATGTATCTGTCAAATATTTCTAACTCCTTAACTTGATCTTTAAACACATCTGGTATCATTTGGTTATTCGGAGGTGGCTTCCTTGAAGTAAAAACACACTCCGAGAGAACGTGAAACACATGCCCATGTCGCATTTGATGTAATAAGATCATTCAAAAATGTTAGCCTTAAAGAAACACATTTCACTTTAATATCAATTAAATCAAGTCCACCTTCTAACTTTAGCATTATTGAGAACACAATGGGAAACTAAAATGACCCTTTTCTCCCCATATAAATGACAATATCAACACGTTAACCTCCTTTTTTTATTACATGTTTTGGCATGTGTACAACAGATGCTGTATACCATAGCCCAGATAATATCAAGTTGCTGACAACAAACACTCAACCAAAAATTGAAATACGACGACGCTTCCAATTTGCTAATATTCTCTTAAGCTTAGATACTCGTTCATCCCAATTTTGTGTTGCATTCGATTTCCTGCTAAAATAGATGCCTAAAATCTTGATGGTATCATTAGACCAATTGATGTCAAATGGCAGGTCATTCCGCTCTTTCCATGGCCCCAAAAATAATCATTTGGATTTTCCTTTATTGATTTTCAAACCAGATGCATTTTGGAACTTTTCTAGTACGTGGTTTAAAATTGCAAAATCATTGTTTGAACTAGCAAACACAGTTGTGTCATCAGCATATTGTGACAGTTTAAGTGGTCTTTCTATGCTATGAATACATATGCCTTGAAAGTTATTATTTTGCCTCAATGCTATGCCAAGAGATTCCATCACAATAACAAATAATAATGGCGATAGGGAACACCCCTGTCTAACACCACATTCTAAGACAATTTCTCTGGATAATTGATTTCTCACTAAATAACTACTCTTGATATCCGTATATAAAATCTTAACCCATTTAATAAAGTTTGAGCCTAACCCACACGATTGCAAAGAATTAAAAAGAAAATCCCATTCCACACGGTCAACTGCCTTTTCGTTGTCCAAGGCAATCACAGCTGAAGGGATGCTATCCTTCTCAACCAATTGTATAAGGTTTCTTATTAACATGGTATTGGTTTAAAGTGTCCTCCTAGGTACAGCACATGTCTGCTCCGTTCCAATGATTTCTCCTAACACACTATCTAGTTTCAATGTTAGTGCTCTGGATATTATTTTGTAGTCTACACATAGTAGACAAATTGGTCTGTAATTCTGAATTAGACGTCTGTCTTTCGTTTATATATTAGCCTTACGTATGCCCTAGCCATAGTTGGTGGTAAATGGCCTTTCTAAAAAATTGCAGTGGCTAAACTTTCCATTATTGGACCTACAACGTGCCAAAACGTTTGGCAAACTTCAAATGGAAGGCCATCACACCCCGGTGATTTTTCTAGTTTCATACCTTTAAAGGATTTAGTTAAATCTTCTAGTGTTAAGGGTTGATCACAAAATTCACTGCCTGTGTCTGACACGTTTTTGTCTATATTTGCTAACAAATCCAATTTTGCATCTTCATCAATTCCCTCTGACTTGTACAATGACTTATAGTAATTGCATACAATAGTACTCATTTCATTGTTGGTAAAGACGGTTGACCCATCTGGCATGTTTAATGAGCACATCACCTTATCTATTGCCCGTGCTTTTTCTAATGTGCAAACATATCGGGTTGGCTTTTCCCCTCCTGCGTGCATCTGGGCTCTTGCTCTAATTTTTGCACCCTCAAACTCATATTGTTCTATATCTCTTATTTTACTTTTAATTTTAACCAGTAATTCATAATAATTATCTTCACCATTATTTACTTTAGCATTAATTTTCATCAGTGATCGATGAAGTGTTTTCTTGCGTTTGCGTATTTCCCGTGATTTTCTAATAGCATTCTTTCAGGAAACATACTTTAAATCCAGTTTTACATCCTCCCACCATTGCAATGTGCTCTTATATGATGCTTTCCTATTAATCCAATGTTGCCAACAACTCTCTATATTATTCTTATAAAATTCTTCTCCCAACAGTGTTGTGTTTAATTTCCAAAACCCAACCCCTTTTGTTACCCAATCAGCATTGGCAAAGGTTACACAAACCATGTTATGATCTGAGAGTGTGACTGGCTTAATATTAACATCTCTCCAGTACCCAGTCAACAAACTATTCACATAAATTCTGTCGATCCTTGAACCAAATTTACCATCTGCCGAAAACCATGTAAGATCTTTACAATGAGGTTTTGATATTCTATAGGTGTCAACTAAATTTTCATTATCACATATTTCTTTTAAGAGTCTATGTGATGTATCAGTATAAGCTGATGTTGCATTCTTGTCATTTTCTTTGTCTACGACACAATTAAAGTCACCACCCATTACTAAGTTTTCAGTGATCTTATCTAGTGCTGTTGTAGACATCTCATTAACAAAATTACGACGTAGTTGATGAGATGCAGGTGCATATATACACAGCAACGTGAAACGTGTTTGTTGTATATCTAGCGTGACTCTCACCCGGCGACCATTTGCACGTGATACTGAAGAGATTATATTTACATAGCCTGAATAATGAGGGAGTATAACCATTGCTACGCCTGCACTATTATCTTGAGATAACGAATAGAATATTCTGGATCCAGAAATTTTTTCTGAATTATCGTATGATTCTGACTCTTCTGAATTTTTGTTTCCTGTATCAAAGCAATGTCAATCTGCTAATTTTTCAGAGTCTCTAGTAAGTGACGTTGCTTTATGTCACTATTTAAGCCTCTACAATTGAGTGTGCAAATTAGCACAAAAAGTAATAAAATGATGTGTATAACCGCCATTATTAAGATAACTAGATTTTGGTTTTACCTGTTTTACTCGCAGACGCTGCACTTAACTTTTTCCAAATGCTTATATTTTAATATATCTGTATCATGACGCAGACGTCTATATTTAACCCCTTTTGCCGTCACATATGGAACTAACACCTCTCCTGCCTCTGACCTGTACATGACCATTTCATCGGGTGATTTGGAACTCTGTGTTTGAATGGATATATCGGATTCAGCGACTGACATATTATCGTCTTCTATATCACTTTCCTCTATTTCTGATTCAGAACTATCTCCATCTTTCTGTCACTTTGTTTCACTCAGTCGATCCAAGACACCAATTACTTTCTCTATATTATTTAAATCGTCTAGATTGAGTGTACTCAGTGGAAAATCAAAGTTAGTTTCAGTATCTTGCGACCTGAATTTTACTTGTCCTAAATTAAAACTCTCTTCCAGAGGGTATTGCTCATCATCTTCAACTTGTGTGGAGTTATCCTCTCTGACATCAGACTTGGATTGACTTGTTACAGGAGTAAGACTTAGCCCCTCATCTAGAACCTCTATTTCAAGTACAGCGATTGGATTCTTAGTTTTTTCACCATGCTTCTCATTAACATGGACTTCAGCTACAATCTCAGGAACTTACTGGTTCGATGACATTTTCTTTAGCAACGTGCTTCCCATTAAACTGGATTTCAGCTACAATCTCAGCAGCTACCGGTTCTATGACATTCTCTTTAGAAACAACTTGCTCTGCACTTTTATCAGCACCCTTTTTGACATATTTGTTCTGCGGGCATCACCACTTAAAATGATCAGATGATCCACAAACTAGACATTTATTTTTGTTAGGGCAATCTGTTGCAAGATGTTCTGTGCTTAAAGAGATTCGACACTCTTTGATTTGCCCCCTGTACCATAATGGCAAGATAAATCGACCATCTATCGTAACCTTACTTGGGAGAAATTGTTCTACCTTTTCGAACCAAATTCTTCTGATGCCATTTTCTAAGGTTCGATCAAATGGATAGGTCTCGTGTTCTACTTTGTCCACTTTGCCATAGTTGATTAATTCATTGATAACCCGTTCATCTGGGATCTCTAATGGAACCTTTATCTTGACTAACAGACGATCAGAATCCATTTCCTCCACATTACACACCTCACCCTTCACGACACGGACCTCGTCGAGCAACTTTTCCTTCCCACTTTCATTAACTACAGTGACATGCCATATAGATTTGGAAACGTTAATAAGACCTTGCAGGACCTGTGGCCCTGCCCCAACTACATCTTTCAACCCATGATACACCTCAATTGCCGAAACACCCCAAGCCTTTGTCGTGATTTTAAGACTCAGGGTACGCTTATAAGAGGTTGCCATGGTGTTTTAATAAAAGAGGAAACCCATACTACTACAATATATAAGGGGTAATACAAATATGTGATACCAAAACGTCAGGGAAAGAGCTAAACACAAAATAAATAGTGTCCCCTTTTGAAACCCTGACACCTAGCAACAAATATACGAATAGATAGTACAGTCGTATATTTGTTAGTTTGAAGCACTTTCTAAGTGGTTCACTAACACCTAACCGATTAAAGTGGTTTCCTAATGCATACTAACATATTACAGTCATATATTTGTTAGTCTGTTCGAGTTGACCGGAGACAGCCAACTGACTATAAAGATTTATATAATCAAAGTACTAGGCTTGCGTTTACAAATGACAACGGAATAAAATCAACTCACTCAAGCGATCTTGCCAAAACATAATGCGCTAGCCAACGATCTATAGAAATAGCATACTGGCGCGGGAAGACATGTATTGCATTGAACACAGTAAGAGGCGTCCTATTAAATGGCGGAATCCGTCAGCTAAGAGGAGTGCCTTTAGCAAATGGAGACACAAAATCCGCTCCAACCAAGACAAGAACTTACAAATTAAACATAAAGTTTGAAAGGAAATACTAATACGAAATATATGTATAAAATGTATCTACAAAATCGCGCTAGAAACTAGCAAATTCGGGCAGCAATTGCAGAGCTAAATAAACGCGTGCGTTCACTTCGACTACTACTACTACTACTACTACTACTACTACTACTACTACTACTACTACTACTACTACTACTACTACTACTACTACTACTACTACTACTACTACTACTACTACTACTAATACTACTACTACTACTACTACTACTACTACTACTACTACTACTACTACTACTACTACTACTACTACTACTACTCCTACTACTACTACTACTACTACTACTACTACTACTACTACTACTACTACTACTACTACTACTATTACTCGGCTCCCAAACGCTGGGCGAATCGGTGCCTTAGAATTGACTGGTTCGAACTTCGAACAGGTCGAAAATTGACAAATGTAAAAAAATTACATTTCAGTATCGACTGCGCTATATCCTAGTGCCAGTGCGTCGTCAATGACAAGGTTCCTAGAACTAATGCTTACCAATAATAAAAACGACATACTTGCCAGTGGCTAGAGATATGGCAAGTCTGGAATATGCACTGCCTGTTAGTGTCAATTCGTGTGGTTGTGAGCCGGGTAGTTAAAAGCTGGTCTAGAGAAACAGGATTTTTATCCTATGGATGGTGGGCCAGTGGATAGGCTACTCGGCTCCCAAACGCTAGGCGAATCGGTGCCATATAATTGGCTGTTTCGAGCCTCGCTCAGGTCGAAAATTGAAAAAAAATAATATTACATTCCAATATCGGCTGTGCTATATCTTAGTGCCAGTCCGTCGTCAATGACAGGGTTCCTGGAACTAATGCTTGACAATAATAAAACCTACATACATGTAAGTGCCTAGAGATATGGCGAGTCTGGAATTTACACTATCAGTTACAGTCAATTCGTGTGGCTCTGAGTCGGGTAGTTGAAAGCTGGTCCGGTGCAGATGACTTTTGTCCTCTGGATGGTGGGCCAATGGGTAGGCTACTCAGCTCCCACACGTTTGGCGAATCGGTGTCATAGAATTAGCTGGTTCGAAGCTCGCTTAGGTCGAAAATTGAAAAATGTAAAAACATTATCCAATATCGACTGTGCTATACCCCAGTGCCAGTGCGTCGTCAATGACAGGATTCCCAGATATAATGCTTGACAATAATAAAAATAACTACTACTACTACTACTACTACTACTACTACTACTACTACTACTACTACTACTACTACTACTACTACTACTACTACTACTACTACTACTACTACTATTATTATTATTATTATTATTTATTGCAGATTCTATCAGCTTGTGTTTCCACTTAAAGCCCGAGGAACCCTTACAGCGAGTCTTGTTTCAAAGATATGCGCCGGCGTCTGGGTTGTTAATGCTCTGCTTACCATTGGCGTCCCATCACATTACTTTGGCGTATCATTTCTCCACGATGGAAAAGTCGTTCGCTTCTGCACATGGCAAGCCCATGACTACCAACTATTTTTAAACTTCAGTCATCTAGTCATTCCAAATGTACTAATAATAGGCTTTCAGTTAGCGAAACACCTGCTGGTACTACGAGGGAGTAAGAGCAGCGTATCAGAGAGCGAGTCTAGCACTAATAAGAGACAATCTACAGACACCAGAGCAGTTGCAATTGTTATTTTGGTTTTCTGTGTTACCTCCTGGCCACAAATGATTCAGGTCATTTGTCACCAAATGTTCGGTGTACCTCTTGCATCATACCATATTATCCTCAATGCCATTTCTGTGACCATGGAGCATACCAGCTCTGCACTAAATCCGTGGATCTATGTTTTCGGAGCACAGTCTATAAGAAAGGACATCATCGCTATGTTGTGTTCTTGTTTCCAAAAGTAAGGTATTACAGTGACACATTTCAAGTCTCTGTAGTGAGTAAACAATTCACCTTTCCAGAGTACCCACTCATCATATGACGTCGTAATGAACTTCGTGATGCGTACAATGCCATCATAATGAATGACGTCATGAATGATGTCGATAAGTAAGTCACGAACACATATTTGAAGACGGTCTATGCGTTGTTGTACAAATTGTTTGCTTTTACTATTTAATAACTATTCTGTTGAATATTTTGAAAATAATTTCACTGGGCACCCAGTCAAACGAGTTACAAAATATTCAACAGCTTCCCTGTATAGTTTTCAGGAAATTGATGGCTAGGGCATTCGGGGATCGATCAATCCCAACACGGCGAGGTATGGGTGGAACTTAGCTAGTGATGGGCGGGGCGTAGCTAAAAATGTAAAGGTCCATTGTTCCATCTCCTTAATTAATATATTTAAGATTGTCAATAGCTAACATGTATGACTAAATATAGATAAGTAATTACCTGTAATTACATAGAAAAAGCAGACGCAACAGCTCTGTACGTAGTGGCGAATATATATCTATATGGCTCCAGGATTAAATCTCCATCAGTAAACGAAACACTGAACAGAGCACCATCGGGGGTGGGGGAGGGCTGGGGTTGTGGTGGGGTGGGGGGGGGGGGGGCTCCAACAATCCTACGAGAAATCACCCATCATGTACAAATCCATGAACTACGAGTCTCAGCCTCCACTGTAGAGGAAATTCTCAATAATTTTGACCAGCTAATAGAGATGACTCGGGCAAAGTTTGAAAATATTTTCATCTCACTTCATCTCCATTGCTTGAGTGAACCTCCCCTATGGTCAAGGTACTTGATAGACTAGCCTACTAATTACTATTTCATAATTATGCCCGTGGATGTATCGAACTGATGCACTGGTACCACTGACTATGGCCAACATACCTCTACAGTTCTACTCATGATGTTCAGACTAGCTGGTCACGTCACCATGATTGTTTGCAGCGTGATGCGTTAACGACTATAATTGATTTATGCCATCCAGGTGAATGCACTCAAAGACAACCAAAATGCCCCGTATATTGTTGTAAATAAGCATTTCATATATGATTTAGAGAATATAAATACATGAATATAAGATAATCTTAATATGTATTTAATTTACTTTTACTCCTTTTAATGCTATTTTATGCATTGTAAGTCTGTCGGACACCATATTGTATGGTATTTTTATCGCAATGAATTGATTGATTGATCGAGTGATTACATACTCCTGGTTATCGGTTTCCCGTCTACAGATAGATTACTATTAGTAGTAGTAGTGTTTCTTCTGAGTGTCACTATATTCAATGGTTCGCCATTATTTTGATACCTAATTCTTTCAAGTCTGTCCTGTAGGTGTTTAATGCTTAGATCTGTATCCTGGGCTTTGCAACAGAGCACTGGGTTTTCTTGTTTGAACATAATAACATCCTTACTGAGTTTATCAATTGGAGCACCTGCTTCACATACCCATCAGCTACTGACTACTTATTTTGGCGGTAAATGATGCAGGATTCCTTCTCATTATGTTATCCGTTGTTGTACAAATTGTTTGCTTTTACTATTTAATAAATATTCTGTTGAATATTTTGAAACTAATTTGACTGGGCGCTGTTGCTACCATAGGCACCAACATCACCCGGTCAAATTAGTTACAAAATATTGAACAGCTTCCCTGTATAGTTTTCAGGAAATTGATAGCTGTGCCATTCGGGGATCGATCAAGCCCAACACGGCGAGGTGTGGGTGGAGCTTAGCTAGTGACGGGCGGGGCATAGCTAAAAATGGAAAGCTCCATTCTGACAGTATGCTGATTATAGCACTTCAACATTGCTTATGATTGCATACGAGACCTTCATGGTGCTCAGTTTCAGGATTGCGTCTTCCATATTGTCTATCTACTGCAAACAATTATAACTAGTATAATGACTGTAAATGCGTAGTCTCTGCGTGCACATGCGTGGTTCTATGTGGCCCTCTGTGCACATAAATAACTATCTGGCTAGCCCAGTGACGGTCAACATCACTCGATTCCACTGTGTGTCAGCAAATCACAATCATGAAGGCCTCACCAGCAAAGTAGGAGTTTTCATGCAGCGTTGGTATGGAGGAGGTATTTGTGGGCTATGATTCTAGGCACTTCTACCAATTGTTGGGGTCGATTCCTCATCAAGATTCAAACAGGGGATCTTTGGAATGTATTCGATTTGCTGTTCAAATCCATGATCATTTTAGATTCCACTCCTGAACAAATTATGGTTTCAGCTCTGGATATAAATGTATATGGATTCGGGGAAATTACTGCTTGAGCCTCCGTCTTATGCAATACCGCATCCTGCGCATTTGGTTTGAGTGTCGGCATATTTGAGTGGGTGGTCGAGATCGTAAGCTATCTCAGTCAGCACCATCAAACCCGCTCACAACAGAAACACTGGATAAGACATGGGCGTGGCCATTGCATTCGGAATTTTCACTAGAGATTGAGGTTTGGAAAACTGCTCTTGCCTTTTCATTGGCCTTGTATCACAGCAATTGTTACGAAAAAGGTACATTCATTTATGTGGTAATGATTTCTCCGCGTTATGCACTGATGAGCAGAGGTCATTGTAATTTCTTTGACAAATTATCATACCCAATAACATTGAACAACTGTGATTTACCATAGAAATTATATTCATTTCTGCTCATGCTTCAAGTAAATAAATATCAATGGACCTTTCTGGTTTTAGCTATGCCCCGCCCATCTCTAGCTAAGCTCCACCCACACCTCGCTTGTGTTTGGATCCATCGACCTGTGAACACCCTGACTTTCAATTTACAAAAAACTACGCAGGTAAGCTGTTGAATATTTTGAAACTAATTGTACTGGGTGCTGTTGCTGCACAAGGCAACAACAGCGCCCAGTCAAAATAGTTTCAAACTATTCAACAATATGTTAATTAAACAGCAAAGAATTACAAAGACATACAATTCATACAACGTGTCACGACTATTTGAGATTTGATGACGGTCTATATGGAACCCTTTGTGATGTAATGATTGTGACGTCAACATACACGAGCTGAGCTGACTATGACGTCATACGAGGTCAGATGATGGATGGATACTCTGGAAAGGTGAATTACCTCATCTCTGGCGCAAATCCTTTGTCAAACTAGCTTTTTGGTAATATTTACACACAGGATGTAAAGCAAAGACAACTCTTATACTTTGAGCATATTTATCCTTGAGTGTGTAATCCTTTCATGACGGAGACGACCATAACCTACTTCTGCAGTTGTCATGAGGAATGCTCAATTGCAGGCCAGAGAGGACTATTTTAGAAAATTTACCACTAGAAGACTGGCTTGGTAGCGATTCTAGTGGTAACTTGTCAAAAATAGTCCTCTCTTGGCCTGCAAAAGAACATCTCAAACGGAAATACTTTCATTTTCCTGACCAAATTTCGTCATCAAAGTGTTTTAATAATCCTTCATGGAAATCATATCCATGAACACATGCATTGTTTATCCAATTTATTATAAAGTCACGCTATATATGGCTTCATGACTATGCAGTGATAGTTGCAAAATCGAGAACATGAGATTGTAAAGGTCAGTTTTCCATATCAGCTTTCATTATGATGTCACTTGTCTTTCTAATGTATATAGTATTATGCCTTCACATTGCGCTACTGTTCAGTATAACACGTGTTGTTTTCCTGTCAGATGCTGGTGCTATGTGACACGAGATTTGGTTGTTTATACAAGCTTAGACTGTAATAATAAACACACAGCTAACAATAATGTTAAGCCACCAGGCATCTATTTGGTGTGCCTCATGAATTGATAACGGGTAATATGCAGCCATCTTGGCTCACTGATCTATAATTACATCGTCAAGAGATTCTCTGTGTTCGTCTATATGCCTTCTGTTCGAAAGCAGTGGCAGAAAAAGGCCTAAACGACGCTCCAAATAGACAATTTCTGCCTATTTCGAAAAAGCATGTTTTTAAAAAAATCACTTTCCCCAAGCACCACCACGTTGAAGTTTCGGCAGATTTTCAGAATTTGTGTCTTACTATTACTCATGGTGTCATCAATTCTAGAAGCCAAACAAGTGTAAAAGCGAAAACTTAAATGAGCTAAAATCTAGAATCAGACTCAGAAATGGCATTTATGAACACTATTAACCACCTGTGTTTTCAATTGTGTGATGGGTGGTAGTGATGGCAAACTTAATACATCGGCAAGGTTTTTCTACTTTATCAAGCCATCCTGTCACGTCACAATCAACTACGCGACGTGTAGAATGACATCATAATGAATGACGTCATAAATATTAACCACCTGTGTTTTCAGTAGTGTGTCGGGTGGTAGTGATGGCAAACTTAATACATCGGCAATTGAGAGTTGGGCGAGTGGCTGAGCGGTTACGCCATGAGGCCTCAACAGCCTTGTTACCATGACATTTCCTCATTGGCTAAATATCTGAGATATTTACAAGTACACCACCCAGATAACACAGCTTACTGGGACGGTACTGGGCCGGTACCATGCTGATACTTTTAACATCGGCAAACTATTGACCCAGCATTGAGCCAGTAAGCTGCGTTATCAGGGCATATTTCAATAGCACAACCGTCGTTGCTCTGTTTTTATGTTTTCCATTCCAGACAAGAATACTCACATCAGAAAGAGATTTAAAAAAAAAAGATGTTAAGTCAATGATGTGTATGATCCTGAAAATGCACCTAGGGCAACGAGGTGATTCTTTCGTACGTAAATTGTATAGCTGATGCTTGCATGAAAATAACGACACATCAGTTAACAAATCATTTACAGAGTAAAGCATATTTTCCTGAATAATTTTTTAATTATTTGACTGGAGGCAGTTCGTTTCAAAATATTCAACTGCCCATTTCTTACTCCTTTCATATCCTGAAATTCCATAATTATTCTATGATCAGTTTTAAAAAATGTCACGATTTTGACGAATCACTAATTCGAATTGTAAGATTCCAGTGAGCGACAATTCCGGCCAATACGAATGGTTATTGATGAATCATGTTTTATTTCAAGAGAGATAACTCTGGTGAGCACAATGGGGGAAACATGTTTTATCTACACCTCACCAATCTCTAGCTAGTCTCCACCAATGCTTTGCCGATGTAGGGATCGATCGACCACTGCACTCCCTGAATCTCAATGGACCTTTCCATTTTTAGCTATGTCCCGCCCGTCACTAGCTAAGCTCCACCCATGTATTGCCGTGTTGGGATTGATCGATCCCCAAATGCCCTAACTATCAATTTCCTGAAAACTGTACAGGGAAGCTGTGGAATATTATGTAACTAATTTGACTGGGTGCTGTTGCTGCCGCCCAGTCAAATTAGTTTCAAAATATTCAACATAATATTTATTAAATAGTAAAGACATACAATTTGTACAAAAACGCATAGACCGTCTTCAAATATGCGTTTGTGACGTACTTATCGACGTCATTCATGACGTCATTCATTATGATGTCATTCTACGTATCACGTAGTTGATTATGACATCATATGATGGGTGGATACTGTGGAAAGGTGAATTTCGAGACAGCTGTACAGGGAAGCTGTTGAATTTGTGCTGCCAATGTATGTATGATTACAGTATTATGCGGCTGTAGTAGTAGTAGTAGTAGTAGAAACATCATACAGCTGCAATCATCCCGTCTTCGCATTTGATTAATGTGTCTTATCCTCAGACTTGTTTCTGTCTATATCACAAATTAGTTTCAAAATATTTAACAGAATGTTTATTAAAATAGCATTGCAATCCTAACATTTCTAATGGAATACAAAAGTATCTCAGTACGTGGTTGAGCAGAGCTAGTCTAGCTCACTAGTTGTAATTTGCAATTCTTGACATACACATTTAGTTTTTAATGAACCTTGCCATTTTAACTCAAACTAACGGCCTTTGCAACAAAATCAGCATGAGCACCTGAATAACTTACGTGTATTAATGCACTGAAATAAGACATTTTGTTTGAACTGACAATAAATTTATGAACAAGTACAGTTGTTTGCAATGGGCGTTGTTAAAGAGAGTATTGGGACAGTGTAACATCACAGATGATACATTCTCTTAACGAGGCTGTATACGCTTAACTCTAAAATTGCTGCTATCCATACACAGCATAGACTAGTATACATATTCTCAATTCAATCTGAATAGAGGGAAAAGTTTAGCTTCTCAACCTCAGTCACGTTAAATCGTCATATACATGTATGTCTTTTCAGTGAATCATGGAAACACATTACGCGTCTGTAATATATTCAAGTTCAAGGTAAACATTTCAAGTTCAATCACCTGTATTCTTATGTTTTTTTGTTTTTACACAAATTTAGGTGGCCCAGCAAATGTTGGCAGGGTGTGGTGGTGTAGCCACATAATGCCTCAATTTTATCAGTGCACCCGGTTCCGCGGTGCAAACTTCCCATTCCATGTTGGCTATATGGACCATGATATAGGTCTCCCTTCAGGATTTTTGTCTATTTTGGTTTATTCTCCGGCTCTGCATTTGTAACTAACGGTTTCATGGTGATATGGTGTCGTAGCGAAGGTCTGCTTTCCGACTATTTGCTTAGGCCTACTTCTGGTGTTGTTAATCCAAGTTCCATGTTATCGTGTGACGATGGTATTGACCCGCCTTAGCCCCTCTTGTGTCGACATCGTTTATAACGGTAAATCCAGCAAACACTGCCTCTGCCGTTGACTTGACAACTGTCTATTTACAGGCCAAGAGAAGACTATTTTTAGAAAATTTATCACTGGAATGACTGGCTCGGTAACCGAGCCAGTCATTCCAATGGTAGATTTTCAAAAATAGTTTTCTCTTGGCCTGCAAATGGACAGTCTTATGAAAAATTTTGGTTTTCCTAACGATTAACCATTTAATCGTCAAGCCGGCAAAAAACACCTCTTAAAAACTAAACTTAAAAGTGGTAAATTAACAAAAAAACAGTTGTTGAGCAATTATTTAAATTTTGTTTAAAAATCCTGATGGATTAAAGGGCTAATTGCTAAAAGTAACGTTTTGAGCTCTTTGAGGCGCTGCTGGCACAAGAGGACATAACCCACGTTATTTGGTTGCGTAAGGGTTACTTAACTACTTCCGGTCTCCTTTAAATTTTCGATCATTTACCATGTTAACACCTAAGCTACATGGTTAAACATCAGTAAATATACTAATTCTGGAAGCGTTGTATTCTCCTGCCATTCAAAGGTTCGTCATTTAAAGGCATAATTATATCACAATAAATCAGGATAGGGTCCGGTATTAGTCCAATACAGGCCCAGTAATCTGTGCTATTATATCTGTTTTCTGGTTATAGTTTAATTACTCTCAAACTACAGGATAAATTCATGTGTGTCTGTTGATGATTTTAGATTTTATTAAGCATTTCATATAATTTACTGGGACAAAATTTGATCTTTTATTTTATGTAAATATTATTCTGCATTATGATCATGTGCAATTGCCTTTGATCATTCCGATATTGCAGCTATATATAAATGCGGGCGCTGTGATTGTTTCGAGGACTCACTTGCCACAACAAAATAATATGTCTCTTTGTGTAAACTCACTTTTTGAACAGTGTTTTATTTATCATATTTTGAATAATAAATGAGTTAACCAACAGCTTTCCCGTATTGCAATACAAATACAACACACCATGGTTATCTCTAAGTTAGAGTGTACATGTTTATGTGGAGCTAGTTGGTTGTACAGTGACCATGGTCGAAATATGGTCATGGTCTAATGCTCTAAAAGTGGTCAGTGCGGCCAGATGGTGTCTGTGTCAGTGCTGTGGCAGGTGATCATGGCGGTCAGTGCTTGGTAGTTGCATATCTAGGTGGGAAAGCAAAGTCCTACGTAACCGGCCTATGTCAGACCAATTTCGATGATAGTTGCCCTAAAATGTTCTTAGCCGCCAAGGCTTGAAGAATCGACACATAAAAGCAACCGCTGTAACAACTATGATGGACACCGTACGAGCCCCGACAAAAGAAACGTTGGGACAATCAGGGAATGGGTTAAAGATCAGGTCCTTGTTACAGAGGATGAGCCCCACCAATTTCCAGGTTTCAAGGCTTCGAATAGTTGCAAACAATCTGTACTTAATAAACCATTCCGTCATAGAAGATTGTTCACCTAGTTGAGATGCAAACGAATGCAAGCACTTTTTGTAATATTACCCTGGTGTTAAATTTATCCCGAAACAATAATATTAGGAAAATATTTGAAAAGTTCAGCAACAGTCGTTTTGTTCTGAGCCGCCATTTTAATTTGAATTTGGTAGCTGCCATTATTTAGGATTCTATTGATCTTGCTGTCGCGCTAGTTCCAGTATAAAACCATGCCCGTAATGCTAAAGTTACTCAACGTACTGTTGGCCTCGTAGCTGTGCGGCTCTACTTGGTCAGTCCCACAGTTCGTCTGGGATATAATATTGAACTGGCAACGGTAATTTTCCCAGTCACCTTCCTCGCTGAATTCAGGGGTTGATCTGGGTGTTGCCATGGTTTGGGATCGGTGCAACGCCATGGGGTACCGTGTGGAAAGCCGGAGGAGGCGGGCGAGGTGTTGGCTGGTAGTATCATGTAGGCGAGGTGAGTGGTGTGGTGGATAACTTGGTGGCGAAATCCGACAGGTCCCCAGCATATGTGTAATGGGTGGAGGGTGGTGGTTTCGTCCTAAGGGATACAATGGGCCGAATTAGTTATCCATCTATAGCAGGCTCAGCCGTCATATGGCGCAGGGCTTCGGTGGCTCTTTCCGAAGTACGCCCTCTGTATGGTGGTGTGGCCTGCAAAGATACCCGGTATCTTGTAGTGCAAGTGTGTACATCGCTCCATATTTCCTGAGCAGGTTCTCTTTGCTCGTATCTCAGTGCAGGGTGAAGCGCCGAGGTACGCGTGAAGATGTGTGCATGGGTGGTGCAAGATGAGGATAGCGGTCCTCGTATGACGGTGACCGTGATTGATTGGCGCAGTACATGGGACACATTTTGATGGGTGGTCATGATTTGTGAGTTTGGCTTCCTGCTGGGAAGTCTGTATTGGAGTTCATAATAGGGCGATGTTGTACGCTGATCAGGGGAATTTTCAAACATGGTTTGAAAAAATATATATGCAGCAGAAGTGTCCAAATGCGATTCCTCGCTAATCAGTGAGTAAACCTGCTGCAGCAGAGGGTTATGCATGACATTCATGGGCTGGATAGTTACAGGTTGGGCCATTCCGACATCGGCGTACTGATCCACTGATGGATGGACGTATGTATATGCGATGCTTCGGGACCCACATCTGGCACCACTTGTCGCGTCAGTGCATCTGAGTTGTTCCAAATAGAGATGTTCTGGTCCATACGCGAGGTACAAATCAACACATGGATTCGCTGGTTAGGTCTCGAGGTTTCTCGTTCATTTGAAGTGAGAGTCTGACACTCCGATGAGTACAAAAAACGATCTCGAGTATCGGTGGAACGATCACGTTCCAGTAAAGCTGCGCATTGCGGTTCCATACCATCGTCTCATCCATGCTATTCATGAACCCTGAATGTCGCATATATATGATATTACTTATTTATTCTGTTTTAATGAAGTCCAAGTTCGGTGCAATCAGCATCGCCCTATTGCACGATCCTTGCCCTCCCACTACGTTCCCGTATCGAGTACTGTGCTTGCACGCCTTTGATGTGTATGCTAAGTTCACGAATCGCCATACATATTAATGAACTGGGGTCAGTCAACTTGTGCCAATGAGATTGCTCAATAAGAAATCAGGAAGTAGACAAATTTACACGTGTGCCTAAATCAAACTAGCGGTTTTTGTTACCGAAAACCAATCTACACATTTTCTGCTCCTCAGATAACTTGTTTAGAGGAAAACTATTGCAAACTTTTGCAAATGTCTCTTTCCTGATCAACAGCGTCGTGAACGCCGTTGTTTTTGTGATTGTAAATTAGGTCACCAGAGGAGCTCTCGCCTATCGTGTGAAGTAGGCAGAAATCTGATTGGCTACCTCCAAACCCACTAGCGTAATGTTACTTCACATAGTGAGAAATCACAGGTCTGCAAGTACGGCTCGAACAACGTAGCTATGTGAGTGGATGCATGTTAGTACGATGTGCAATCAGTGGTGCTGCCGAAGGGTGTTTAGGTCGGGTTAAGCTGACGTTTGATTGGCTGGTTTAATGAAAGTTACAAGCCCTAGCTGATAAATATCTCACCTATGCTTTACTGCCTCCAAGGATTGGATAGAATAGTGTCGAATTGTCAACGCATATGGCACAACTACCGAAAAAGCCAAAGAGAACCCAGCAATATTAGCTTCCTTCTACGCAGAACTGAGCTCCGTCATTACAATCCCAGCTAGATTGCAACTGTTCGTGTGTGGCGATTTCCTATCCAATGTTACTCTATGCCGCATCCAAGACAAGATCGATTACTTCACCGGATCATGTCAAAGTGGCTTCAAACGTGGACGCAGTTGCGCAGACATTGTATGGGCTCACCGCATGGGAGATGGTCTATATCCGGTGGTTTTCACCTGCTACCTTGCTGCCACATTGCAATCTGAGTGAGAATGTTCCACAAGACCACCCCCCCCCCCCAGTGTCAACACTGGGCATGCCGCTAGAGATGGAATATGCCGACGATGTGGACTTCATAGACGAGGAAAAGAAACCCCTTAACGACCTTTATGAATCAATCCTAAACAGAGTTCACCCACATCTACCTATCGATAAAGAATGAAACTAAAGAAAATGACGACCCTCTTCGTGGTGGCGAACCATGGAGGAAAAGTAAAATCCTGGGCTCACTGCTTTGCAGTACTGCTGACATTTCTGCACGCTGCGTCATGGGTAACGTAGCTTTCCAGTCCTTCTGGAAGCTATCGATTCGTAGATCAATGATGCCTTTGATTAAAAGGCTGCGTTAATACAATGCAACCTGCGTCTCCTTGATGCTGTATAACTGTAACAGCTGGGCAGCGCCAAAGGCAGCTCTAGACAAATTCGATGCCTGCCACCGCAAACCCCTACGCACCACCACTGGACACCGATGGCCAGGCAGCATAATTTCCAACGATGCACTATACAAGATGTGTAATACGTCGTCGCTGTCTGCAAAAGTCGCCCAGCAAAAATGGTCCATGTTTGGCCATGTGCTAAGGATACCAGAAGAGACATCAGCACAGAGAGCCTTGGAATTCGCCCTACTCGGAGCCAGCAAATACAAAGCCAGGAGAGGACGTCATTGCATAAATCTGCTAAGCGTTCTACAAGGTGACATCAAGAAAGCAGGACTCGGTACACTCAAGTCAAGAATGGAGCTGAGGAAGCTAAGGATTTCGGCTGCCGACAAGACACAGTGGGCAAAAGCGAAGAAGGTCTGATTGCAGCTGTAGGATGTTTCTACTACCACAGCCGCAGAATACGTGATCATACATATGCTTTACTTATAATATAATACCGAAAGGTGAAATAGAGATGGAAGGTCACCAGGGACCCTATGGCTTAATATAAGCTGTAGATAATATACAAAAATAACTCTTCTTCTTTAAGAAGACTTTCGGCGAAGTGAATGGAAATGCCTCTTGCGTGCCACCATCTATATATGTCCATCCAACCGAAGTTGGGTAAAACAAAAAGTGTATTGGGAAGTGCTTGCATGACTTTTATACGCGCAGTGTATGCTGTTTTATGGAAAATGGCTGATCAGTCTCTGCAGGTACTGGTCAGGCAGAATCTCCAAACAAATTAAGCTGTGAGGATACCATTGTATAGTCAGCTGTCCTTCAAGAGGATAGTATCTAATGTTTATGTTGAACACAGATATTAGTGCCGTAAAGACTCTAGCCTACAGTTTAAAATATCATCTGTTTGCCCAGGAATTGCTCTGGCCTCCAGTAGGACTCAGCCAGTGAGCAGGTACAACAGACAGACTGCACGTTACAAGGTTACCATGGTGATCAGTACTGGAGCCGAAGCACAACTCCTAAACGAGTTTCTGACATAGTCACATATAAGACAAAACAAGGACAAGACAATACAAAAACGTTTAGAAGCACTGTAACTATTTATGGTTTGGCCAAAGAAACTCTTGACAGACCATGGGAGACTTGCTCAGAAAGTTGGTCTGCCTGAAATGTCTTTTGCCACAAGCCAATGTGTCGAGATCAAGCCATATAGATCTAATTCCTGGGAGTTAATGGTTAGACTTGAATTTAGGTTTAAATGTAAGTTGCCCAAAATTCACTGCTCAGGTCGATAATTAATAAGTTAGTTCACAGTGAATTCCTACGTTGGCAGAAAGTTCTTATCCTAGAGGTATCATGAGATACAGAGGGGAGGTGTGATGCATCTTCCTTATGAGTGGGTCCACCGAGAAACCTCCATGATTTCAGCAATCGGCCAACCAAACCGAAGGAGTGACTTCTGGAGCTGTTGTAGTAGAAACATCATACAGCTGCAATCAGTCCTTCTTCGATTTTGCCCACTGTCTCCTGTCCTCGGCCGAAATCCTTAGCTTCCTCAGGTCCATTCTTGAATTGAGTGCACCGAGTCCTGCTTTCTTGAGGTCTCCTCATAGCACGCTTAGATTTATGCAATGACGTCCTCTTATGGCTTTGTATTTGCTGGCTCCGAGTATGGCGAATTCCAAGGCACTGTACGCTGATGTGTCTACTGGTATCCTTAGAATATGGCCAAACATGGACCATCTTTGCTGGGCGAATTTGACAGACAGCAGCGACGTATTACACATCTTGTATAGTGCATCATTGGAAATTATGCTGTCTGACAATTGGTGTCAAGTGATGGTGCATATGTGTTTGCGGTGGCAGGTATCAATTTTTTCTAGAGGTGCCTTTGGAGCTGCCCATCTGCTACAGTTATACATCATCAATAATACGGAGGTTACATTGCATAAACGTAGTCTTGTTATCAAGTGCATCTTTGATCTAGGAATCCATAGCTTCCAGAAGGACTGGAAACCTATGTTCTCTTGTCGCAGCGTGCAGAAATGTGGGTATTACTGTAAAGCAGTGAGCCCAGGATTTTCCTTTTTCTCCATGGTTCGCGCCACGAAGTGAATCATCATTTTCTTTACTTCATGTTTTGTAGATAGGTATATGTGGGTGAACTCTGTTTTGGATTCATTCATAAAGAGATTCTCAATTTTTAGTTTGCTTACAGCTATTGGGAGACGTTCGTCAAGGGGTTTCTTTTCCTCGTCTATGAAGTCCACATCGACGGCATATTCCATCTCTAGCGACATACCCAGTAATGACACTGGGGAGTTGGGTCTTGGGGAATTTTCCCACACGGATTTCACTGCAGCAGCGAGATAACAGGTGAAAAGCACAACGGATAGACCATCTCCCTGTGGGGAGCCGATTGATGTCTCAACTTACACAGATTTCACTGATTTGACTCCTACTCTCAGCTTGGTGTCTGCAAGCAGTAGTCTCACTAGTCGTAGCTCATCTTCATTACAACTGGCCTGGTGTGGTACATTTAAGATCTTTGCGTGTTTGACATGTTGTGGAAATCTCAGTGTTTTGACATGATTACAGACACAAGCATGCGTTGAGCCCATACACTATCTAAGCAGTTGCGTTGTTCACGTTTAAAGCCACTTCGACATGATCCGGTGACGTTATTGATCTTGTCTCAGATGCGGCATAGAGTAACATTGAAGAGCATTTTCGATATGATGTTGAGGTGCACAATGGGCCGCACATTGGCTGGGAGACAGGTGAATTTCTTGGGCTTGGGTAGCACGATACGGGTGCCTTGACCTACAGCGTTGATGGGGAGGTGGTGAATAAAAGCTGAATTGATTAGGGGCGTGATCGGGTTTGAGATAATGCCACTTGCATATTTGAAAATTTCATTGCTTATGCCATCAGGTCCAGATGCACGTCCATTTTTCAAGGCTTTAAGTGACTTCTGCTGTTTTAATTGGTGTTAGTAATGGCTTGGGGTCTCCTGAGAATGGATACACGGGCGCATCATCATGATAAATAAACTGTTCTTTGAACCCTTCTCGAATCGCCTTGGTTTCTGGTCAGTCGCCTTCAGAGTTGTGTACAGTGAGTGGTGGTGTGTAGTCCGTAACTCTGAGGGCTCCGGCTGGCCAAAATCTTTTGTAACAGCTATCCATTTGTTGCGTAGCAAGATCATTCAATATCATATAAGCATTCGCTAATGTGGCGCAGAATGTTATTGAGTTCCTGATGTCGTTTGTTGTGGTGTTCATTTTGGCCACTTTGATAGATGCGCAGCCGTAATGTTTTCTGCTCTATTGACAGTTTACCTACTAGAGGGTCGTCAGTATACCTATTTTGGTTGTTTTTAAGAACACCTAAGGTGCTGGTAGATGAATATTCCATAGATTTCAGTATTATGGTTAGGTGCCTCGATTGGATCGGAGCTGATGTCGATGTTAGCTATCTGCTCCCCGAAGGCGTTTTTGTATGACATTTGAGTGTCAGTGTCGCTGATGAGCTTGGGTAGGTTGTAGGTGACTCTACCCTCTTTCATGTTATGACGTTTATAAATTAGGTAGTGATCGTTCATATTGAGGCATGTAATGACTGGCTTATGGTCAGAATTGAGGTATGTGCCTCTATAGGAACGAGCATCCCAGAGTAGGGATTTTGCTTCTGTCATGCATAGTATGAAATCTATTTGGTTGAAGACAGCTGTTGTAGCTTTAGAACCTTTTGGGGTTTTGAGATCAGCAATGTGTCTTATCCATGTTGTCTGGTGAGGGCATGGGTCTTTGAAAGTCATATTTTTGGCAAATAGGTTATTGCGCAACTAAGGAATGCCACCAGTGCATCTCCATTGCCTTTACGTGTGTCCTCTCCATAGGATTCCATGCATAAACCATGTCCTTAACTGTTGTCCACAATTCCGAGTTTACCCAGCTTGGAGTTGAAATCTCCACACACGAACAGTTGCCATCTAGCTGGGATTGTCTTGGCGGTGCTCAGTTCTGCATATCAGGAATCTAATATTGATGGATTCTCTTTGGCTTTTTCGGTAGTCGGGCCATATGCATTGACAATGCAACACTTAGTGGTGGTGTGTTTTCGTGTAGGTATAGCCAGGTCGATGAAAGCAACGTGATCACTAACGTATCCATAGCTAATGACATGTTCCAAGACCCTTGGTCAGATTACGACGCCTAAACACCGGTATGTGATTTGTTTTTGCTCGGGGAGTACTAGCTTATGGCCTTCTGAAATTGCTGCCCTGAGTGTTTATCTACTTTAGTCTCTTGAATACATGTAATATCGATGTTATATTGTTCACAGTCTGCATCTAACGTTTGCCTCGTTGAGTCAGGCCACATATACTCCACGTAGCTATGGTAAGCTCCTGGGAACATTACGTCGTCCGAGGATGTCGTGCATCTTGTGTCTTGTTTGAAGAAGGTTAGACATAATCAGAGATGGCTCTGTATGCAGATGGCAGCCCACAATCCTTGATGACCTTGGAAGAGAAAGATGATGCCACCACGCCGGCCTTCTCCATAAATGCCAACTTTGTTTGGAAAATAAGTCATCTGGTAAATATAAAACAATTTAATTGCCCGAAGATGGGACGTTTATTATACAGGTGATCTAGACCTGAAAAAACCCGCACCTTATACGCCATTCCATAGACACCGGACATACCCGCCCAGTCCGTCATCCCGTTCAGAATCTCCTGATACACAAGGAGGCAGAGGCTCATAATCCGGTAAAGGAAATGTTGGAGACAGGAGTCATCGATCCTTCTGCTTCTCCATGGTCAAGCTCAATTCTTCTTGCTTGTAAGAAGGACGGATCATTGTGTTTCTGTATTGAATACAGACGCCTGAATGACCTGAGTGTGAAGGATCGATCAGGTTCTAGATTCATTGGCAGGTGAACAATGGCTCTGTATTTTGGATCTGACAAGTGACTATTGCCAAGTGGACATGGATGAACCTGATCGCAAGAAAACGGCATTGACTTGTTGTGATGGGCCTGTTCCAGTTTCGCAAAATACATTATGGTCTCTGCAATGCCCCTGGAACTTTCGAGTGACTGATGGAGCAGGTGCTCTGCAAGCTCCGGTGGGAAAACTGATCGTGCTATCTGGATGATGTGATAGTATTTGGCTGCACATTTCAGCAAACCCTGGAAAACCTAGCTGAAATTTTAGACCGTTTCCGAAACGCCAATCTAAAGCTTAGACAAAAAAGTGGCACTTCTCTAGGAACACGGTTGAGTTCTTGCACCACGTCGTGTTGGCTGAATGCATGTCCACTCAAGCCGAGAAGATGTAAGTGGTGGCTGGGTGGAACACTCCTGCTACTGTTACTGACACTCGCAGCTTCCTCGGGATTTTTCAGTATTATTGGTGCTACGTTGAACATTTTAGTGAGATAACCTTGGACCTAGCCATGCCTAGGATCCCTGGCGAAATGAACTTTGCATCATTATATGTGGAACTTATGCGCCAACGTATAGAACAGCTGCACGCGCTCGTACTCGACACATTTCCCACCATACATCGGTGTCAAAAGACGTGGCATGACCACCAAATACAAGGAAACCCCTATGAGGCTGGCAAGATGGTTTTAGTTCGTGATTCTAGACATTCTGCAAACGTGTCCTGTAAGCTTAGTTACAAGTGGAATGACCCCTATCAAGTAATAAGTAGGAAATCAGACGTGACCTAACAACTTCGTGCCTCGGATGGCCTGACTCAGTCATCGACTTCGATCAGCTAAAGCCCTGCGTTGGTGCGCCTACACTTGATCCTGGTTCGCTACTGAACACAGGCACCTAGACCAATGTTTCATTATGCCCAACATCGACAACATGCATGATGATGCACGTTCGGCGCCAATCCTACCAAGCCGAGATTCAGTTGATGATGAGGACGCAGCCATGATACTCTCTCGATCTCCCCCTCCTCAGCTCGGACATACTAGGTTGGGTAAGCCGTACTTTAAGTCAGTTATGGCCAAGGAGAAGGGTGAGAAGGCTGTTCCACATTCTTCTTCCCATTCCTAGCCTTGCTGATTCGCCAGCTCTGATATCCATGATAACATCTTTAGAAGAACAAGGGTCACCCCTATCTGCTCCATGTCATCAGGAACATGGGAAACCAGAAATTCGGTCCATGGTTCCCTACTCATCCCAGGCACCTAGAACAATATTTCTTCAGAAACCATTATACGTGACATCGACACACGAATGATGATGCATGTTCGGCGTCAAACTTATCACGCCAGGATTCAGTTGATGATGAGGACGCCGCCAAGATACTCTCTCGATTTCTCACGCCTCAGCTCGGACATACTAGGTTGGGTAAGCCGTACTTTAAGTCCTTTATTGCTGTACTGTCCAGGAGAAGGGTGAGAAGGTTGTTCCACATTGTTCTTCCCATTCCTAGCCTTGCTGATTCGCCGGCTCTGATATTCATGATAAAATGTTTAGAAGACCAAGGGTCACCCCGATCTGCTCCATGTCATCAGGAACATTGGAAACCAGAAATTCGGCACCTTCCTTGTCCCGCCAAATACGAAATCCGCCCCACCATCCACCAATTCAACCCCCAACCTTGCAACCCCACCCCACCAATTCCAACCGACCCCACCCAGTCCAAATGCCACACACAAAGTCATGGCCGAATTTAAGACGTTGACTATCTCCTAACTTCCCACCCCGTTGATAGCGGCTACCCACGCTACTAGCGTGGGAGAACTCTGCCCATTATCAGAATCAGCACCGGCTTCATTCCTCTGGCAGGACTGGTAGTAGCCAGCTGTTTTCGGCTATAGACCGAAATCCGTCATTCAGCCCTCCCTCCCTCCTATACACCCTCAGGACATTCATGCCACGCACCATAATACATAACGTCCCACACACACCACTCGCCATCGCAGTTTTTATTTTCATATCCGAACCTAATGCGTGACATCAGCACTGTCTATCTAGTGGTGTCGTAACCAAGTACATTACGACAGGTTTATTCTTATACTTGAGGAAATCACTCCCTACTGCCATTATTTTGTCCTGCTCTGATATGACAGCGCCAACCTAAACACGATTCGACACAAGTCGATACAGTAATCCAAAGTATCGTATTAATTCCAAGAAGGAATTAAAAAAAAAAATTCTTAATTTGATTTTAGTGCTGTGTCGTTCAGTGCGATCAGCAGACTTTAGCACTGGAATTGGTACAGGTGTTGTATACGTTGTCCTAACAGACTTCCTAAGATCTGTGTTTAATGGGAGCGTGGAGACAGACACACTGAAAGATCGATGAACTGACAGACAGACAGACAGACAGATCGTCAGATGGACTTACACTAGTTATGAGTTGCAACCAAAATAATGTGGCAGGTTGTGAAAAGTAAGTGTACTCTTTGAAAAGAGCAAGGAATCGTAATGTATTCGTTTCATTGTGCGGCGGTCCATTGGTGATTAGATTGCTAGTATAATCGCAAATCCTCATGTGCACCACTTTAAACTTTTGACCCCACTCCACAAATAACCTCCGGGGGCGGAGCCAAATGTAAATGTCCTTTTGCAACCCTCCCCCCCCCACCCAATCATATGGGTAGCTCGCATACCAAATTTAGATGAACTTCGTCCAGCAGTGTCAGAGGAGTTGGATTACAATCAATTTCTTGACATTTTGATAGCTGGTAGCGGGGACAAATCAAAATATGCCCATGCATTCCACATTGCTATGGGTAACTTAAATACCAAATTTGGTTGAATACCGTCAAACAGTTTTGGAGTATTTGCATTACAATTAATTTCTTGACTTTTTTACCCCCCCAACCCCCCACCCCCCACCCCACACAAAAGAGGGCGGGGCCAAATTTAAATGTTCATCCGTTCCACATTGGTATGGATAATTCACATAGCAAATTTGCTTGGATTCCATTCAAAGGTTTCGGAGGAGTTGCATTACAGTAAACTTTTTACCTTTTGACCCACCCCACCCAACCCTGTGGGAAGCGCCAAATATAAATGTGATCCTTCACTCCATATTGATAGCGGTAACTCACATACCAAGTTTCGTTGAATTCTGTCCAATGGTTCTGGAGGACATGCATTACAATCAATTGCTGTACGTTAACATTTGACCTTTTGACCCCTCACCCGCCCCCTGGGGCGGAGCAAAAAGTAAATGGGCTCGTTCACGCCGAAATCATATGGGTAACTAACGTATACAGTTTTGTTGGATTCCGTCTAACGGTTTCTTCGGTGGAGTTGTGTTATAAGTAATTTGCGCTTTGGACACCTGTTCCGCCCTGCCCACCCCGATGATGGTGGATCCAAATGTAAATATTGCACGCACGCCCACCCCTCCCGTCACCCAAACCACACAGGGGTTGCATGACATAATCCTCACTTTTCTTCGAAAAAACCTGGGGATAATAAATGAAATCTGTGACATTTGAAACGTATGCCTAGATACAAAAATGCCACTGCTATGATAATTAGAAGCGAAAATATTATTTTTGAATATTTTCATAGCGGCCATCTTGAATTTCACAGGTTAAGAGGGAAACAATTGTTAAATCACATGTTACCCTAATTTTTAGAATCGCCATATCAATAAACGCGTATAGGCACACCTTCATGCTTTCCTCAAACAGGGCACAACTTTCTCACTTATCTGCCCTGTTACAGTGTCTGGGGAGCTTGAAACTTAATGAGCGTGTGTATGACTAGGCATACAGAATCACCGCTAAAATTAGGCACAACAATTATCATCGGACAAACAGACAAAGATCACGGATCCATTTGATCAGTGATACATTTGATATTAGAAAATGAAAGTCACGTGTGATGTCTTTGTTGGCCGGAGTATTAGTTACCCGTTTGAATTGGTTCATGAAATAAGCAGAGAATGGATATATTATAATGTAGCAGACCTTATATGTTTGTAGTGTTGTGTTGGTAATCGTTAATGCTTTCATTATTGCCTATTTAAACATAGGTAGAACTGATTTACTAAGTTAGTCGGCAAACAGAAGATTCATCATTACTGGTTTGCGCTGTTTCAAACCACGAGACAATAATTGTAATGAGCATACGCTCCTGACTTCGCTAAATATTTAGAAAACAATTTGACTGAAAGTTGTTGGTGGCTTAGCCACCAACAACTTTCAGTCAAATTGTATTCAAATTGTATTCAAAACATTCAGCAGATCCAGAGATATAACATTTGCAATATGTCGTTTGCAAAAACTCACCAGCCAGACGGTTATTGAGCGGCTCATATGTAGTTGGCAAGAAGATTGATGCTCTCTTGCAACAAGAGGTACGTGGTTCTCTAATACATGCCCTTTATAAAATCACCAACTCATGGCGGCTAAATCCGTGCGCTCCTTGGATCAGGTTGGACTACATTTACGGTCGGATCAGAATGTGAATCATGGATAAAGCTGATTGTGCTGCAAGTCAGGATGACGTCAGCGATGGTCGGGGGTATTGGGTTTACGCCCAATAACACAGTGGCAGACTGCATGAAAAACACTGATAGGATTATTGCATTTGGAGGTACAATTGATGGTGACGCCACTAGATTGGCTATTATGTTATTATTTTCCGCTCCTACTGTGCTTAGGAATGCAGCTATAATAGCATGCGTGGCCACATCTCGCGTTTTGAGGTCTACAAATTACAGTGTGTACGTGGTGTTTTTGGCGGTATCTGACCTCATCATTGGTGCCGTCTGCATCCCCGCCATGGCGTTATATACTTCGTATGGTTACTGGCCATTAGATAGTATATCTTGTGTCGTATACAGAATCCTTGATTTGATTGGCTGTGCTGCTTCCAATATTCACCTGAATGTAATTGCTTATGACAGGTTCCATGCTGTCGCGGAACCACTGCAATATAGGGCAACATTCACAAAGGCAAGAGCTAGGAAGTTAGCAGTAGTTGGATCGATGTTAGCAGTGCTGTACTACTTTCCAGGAATCGCAGTCGTCGGAATCCCTGACCAGGTCCATGGTACGGCTGTATCATATCACTGCCCCACCCCGACTAAGGAGACCACATATTTGGTACGGTAGTGATCGGACCATATGGAGCTGCTATCTGCTTAGTGCTGTTATTCTTGTTTCCAATGCGTAATCTGAGTCGCCGCAACAAAGCAAATAAAACTACACAACAACAAAGAAGCCTGGATCAGAAGAACACAAGTACCATGGCAAACCAAACTCTTGGCGATACTGTCGATAGAGAAAAGATTAGTGGACAGAATCGGCGATGTCTGCTGACATTGCTGGTGCAAGTTGTATTTTTCTCAATATGTTGGGTACCGTTTGTGATCATATTCCCCATTTCTCTTGTGTGTGAGACATGTGTTTCTCCGGTGGTTAATGATAGGGTCTACTGGATGACATATCTAAACTCTATCGTCAATCACATTCTCTATGTTGTGTTTAATAAGGAGTATAGGACCGTGTTCATATCCCTGTTTCATTGGACAACCTCTAATAATTAATATATAGCATCATTTAAAACGTGTCGCCTTTGTCTTAATGACTGCCTTTTTGAGCACAAATTACAGATGGAAGCATTTCAAAATATGCCAAAGCCATTTCTACCAAAGCTCCGCCCTTGTTTTGCAGGTGTTGGGAGTCGATTCTAAGGTGTTCTAAAATTGCCATTTTCAAACGTCGCGCGTCGTGCGTGGTGTATCTGTATTTTTAAATTTCAACGTTTTATCAAAAGCTGACGTCGTGGGCGGCGCCAGGGGCAACGCCATGACCGACGCCACCCATCGCGTCGCCATATGAATGTCGCCCTTCAAGATGATTTATTTGGAATCGCAATTACGCATACGCATTGTTCAATTATATTGATTTTGTTGCTGTGAATGCGTACTTAGTTGATGTATGTAGGCCTAGTTAAATCTTCGGTAATATTAAATCAATGCTATGATTTAATTTGTGTTGTAGTTAGGAATATGGTTAATTTTAAGACAGTTGTAATAATAATCGATGCTCTCGGGTAGACGAGAAGGTTGTGCTGAGTCAAGGAAGGAGTAATGGCCGTTGATAGACATGCTTTTGATTGGCTACCAAACGCGGGCCTTAATTGCTAATATATAGCGTAACAAAAAGGCCGGTTTCTGGCTGGCGTTCTTGTACAAACACGCCCGCCAGAACGCGAATTCCATATCATTGATGAGTAGCAGATGGATAGTGGTAAGTAATGAGCTATAGCTGTGGTAATGAGCCAGCCATATCTGTGCTAATTAGTCCGCAATAGCAGTATCAGTCATCCATAGCAGTGGTATGGCGTCACACATAGCTGCGATAAGCAACCACCATATCAGTGGCAAGTATCCAGGAATAGCGGTGGTAAGTAGTCAGCCATAACGGTAGTAATTATCCAGCCATAGCTATGATAAATAGCCATTCATAGCGGTGATATTTAGACAGCCATGATTGTGGTATGTAGTCAGCTACAGCTGTGGGAGGGAGCCAGCCATAGCCGTGGTAAGTAGCTAGCTACAGATGTGGTGAGAAGCCAGTCATAGCTATATTAATGTCTAAAGCATAGCTATGGCAAGGAGCCATCTATAGCCGCTGTAAGGAGCCAGACACAGATGGGGTAAATAGCCAGCTCTAGCTTTGTAAGTAGCCAGTCATAGTGGTGGCAAGTAACCAGCTCTAGCAGGTCTAAGTAGCCAACTATAGCTGCGGCAGGGAGCAAGAAATAGCTGTTGTAATAAACCAGCCATAACTGTGATAATTAGCCAGCGATAACCATTGGCAAATAGCCAGGATATCAGTGGTAAATATCCAGCACTCGCAGGATAAGTAGCCAGCCATAACTGTAGTAAAAAGCCAGTGATATGTTAACCCTTTAAAAATTCCATTGCAGTGATCTTCAGAAATGATAATATTCAGAGCAAGAGAAGGCTATTTTTGAAAATTTACATCTAGAATGACTGGCTCGGTAAGTGAACGGTCACTCCAGTGGTAACATTTCAAAGATAGTCTTCTCCTTGGTCTGCAAAGAAAATTCGAAGGTCTAAAGCATGATCTAGTAATCACTAGTCCTGCTATAGACATCTAGTGGTTAATTTGGCTTATTTTTAATTCAAGGAGAGGGTGTGCGAGTGGTGAGAACTATGAAAAACCTGGAAATACAAATAAATCTGTTAGACTACAATTTCTGACTACAATCAATTTCTTGACCTTTTGACTGCGTCCCCACCCCCTGGGTGGAGACAAGAAATTAACAATTATATGTGCAACCCACAATAAATTTCTGTGAATTCCACACAACAGTTTAGGAGGAGATAGCATGATCGACAGTTCTTTTAGGATATTTGACCTTTGGACCTGACCCCAGGGGGAGGGGCCACATCTACATGTTGTCTTGCAAAGCTCAATCATGGGTAACTCACATGCCGAATTTGGTTAAATTCCAACGAATTGTTTGATAGGGGATAGCATGATTGGCCGACAGATGGTTAGACTGAGGTGATTATAATATCCCCATTTTTTTCAAAACATGGGGATGATGAAAGGACTCTAAGCGATAAGGCAGGTACATGGGGGGGGGGGTAAGTATTTAATTCAAGATCTTTATGTAAAAATGACATTTTCTTTCGGATTGAGAAGTTAGGCTACCATCATCATTGACAATGCCCCATTGTTTTCGGGATTAGTCGGTGACAGGGTTAAACATAGCAAATACTGGAAGTGACAAGAAGACTGGGAGGAAATTTAGATTTTCTAATGGATGAATCCACTTTTAGCTCTTCCCCGCCCATCTCTAGGTACATGTTTATCTTTGTCCATGATTTGCGCGTGTTGGCATCAATTTATACACTTTGAACCCTAAATTCCCAATTTCATGGTAGCCATAGATACAGTTAACCTGTTAAATATTTTGAAGCTAATTTGACTGGAGTCTGTTTTCAACTATTCAACTGAATTTATTAAATAGTAAGGACATACACGTATAATTCGTACAACGGACAGACTTTTAAAAGTTCATGATGGACTTAGCTACGTCATTCATTATATATTTTTATTGTGACGTCAGCCTACATGTGATGTAATTCATTGATGTCATATGCTTGACTGTCAGATTAGATTCATCTATTATTTAACTCGTTCTCATTTTCGCCGACAAATCCCTGAAAAATTATGATTCTTACGATATAAAATTTATTCTACTGAATATTTAGAAATTAATCTGACTGAAAGCGATTGCTGCCTAAGGTAGCTTGCAGCCAAACTAATTTTAACATATTCACCAATTTTCCTTTATGTTATGATTAAAATGAGATATGCGGAATTCATCTGGAAAAGGGTTAATCTTACCCTGCTCGGGTGCAGTTTATGTTGTGTATATTCCGCTCTAGTCGAATCATATTTGCTGCGCGTCGTTGTTGGCTGATTCATTGCGATGGAGCCTAGTGTATACGGTGTCTCCCAATCCATAATCATATTGGTAATTTGGTAGTTTTTGCAAAACATTTATTAGTAAATGTGCTGTTACTTCTATGTGTTTACAGTTATTCAATAGCTAATTTAACCGAGAAAGTTATAGACTGTGGTAAGAGAGTCGCAGAACCAATAATATATAAATCCATTTCGTTTACCTACCTCTGGTCACGAAATAGCAATAAGGTTAGAGATAAACAATCCGATAAGCTCAATCATCGGCGCGTGCCTTTGTTTACAATTTCCGAGCAAACTTACTCTTCAAGCGCCGTCGGTAATAAGGCCTAGTTGAGATGCGGAAGCTGTCAAATATATCGGCATCCAACTTCCTGATTGGCAATATCGTTAATCTAGTCATCTGTCTACTTTTTAGATTGTGGCGTACAAGAAATATGCATAGATTGACGTATTTGCACACACAAATGTTACTATTTTGCAAAACAGCTGATCGTGTTGCCATCTTGCCGGAAAAACTAATATTAATGAATTCCCGACCAATCACATGCGCCAATCTTATAGCACTTGATATGGTGGTGCCTATACATGGGTAATGAGCTTGGTACTCGGATATCGGATACGTGTCCAATTCTACAAATTCTCGAGTTCGCTGCATTCGTATCTCACCAGATCTCCTTCGATACGAGATCGAGAAAAGTATCTCATATGTATTGAGTAACCATTGGCGTAGTGATTTCCACCAGAATGTGGTGGTAGAGAGAATTGAAACGTAAAAGGACACGAGCGATACTCACTTCATAGCGTACAATATTAAATCACGTAAAACGAAATGATATAAAGCCTATAGTAGTCTGTATGACAAGTAGTTAACAGAAAAATAGTCCCTCTGAATTCGTCGTAAAATTCAAATCTGTTGCACATCTGTCGCACACAAAATGAGGTCCAGAATTTGGTGACGTTGCATGGATGTTGATATCACACGAAGCACTTGGTGGTCCGAGTCGATTCTAATGTCTGTATCAAGCTAGTGATACACAGGTAAAGATGGTACCAAAATCAACACGATCCACGGTGTTGCTTTTACTGTCCGCTATAGAGATAGAATGGGCCCCGATCTGTCTGGTCTCCGAAGTGGAGTTTGTGTAACAGTCTAGTCGTTGTGATGACGTAATTTAGATGGCCGGTCAATACATTAGAGGTGTGGTCTCGAAGAAGCCACGCCTCTATTTTTAGATCGCTGTTCGCTGATGATCTTTCCAGCTAAACGATTCCTCTTGGAGATGCGGCGGCAGAAAAAGTGGTGTAAAATGTGTCATTTATTCGCCGTTGAAACCTGAGCATCCCTGGTATTTGGTCGGCTATGTATATTAATATAAATGAATAATTCAGCATTGAATGAAGCCTCTCCCAATATCGTGCCTGGAATTTCGCGAAATGTTACGGTACCCTGGCATAATATAATTGTCATTTCCCCATCTTATCGGATCAAAACCTTCACGAAACATTAGTATTACTATATATACTTGCATGTTAGTTTTAATACCATTGTCATTAAATTTATCAACGACATTCCTTAAATTAGGAAAGATTTTCTCAAAACTTTTACAAATAGACCAATGTATTTATCCTACAATGTGTGTCCATTTTGACAGGCGAACTAAAACTATTTTATTCATACACATTTTATATATACATGTATTAATAGGAATTTTATTGCCCTTTCCAATAACGTATAGTTGCATATAAGGTGGTATGTTACTTTGCCAAAAATAGTTAATATAGTTGGCGTGGTAGCACTATACCACTATCGCGTCGCTACTGCTTATAGGCTAGGACATAGAGCAAGTTTCTAGCCTTTGGCTGTAGGGCTGTGTGGCTCTTTTTGTAAGTTCTTGGTAGGACCCAGCGGCTTAATATAAGTAACAGATAGTGCCCCTAATAAACATATCTGAATTAAATATATATGGGGTTTAAATATATAAATGTGTGTAGATCTTATATCCTTCTCAATAGAAACTCTTAATTAACTTTTGTTTCGGAGTGCTGGGTGGAGTAGGGTGAATATAAACGTCCCTACCCCTGAAGTGCGTGAGCCATCTAAACAGAGTTAACAGCGAATGCCTATGACATCCATACAACATGACACTTGGACTCTGGTAGGGGTCCAGTCCATCCAATTATATGATATGTCCTTGATGGACTGCTCATTCTGACGTTTGTGTAACCATCACAGAGAGTTATGTTATGCAAGTTTTATACAGGAAAATAAATAACCTAGATTTCTAGAAATTGAATTTTATTTTACCGATTTCCTATTATTATATTTGTAAGGCAATCTGCGCTAGGCCATAAGTGGTGGCAGCATCAGGAAATGTTCGTTAGGGGCAAGTTAATCCTATCTTACCTATCGGAGGGAAAGGTTGATGGAGGTGGCATCCTGCCAAAAAGTGGCCTGATTCCGTTGACAAATCGCCTATCTCGTCCAGAATGTGTTTGCCACACACAGGCAACTCTAGAATCTTCGGAAGTCCATTGACATATATTAACATTTGTTTCTATCATCTATAAGGTGAGGACGATAGCAACCATGTTATGCGCTATGCTCCAGAGAATATCAGTATCAGCGGGTGCATGCTTGCCTGTGCGCATGCGTGAATGCATATTAAATGGTTTGTTAAATAAAACACAAAGACGAGCCAGGCATCATGTGGTAAATTGTCAAAAGATATTCTTCACTTTGCCTTCAAATGAAGTCAATGGAGACTGACGAAGCAAAGTAAAGTTACAATTTTCCAGACAATTGTGTCTCTAATGTTCAAGCTGACCAAAACGGAATCAGTAATGCTTAGAAGAAATATCTATTAGTACAGCAACATGAACGTATTTTTGGGTAAATTCAGTTGTAGATTTACAATAAAAGGCTTCTTGTGTCCTACAAATTGGACAAATAACATAAACTTTAAATTCTTTTGTGAATCGTGGCCATTAAAACGTTAATTCATGAAAGTAGTATTTTGAGTGCTTTAGGGCCCTGTAAACACAAGGTTAATATAACTGACAATAATCAGAATATTAGTAATAGTAACAAATACATACTGATATTATTAGTTCTTTGTAAAAATTGATCATTTATGTTGCCCATTTTAAATAAATCGATACATTAAAATAGAAAGACCATACTCTTTTAGGACCTAACTGGCTGGGAGCCATTGGCATTGCTGGCTAAGGCAGTAAGAATTTTGACGCCTTGAACGAAAACACACACACACACACACACACACACTCACGCACGCACACACAATGGGATAAAAGCATGAAAGCGTAACATAACTCTCTGTGATGGTTCCGTTATGCGTTCAAGTTTTATATATTTATACAATTTTGTCAAAATATGCTTCTTCCATTTGGATAATAGTCTGTTTGTTTGTTCATCATGGTTGTATTCCATATTATAATTTGGAGTGTCGTTTGCTGTTCTGTGTTAAATTGTTGGCAATAGAATAGAAAGTGATTATCATCGTCAACAGCATTACACCTATCACATAGTCTCGCATCTCGATCGATTGCTATCCATCTTTGAGACCATGTGAGGTGCCATATGATTACAGCTTGCGAGCCGATGTGAATTTGAATCTTCGCCCGTGGTGGATATATGGGTGAAGTGGGGTGGGTGGAGTTGGTGTCAAGGTTCGCGAATAGGTTCTTGGGGCACTTCATTGCTGTTTGCATCTATATTTCTTGTTGTTCTCTGACAATGTAGCAGGGGTGGTCAGAATAATGAGTATAATCAAGCCTTCTAGCCCGTTCCATATTTTTCGATATGAGCACACGTGCCATATTCAATGGAGTATTTTCATTGGCTGTTGGGTGTAAATCTATTTAAATCGACCAATTAAAACATCGATTGATGTGAGCGTGACCCGTAAGGATTACTACGCGGTAATGTTTTACTATGATTTGTTTACTACGTTTTGTCATTCATGAAACGTCATTGCAAAATGTCATCGTTTGACAGTTTATCAGTCGGCAACGAAGTAATGATTGATGGCCGTGGCTCTGCGATAGTCTTAGAAGAAAAGTGTAGTTTATGGCTGACATCGCCAGATTTTGTGTTTGTCACTATATTTTGCTGCGCATTCAGTATCTGTTATCAAGTAGTGGTGCGTCACAGTGGCGGTATCGATTTCACGAATCGACAATGAGAAATTAGATACAAGTCACATCAGCAACTATTGGCAAATATTTTAAAATTACAGTTTATATGATAAATAAAATCTCAAACTCGGTCACTTTTCATATCACTATTATGAACCTCGTTGAAAATTATCAATTTTGCACTCGCTAAAGCTCGTTCAAACTGATAATTTTCAACTCGGTCCATAATAGTGATATGAAAAGTGACCTCGTTCCAGATTCTCTATATATCTTCTTTACCTGCATATGTTCTTATTGATGACACACCGGCAAAACACGGTGAAAACGATACAGCTAGATATTTTCATTCACCGTTATCCTTGTAATCAACGTCTTACGTAATATTGATCAAGTCTCGACACGCCAATTACAAAAACATGAACCATGCATGAAATCCATTCAACTCTGCTATCCACATATGCATATGAACTTCATAGGGATACTGTTGGACACCTATTGACTATTTTGGATTAATTTGACAAGACGATGTTGGTGTATTTGGCAGCAACAGTCTCCAGTTAAATTACTTTCAAAATATTAATCATAATATATTAAGATAATCAGAAAATGTTGTTAATAACTTGCATCATACTTGCGGGTGAAAGGGTTGCTTAATCATCATCATCATAATCATCATCATCATCATCATCATCATCATCATCATCATCATCATCATCAACGTCGTCGTCGTGGTCTTGGTCGTCGTTGTTGTTGTCGTTGTCGGCGGCGGTGTCGGGTTGCAGCAACAGCAACAACAGCAGAAGCAGTAAAGAGATAAAATGGGCCCGAGCAATGGAAGAGCGACACGGTGTGTCCGCGTGCGTGCGTGCTTGCTTGCTTGCTTGTGTGCGTGCGTGCGTGCGTGCGTGCGTGCGTGCGTGCGTGCGTGCGTGTATTTGAGGAGTGCACGTGCGCGTGTGTGCGTGGGTGAGAGAGGACAGGGAGGGTGGGGGTGGCAAAGAAAGACAAAAATCGAGAGACAAGGGTGGGGTGGGGGTGTGGGTGGGTGGAGGGGAAAAATTATAAACTTTGTCATGATGTCAACTATTTCAACACTATTGATTTATAGATTTACTTTAAGCGGAAAGCTCTGACCTAACAACTAGCTTTGAGGATGGCATATATGAGACAGATAGTCCACGCATGCGTTGGAACAAGTTCTTGCTCTAATGACACACATAACGTAACTTACGCGGCAACAAGGGGAGTTAATCCACTTTATGCAAACTACATGTCATATTTAGAAGTGTTATCTGCATTACGAACTGACATGATCATTCTGGTGACCACCGCCTTCTATGTAATGGGCATTCTGGCTAATTGTTGTTTAATAGCTTATCTTATAAAGTTCAAACGTTATAGGTCACCATTGTTCGTGGTGATTTTATCGCTTGCTTTCTGCGATATGGGCGTGTGCCTCAGTTCCACACTGGGGACGAAAGGCGATTATACACGCTTCTTGGGCCAATCTGGCTGTGTAATATGTTTGGCTACTTTTTCACGTTCTTCTTCTTCAGCAGCATTCATCATATTGTATTTTTCTCTATCTTAAGGTAAGAAATAAATGTTCTTATATATCATCAAACATTTAAGCATTGCGTGATAAAAACGGGGAACAATTACTCTTGCAATGTTCCCAAACGCAAAATTATGTCTATTTTGAGTTTTATAAATCGTCTTCTCTTTGTACGTCAGAAGACGTGACAAACTGAATATATTCTTGACCAATCACTTAATCATCGACTGACGTATCCATTATGAGATGAGCATTCCAACATTTTCATTGGCTAGTTAATTTCATTGAAATTTAATAAGCAATGTCATTGTGGGAAGCCGAATACTATAACAGAGTAGTCATGTAAATGTTTTTAGAATTCATAGACATACCCAATACTGGAGCAACGTATGTCAGTATCACATGGCGGCGTTGCCAACCTACTATGTTCCAACTAATGGTAAGATGGCTAGATGTGAATTTTCAAAACTACTACAAATGCTGCTGCTGCTACTACTACAACTACTACTACTACTACTACTACTACTACTACTACTACTACTACTACTACTTCTACTACTGCTGCTGCTGCTGCTGCTGCTGCTGCTACTACTACTACTACTACTACTACTGCTGCTGCTGCTGCTGCTGCGGCTACTACTACTACTACTACTACTACTACTACTACTACTACTACTACTACTACTACTACTACTACTACTTCTACTACTACTTCTACTACTACTACTACTACTATTTATTGCAGGTTCTATCAGCTTGTGTTTCCATTGAAAGCTAGAGAAACCCTTACAGCGAGTCTTGTTTCAAAGATATGCACAGACATCTGGATTATTAATTGTCTGCTTACCCTTGGCGTCCCATCACATTACTTTGGTGTATCGTTTTCACAAGATGGCAAACTCATAGATTTCTGCACATGGAAGGCCAATGACTACCAAATGTGTGCACTCTTCAGTCATCTAGTCATCCCAAATGTGCTAATAATAGGCTTTCAGTTAGTGAAGCACCTGCTGGTACTACGAGCGAGTAAGAGTAGCGTATCAGAGAGCGAGTCTAGTACTGATAGGAGACAATCTACAGACACCAGAGCAGTGCAATTGTCATTTTTGTTTTCTGTGTTACCTCCTGGCCACAAATGATCCAGTTTATTTGTCACCAAATGTTCGGCCTCCCTCTTGCATCATACCATATTATCCTCAATGCCATTCCTGTGACCATGGAGCATACCAGCTCTGCACTAAATCCGTGGATCTATGTTTTCGGGGCACAGTCTATAAGAAAAGATGTGGTCGCCATGTTGTGTTCTAGGTTCCAAAATAAGGTTGTAAAGTGACACCATTCATGTCTTTGTAGCAAGTAAACAATTGTTCCGTCTTCTCTTAATTAATATATTTAAGATTGTCAATAACTAACATATATGACTAAATATAGATACATAATTTGCCTGTAACGGCGGACTCCAACGTACACTCCTACGATAAATCCCGCATCATGTACAAATCCATGAACTCCGAGTCTCAGCCACCCCACTGTAGATGACATCTCAATACTTTTCAACAGCTAATAGAGATTGACTCGGGCAGCGTTTAGAAATATTGCCATCTCACTTAATCTATGTTGCATGGGTTGACCTACTCTATGGTCTTGATAATTGATAGAGTAGCCTACTAATTAACTTGCATCTACTTATGCCTCTATGACTATGAATGTATCCCACTTGTGCACTGATACCGCTGACTATAACCGACTTTACACATGCTGTTCAGACTAGCTGTTCGCATCACCACTCGTTCAGCGGGATGGTTTAAGGGCTATGGTTGATTTCTGCTATCCATTTCTATGTACTCAGAGACAAGCAAAAATGTCCCGTATATTGTTGTAAATAACCTTTTCATATATGTCTTAGATAATATAAATAAATTAATATAACGTAACCTTAATATTAATTAAATTTTAATTTAATCCTTTTTATGTTATTTTATGCATTGCAATTGTGCCATTTTAAATGTTTGTTGTTTCGTGCTGTATGGTATTTTTATGGCAATAAACTGATTGATTGATTGATTGGTTGGTTGGTCGGTCGGTTGGCTGATTGATTGATTGATTGATTGATTGATTGGTTTAATGATTGATTGATTGATGATAATGTTCTCCGCTTCTTCATTGCTCCTGGTTATCGGTTTCCCGATTACAGATAGATTACTATTCTTAGTAGTAGTGTTTCTTCTGAGTGTCAATATATTCAATGGTTCGCCATTATTTTGATAATTACTTGTTTCCAGTCTGTCCTGCAGGTTGTTAATGCGTAGATGTCTATCCTGGGATTTGCCAGAGAGCACTGGTTTTTCTTGTTTGAACAAAGTAACAGCTTTACTGGGTTTGTAAATTGGAGTACCCGCTTCACATATCTATTAGCCACTGATGTTTTCCGTGATGCAGGATTCCTTTTCATTAGGGTAATGACCATTTTCAGTTTTAGCTATGTCCCGGAAATCTCTAGCTAAACTCCACCAACACCTCCTCTGTGTTGGGATCGATCGATCCCCGAACTCCTTGACTATCAGTTTTCAGAAAAATATACAGGCAAACTGTTGAATATTTTGCAACTAACATCGCCCAGTCAAATTAGTTTCAAAATATTCGACAGAATGTTTATTAAATAGGAAAGACATACAATTCGTACAACGTGTCAGACTATTAAGCATATAAGATGGACTACATCGAGTCATTCGCGCTGTAATTGATGATGACATCAGCCTACACGTCACATAGTTGATCATGACGTCCTATGATGGATGGGCAAACTGGAAACGACCATTTCATGACCAAAAATGCCATTTTGTTACTCGTTCGTTCCATTTGCATCTATTGTGTAGAGACTTTAGTAATGGCACTCACTGATTCCGCAAATTCTGACAGTTTGCTGATTATAGCACTTCAACCTTGCTTATGATTACTTACTAGACGTTCATGGTGATCAGTTTCAGGATTGCGTCTTCCATATTGTCTATCTGCTGCAAACAAGATTCAAACAAGTACAACTAGTATAATGACAGTAAATGCGTCGTCTCTGTGCGTACGTGCTAGCCACTATGTGGCCAGTGACGGTCACAATCAGCCGCCATAGGATTCCACTATGTCTCAGGCAGTACGTCACAATCGCGAAAGCCTCACTAGGCCAAGCAGAATTTTTCATGCAGCATTGGTGTGGTGGAAGTGACTGTAGGCTATGATGCTAGGTGCTTCCACCAGTTCTTGGTTCGCGTCCTCGTCAACATTCAAACAGGGGATCTTTGGAATGCAATTTGTTTTGCTGTTCATATCCATGATTCTTTTAGATTCCACTCCTGAACAAAATATGGTTTCAACTCTGGGCATACATGTATATGGAATCGGGCAAATTACTGATTGCACCTCCGTCTTCTGTAATACCTTATCCTGTGCATTTAGTTCGAGAGCATATTTGATTGGGTGGTCGAGATCGTAAGCTACGAAGGGTGTACATTTATTTAGCAATGAATTCTCCGTGCTATCCACTGTTGAGCAGATGTCAACATTAATATATTTACTTATGCATTCATATTGTAATTTCTTTGACAAATTATCATACACAATTGAGCAGCTGGGGTTTACCATAGAAATTGTATTCATTTCTGCTCATGTTTCAAGTAACCCCTTATCGACTACCTCAACTCTGGCTGAATCCTTTGGCAAACTTGCTTCTTGGAAGTGTTTCTACACACGATGCAAAGCCAGAGACAACTCTTATACTTTGAGCATATTTAACCGTGAGTGTTTTGACCCTAGATGGCCATAATCGGCTTCTGAAATGGTCTTGGGGAATGTTCAATTGCAGGCTAAGAGATGCAAAGCCAGAGACAACTACTTTGAGCACAGTGATCCTTGTTTTAGCCCTTTAATTACTACGCTTCTTCGAAAATTTTTAGATATTTACTTATTGAATGTCCATTTGCAGGCCAAGAGAATACTATTTTTTGAAAATTTACCACTGTAATGACAGGCGCTGTTACCTAGCCAGTCATTTCAGTGGCAAAATTTCAAAAATAGTTTTCTCCTGGCCTGTAAATGGACATTACTCAAAACCACTACAGAGGCCGGTTAACCCTTTCATGACGAAGACGACCATAAGTGGTCTTGACGAATGTACATTTGCAGACCAAGAGGATTCTAATTTTGAAAATGTTACCACAGGAAAGACTGGCTCTGTAACAGAGCTAGACATTCTAGGGGTAAATCTTCAAAAATAGTCTTCTCTCGGCCTACAGATGGGCATCTCAAAAGGAAATATTGTGATTTTCTTGACCAAGTTTTGTGATTGACCACTATTTAATAATCGTGTATGGCTTCTTTACTATGCATTGATAGTTGCGTCTCATCATTACATAATCTAAGCTGAGCAACAAGTAAAAAACTATGCAAAACCTAGAACCAGATATTGTAAACGCCAGTTTTCCGTAACCATTTTCATTATGATGTCACTTGTCTTTATACTCTACATATTATTATGACCTAACATTGTGTTGCTCTTCAGCATACCATATGTGGTTTTCCTGTCAGATGCTGGGGCTATATGACGGGAGATGTGGTTGTTTAAATCAAGGTGTGACTGTAATAATAAGCACACAAACTAACAATAATGTTAAGCCATCAGTCATCTATTTGGTGGGTGTTATGAATTGATAACGGGTAGTATGCAATCATCTTAGCTCACTGATCTATAATTGCATCGACAGGCCATTCTCTGTGTTCGTCTATATGCATTCTGTTAGAAAGCAGTGGCAGAAAAAGGCCTAAACGACATCCAAATAGACAATTTCTGCCTATTACGAAAAACCTTATTTAAAAAAAAAATGTCCACAACCCCACCACATTTAAGTTTTGGCAGAATTTTAGAATTTGTGTTTTAGTATTACTCATGGTGGAATCAATTCTAGAAGCAAAATAGGTGCAAAAGCGAAAGCAGAAATGGGCTAAAATCTAGAATCAAACTCAGAAATGCCATTTATAAACACTATTACCTACCTGTGTTTTCAATAGTGTGTCGGGTGGTAGTGATGGCAAACTTAATGCATCAGCAAATGAGAGTTGGTCGAGTGCTCCATGAGGCCTTAACAATCTTGTTACCATGGCCATTTTTCACTGCCTAAATATTTCATATATTTACAAGTACACCATATTGCCATGGCACAACAATCATAGGTCTGTTTTTATGTTTTCCATTCCAGAAACGAATACTTACATCAGTGAGAGATTTCATAGCAAGTTAAGGATGTGTATGACCTTGAAAATGCACCTAGGGAAACAAGGTGATTCTTTCGTACATTTTAACTAAACTGTATAGCTGATGCATGCATGGAAATAACCACACATCAAATAACAAATCACATACAGAGGAAAAGACTGTTTTTCTGAATAATTTTAAAATTATTTGGCTGTGAGCAGTTAGTTTCAAAATATTCAACAGCACATTTCGTCCTCCTTTCACATCCTGAAATTCCATAATTATTTTTTGATCAGAATTGCACAATTTGATGATTTTGACGAAGAACTAATGATGTTTATATATCATCATATGCACACTAAACATAATGTTTGAAGAATGGTAAATGTGAATAGTTAGTCTTTGAGAATTGTACGATTTCAGTGAGACACAATTCTGACGAATACGAATGGTTTTTTGATGAATCATGTTTTATATCAAGAGAAATAACTATGGCAAACACAATGGTGGAATCCATTTTTATCTATGCCTCGCCCATCTCTAGCTAGGCTCCGCCCATGCTTTACCCGTGTTGGGATCGATCGCTCCCTGCACTCTCTGAATCTCAATTTCCGGAAAACATACAGAGACGCTGTTGAACATTTTGGAACTAATTTTACTGGGTGCTGTTGCTGCCTATTTATGTATGATTACTGTATTTTTGGCTGTAGTAGTAGAACCATCCTACAGCTGCAATCATCCATTCTTCGCATTTGACTCCTGTGTTTTGTCCTCGGCATTGTTGCTGTCTATACCACATTAGTTTTAAAATATTCAACAGCATGTTTATTAAAATATCATTGCAATCCTAACATTCCTAAAGGAATGCAATAGTATCTCAGTACGTGGATGGGCAAAGCTAGTGTGCATTGGTTGTATTTCGAATTCTTGACACACATATTTGGTTTTTAATACACCTTGTCATTTTAGCTCAAACTCACGGCCATTGCTACAAAATTACCATAAACACCTGGATAACCTACGTGTATTAATAGATAGATAGATATATAGTACCTTTATATTGCGCTGAACTCCATGCGATCGCATGCTCTAAGTGCTATACTCTCATTCATGTATTAATGCACTGAAATAAGACATTTTGTTTGAATTGAAAATAAATTTATGAACAAGTACAGTTGTTTGCATTGGGTGTTAAAGAGAGTATTGGGACAGTGTAGCATCACAGATGATACATTCTCTTAACAGAGGCTTTATATGCTCAACTCTGAAACTGCTGCTATCCACACACAGCATAGAATAGTCCACATATTCTCAATTCAAGCTCAATGGACCTTTCCATTTTTACCTATACCACGCCCATCACTAGCTAAGCTCCACCCACACCTCGCCGTGTTGGGATTGATCGATCCCCGAATGCCCTAGCTATCAATTTCCTGAAAACTATACAGGGAAGCTGTTGACTATTTGTAACTAATTTGATTGGGCGCTGTTGCTGCTTATGGCAGCAACAGCGCCCAGTCAAATTAGTTTCAAAATATCCAACAGAATATTTATTAAATAGTAAAAGCAAACAATTTGTACAACAACGCATAGACCGTCTTCAAATGTGCGTTCGTGATGTACTTATCGACGTCATTCATGACGTCATTCATTGTGATGTCATTGTACACATCACGTAGTTCATTATGACGTCATATGATATGTGGGTACTCTGGAAAGGTGAATTGAAGGACAAGTTTAGATTCTCAACCTCAGTCATGGAAACACATTACGCCTCTGTATTATTTTAAAATTAGAGTTAAAAATTGGAAGTTCAGTAAAATGTATTCTTATGTTGTTTTTTTGTTTTTACACAAATTTATGTGGTCCAGCAAATGTTGGCAGTATGTGATGGTTTGCCACATAATTGCCTTAATTTTATCAGTACATCCGGTTTCCGCGATGTAAACTTCACATTCCATGCTGATAGTATGGGCCATGGTATAGGTCTGTCTTCAGAATTTTGGTCTGTTTTGGTCTATCTTCCTGCTCTGTAATTAACGGTTTCTATGCTGATTGCGTGCCATAGCGAAGGTCTGCGTTTCGACTATTTGTTTACGCCTACTTCTGGTTTTGTTAGTCCAAGTTCCATGGCATTAAGGGGGCCATAGTATTGATCCGCGCAAACTGATGTTATTTGGACATTTCCGTTTCCATTTTTGCCATTTTTGGTTGTGATTGATTAGGTTCATGGTCTAGGCCACCCATTTGTTATTCGGGGATATCCGTTTCCCCTTTTGGCAAACACACAGTCTTGTTGTTATCTACGTTTGTTGCATTGAGTTTGCATACATCTGTCTTAACTAGTTCCGGCTTCCTTTCTTAAATGTTCGACCATTTACCGTGTTAACACCTATGCTACATGGTTAAACATCAGTAAATATACTAATTCTGGAGGCGCTGGATTCTCATGCTACTAAAAGGTTCGTCATTTAAAGGCATAGTTATATCATAATAAAGCAGGATAGGGTCAGGTATTAGTCCAGTACAGGCCCAGTTATCTATGCTATTAGACTATGATATGTTTTTTGGTTGTATGTTTACTAGTCAATTCTGTGTATGGATGGCAGCAGTTTTAGAGTTGATTGGAGATTATTTGTTTAATTATTCTCAAACTACAGGATAGATTCATGTAAGTGTGCTGGTGCTATTACATTTTATGAATCATTTCATATAATTTTCTGGGACAAAATTTGATCTGTTATTTTATGTGAATATTATTCTGCATTATGATCACATGTAATCACCTTTGAACATTCAAATATGGCAGCTATATATAAATGCTGGGCTTTGATTGTTTCGAGAACTCAATTTCCACAACAAAATAATGTGTCTCTTTGCGTAAACTCATTTAAAGGTTTTTATTATTTATCATAGTTTGAATAATAACTGAGCTAACCTCATAGCTTTCCCGTATTCCAATACACATACAACGAACCATGGTGATCGCTAAGTTAGAGTTTGTATTTTATAGGGAGTTTGTACAATGAACATGACAGAAGAATGTTAGTGGTCGAATGCACTAAAAGCGGTTAGTGCCACCAGAGTGCCTCAGTCTCAATGCTGTGGCAGGTTGTCATGGCAACCAGTGCTTGGTTGTTGTGTATCTAGGTAGAAAAGCAAAGTCTTACAGAACTCGCCGATTCTGGAACGAAAAAGTAATACTTCAATTTGCACAAACGCAGCACCAATTACCGCAGCTCTGTCTTATTGGTTAAATTCCCTCCCTAAACTTGCTCCATGTCTAAACGTGTGTTAATTATAGTTAGCTACATCGAGGGTGTACGTCCAGGTTGATTTCTGACCAGCCACCCCGACGTTTTCTTCCATCGTAAAATATATACAATACGGCATCGGTGCCCCCATTGGGTTCCATAACTCTGGGGTGTAGGAACGTATTTTGCCCTGGGCGGGGGCTAAATTATGGGCGGGGACAAAACTTATGAGGATATAATATGGGAGAGGAAAAAGGTATCGACCCGTTGTCCCCCCCACCCTGTTCGGACATCTACGTAACTCTACGTTTATTGTTGCTTCCGCGTGTGCTTGTTATTTCACTCGTGTTCGTTTCTGTATTGCTTCTGTACTGGACATTGATAACAATGGTCGAACAGTCAGACTACTGTCGGTCCAGAGCGTGAAGCTTCCAGTTTACTGTCATTGTCGAGGGACAACCTACTTACTCAACAGGGGTCGGTGCTTTTGGCGAGATACTGGCGCTGGCATAATGTTTACTGTCATTGTCGAGGGACAACCTACTTACTCAACAGGGGTCGGTGCTTTTGGCGAGATACTGGCGCTGGCATAATGTTTACTGTCATTGTTGAGGGACAACATACTTACTCCACAGGGGTCGGTGCTTTTGGCGGGATACTGGCGCTGGCATAATGTTTGCTGTTTCATTAAAGGTGCATATTCACAGCAAAATGCTTGAAAGTTAAATTGTTGAAATTATATACTTTTAGAGGCTTAAATTATGTACTTCAATGTAATGAAACGTAATAAATCTTAACATATGATGCTGTCATTCCATAAAATTAAAATTTCGTCGGTTTAGTTGTGAATTGAAACAGGGACTCGTGCCTATACTTCACTTTGACGCCCTAAAAATTGTATTAATTTATACATAATGGAATCATCACATGCTACGATTTATTTCGTTTCATTACATCTAGGCACACAATTTACGCCTCTAAAAATATATAATTTTAACAACTCTATTTCGAACCATTCTGCTGTGAATATGCAGCTTTAAGAGAAAGCTTGCGTTATATCCATTTAGCCTATATGCATCTACTTAGAGTCTTCTTACCATCAGACATATCCTCGGAAAACGGTTTTTAATAAATAGACCCACTTCTAGCTATGCCCCGCCCAACTTTAACTAAGCTCCGCCAGCCCATTTCTAGAGGGGCCCCGTCCATCTCTTCCTTGTCCAGCTGAATTCCCATAATCTGAATTTCCATGTTACTATGCCCGTAAGCTGTTGAATATTTTGAAAGCAATTATACTGGGGGCTGCTGCTGCCTAGAAACACACGTGGGCTAGTAGATAGCCTACGGCATCAACAGCTCTCAGTAAAATTAGTTAAAAACTATTCAACAGAATGTTTAGTAAATTGGAAATTCATTAAAGGGTAACTAACCCCATCTCTCGATTGCTAGTCAGCTGATCTAATATGCCACTCATAAACTATGCAGGGCATTTAAAGCTTTTTATCATGGGACTAAAGAAAGATATTCAGGCTTTAGAAGATAAATGTTGCCATATATCTACACCCGATGATGGCTGTCATGATGTACTTTTCAACCAATCAGAAGAAACCTAGTGTGCCCGCCTTGGTATATATGCTCGGTCATAGAGGTGCCAGCTACAGTTTGGTAATTTAGTATAAAAGCAATCAGACAGGTAAGCTGTTGAATATTTTGAAACTAATTTCACTGGACGTTTTTGCTGCCGTAGGCAGCAACAACCTCCTGTCAAATTAGTTTCAAAATATTCAACGGGATAAGTATTACATAATAAAGAATGCAATGCATTGGCACTTGCATGACATCACCCACTATCGCGTGAGGAGACAAAGTGGTGGCCGTCACTGTTCAACATTTAAACGATATTACAAAGCAGACACTTGTGATACAGATACAGGAATGTGACAGGATATGAATGATATGGAATCTATCAACCTTAATCTATCGGTGAATTTCAACATCTGAGATGAGATTGGCATCCCTGTAAACATATAGACAGGGAATTGAACCCACAACCGGCGAAAGCATCAATCATCATAACCCACAGACACTTCCACCACACACACAACGGCGAAAGCATCAATCATCATATCCCACAGACGCTTCCACCACACCCATAACCGGCGAAAGCATCAACCATCATAACCCACAAACGCTTCCACCACACCAACGCTGCAAGACTGGTGGCGTTGGTGTAGTGGACGTATTTGTGGGCTATGATGCTAGCCCCTTTCGTCGGTTGTGGTTTCGATTCCCTGCCAATGCCAAAATACGGCAATACCACAGCTACGTGTATATCTAAAACATACAACTCATACACATCTTGACGGGTATTTCGATTTTTATAATGTAGCTATATGATTATGATTGGAGCTAACATGCAGTATTGAAGTCTTCAAGGTGGTATCCAATGAGGACGATAGTTATATTGAAATTGCTATCGCTATGCTTGCAAAACATGTGCAGCAAGAACTGAAATCACTTCCCTTAAAGAAAATCTCACCTTATCTTATCCTAACCATTCAAGTGATGGAATTTGTCACCCATAATTCAACCGTGAAATTTTAGCTCTTTGCCATGCCGACAACGAAAAATATTCACGCTTTAGTAGATAGAAGCTGGTACATTTCTACAGCCTATGACGGCTTTAATGATTTTCTTTTCAACAAATCAGAAAAAAACCTAATCTATAAACGATAATCTATCAATACAATATGACATTTGAGATGAGATTAGCATCGCTTTAAACAAGAATATATATTAGTGCATGAGCAACATGGACATAGTCGGCGAAGCAAAGCGACACCCTGTTTGCCTTGATCAGCACATTGATTTAAACAGGGTTTAACTTTTAATCTATGTGGGAGCACAATAAAACACGTCTTATGAGCGTGTCTCCCACTTACATACAAATATATTACATTAAATAAATCAAGAGGCGAATAATAATATTGCCAACTGTCACAACAGTAATAACAACAATAACATTATTAATAATAGTAGTAGTAATAATAATAATAATAATAATAATAAGAAGAACAAGAAATAGAAGAAGAAGAGGAAGAAGAAGAAGAAGGAGGAGGATGAGGAGGATGAGGAGGAGGAGGAGGCAGAAGAGGAGGAGAGATGTTATAGATAGCCTAATGATGACAGAATAAAATCTTCGGGAGAAGGAG
>CM067361.1:6978451-6983451 GCA_034401795.1 Chaetoderma sp. LZ-2023a | reverse complement strand
TCGTATTCCGCACCCCACATGCCGGGTAAACGCAGCTTAAGGCAGCAACAGCGCCCAGTCAAATTACTTTCAAAATATTCAACAAAATGTGTATTAAATGTTAAAGACATACAATTCGTACCAATCATGCCATCTTTATTTACTATGACGTCATCCTACACGTCACGTAGTTGATTATGCCGTCATATGATGGATGTATGAACTTGGCATGGCCCATTAATCTTCAGTACAGGGTAAGCATTTTGAAATGAAAGGTGAGTATATTAGAACTCTAACTGATGCAAGCACGTGTTTGGGGCTTAAACTTTTTGTAATTGCAAGCTTGTGTGGGGGCCCTGTGATTGAAGGGCCCGGGTCATATGCCCCATTTTCCCCTTGTTAATCAGGCCCAGTAAGTACCCAAAGTTGGACTGTGTCATAGATAGGTGCAGACGCTGTGTAGTTTGCGCGTAGACGATAATGTATCTGCTGTGAATATAACATGGTCAATGCTCTATGCTCCAATATCTCGATTCTGACGGGATGGTGCTTACTAGCGTGATCAAACAGCCCCGACACCCCCACCAAATCAGGATGGGCCTTGAGGAGATACTCTCTCAGACATTGAACCTTTCCATTTTTAGCCATACCCTGCCATCACTAGCTAAGCTAAGCTCCACCCACACATCGCCGTGTTGCGATTGATCGATCCCCGAATGCCCTAACTATCAATTTCCTGAAAACTATACAGGAAAGCTGTTGAATATTTTGTAACTAATTTGGCTGGGTGCTGTTGCTGCCTATGGCAGCAACAGCTTCCAGACAAATTAGTTTCAAAATATTCAACGGAATATTGATTAAATAGTAAAGACATACAATTTGAACATCAACGCATGGCTCGTCTTCAAATATGCGTTCGTGACGTACGCTAACCCTAACCCCGATGTCATTCATGACGTCATTCATTATGATGTCATTCTACACATCTCGTAGTTGATTATGACGTCATATGATGGATGGATACTCTGGTAAGGTGAATTATCCAGTCGGTTATGGCAACTCTACACAATTTCTCCTTAAAACTTACACAATATCATGGACGAGTTGATACGAAATATATTCATGGCTAATATTTCTTCACACAATGTATGGCTAGAGTGAATGTAGTAATGAAGAATGTCATGCATTTGCACGTACATGACATCACACACTATCACTAGAGGAGGCAAAATGGCGGCGTTCACTGTTCAACATTTACGCGATATTACAAAGCAGATAATTGTGTTATACCGATAAGGGGATAGGACAGGATACGAATGATAAGGAATCAATAAACCATAATCTATCGGTGCAATACAACATTCGAGATGAGATTAGGTTCCCTTTAAGTAGACAACTGTTTATATGTATCTAAAGATAATACAAGATTATTTAACTGACTTGCCCATAATCATTTTCCTCTTATCTACTAAAAAAAGTAAACTCTGGCTAACAACCATTGCGATCTATTAGCTATTACATCGCAGACTCCATGTCTGTCCATGGCCTGTTTAGGAATGATCTACATATATGCTATTTACAAGCGTGTGTACGTGCGTGTATGCGCGTGTTTGCGTACATGCGTGCGCGTGTGCGTGTGCACGCGCGCGTGGGCGTGTGTGTGCGCGGGTTGTTCGTGCGTGCACGCGCGAAAGCTAAGATGCATGAGCGCGCGAGCGCGAGAATATAGAGTACAATACGGGTACATATTCTAAACACTTACCAGTATTTCTGAATCAATGTTCTGTTTAAAACTGAACACTTTCTTTGACAGATTTCGTTTTATCAACAGTAACTTTATGAAAGGTCGTTGTTAAGTCATAATTGAAGGTTACCGTAATTATCCTATGTTTAGCATTTGACTTATGCTTGGGAAACTGTGGATATGTAATTCTCTGTGACTTGTTGGCACTTGCGGGGATTGTGTCCCGCTACTGTGTGTAGATTAAATCAATGTTGCGGCATATTGTCTGATGACCTATAGGATTATTTTGAATAACATTAGTGGAAATGTGTTGACATTTCTGTGATGTCAACTGCCAACTATTATTAACCGATCGCACCTATCCTTCTGTAAATTGTTGACACCAAAGCATGATTGAGTTTATGCACATATATATCACAAATTGACCGGCAGACAAACTGGGATTGTGGTCCAACATTGCATTGGAGTACCCTCAATAAGCTTAGGACCCTCCCTATCAAGAATCTTAGTAATGCCAAGCTGGGACCATTGAGCATTTTGAAAAAAAATCGCCCGTTCTCGTGTCTACCATTCCGAAAGATAAAAAATAAAAAGTCAAATATAGATGAGGCATTTTCACAATTTTTGTGTCTAAACATATGTTTTATAGGATGCCCTATCATAGGCCATACAGGTCATAGGTCATGGTTTGATAGGCTGCTTCCAACTTTACAAGTTTACCCGCTGGGCATTGGGCCTTTTTCATTCCTGCACAATCGCAACTCCCTTTGGGAGCATACATCCAGAGTGCCGTGTATACTCGCTCGATGGCTTTTTTGCCAACATTCCATATTGCCAACACTGCCCTCACAGGGATCTAATTTAGAGACCAATGCGGCAACCAGGCAGATAATAGACCGCACGACATTTGAGTCATGAGCTCGACTCCCTAACCTATCGAACACTGCACCTCTCGAATGAGGTGAAGAACTTAAGATTAAAAAAAAATATATAGTCGTGCTAAAATGGACTTGTTTTCGAATAAAGTCCAATAAATTCGCTGGCAGAGGCATGGGCAATGTAAGTTGATGTTCTCTGTTTGCCCCCTTCTGTCTGGTGTCACGCATATTAACCTTGATGCTGTACCCCATACGCCTGGTGAATATCAAGCTGATGCCAGATTCTTTCACCTTTCCGAGTATCCAAGTCATTGCATTGTCTACCTCATCTTTGACATTTCCATGTGTACGTCAAAGATCACCAAAGGCATAGATGATTCATCAATAATAGGGCTCGGGTCATGACCCAGGCGCCTCATTGAAATCTCTACTTGCAGCTGCCGCTTTGATGTAGGCGTTGCCACATAAACTGTCAAACAAAGCCATTAGAACAGGTGCTAAATCATATTGCAGGACGTCATCTAGAACCACCTCCTTTCTAGAAGCTTGCAAACCAATGATCGAAGAGTAAATGACATTGATGTCACACACGTTCACTATGCCAACGCAGATGTGTTTCAACATCAACTGCACTGTCTTGAATTGCTTGTGAGAGCTTTGAATGCATTAGGCAAAGAGAGCTCATATATATATATATATATATATATATATATATATATATATATATATATATATATATATATATATATATATATATATATATATATATATATATATATATATATATATATATATATTAGGGCTGGGCACGTTTAAACGTTTAACAATCTGGTAAACGTTTACCAAAATGATAAACGTTTAAACGAAAATAAAAAAATTAAAAATAGCATTTTCCGTGTGCGTAATTTTGAGATTCCTGATCGCTAGATCGCTAAAGTCTTTGCCAGATATAATCAATTATCGAGCGCTGTAATCCATATTCAAATAACATTTTAGAAATAATTTGACTGGAAGCTGTTGTCTAAATTTCTAAAGCAGCAACGTCATTCAGTCAAATTATTTTCAAAACCGTCAGTTACAACTTTTATTCAAATTTGTTTCAAAGTTTTAAGAAAGCTTGGCTTGAGCGTGTGTAAGTGTAAGCAAGAATGTTTATTGTTGACTTAATAATTATTGCCAAGCGTAAACATCTGATAATCTATTGATTTAATTAGACAGGATATGGTAAAGTATAATTAACTGTTTTTCTTAGGCCTAGTCGTTTGTTCTGCATGAAGAATCGCGTCTTTTAAAAACAACATTTCCACGGATGTGTAATACCGCGTACAGCAATCGCAATTGGCTGGCCCTCGAATCATTAATGTCTTAGATGTTATCAGTTTCGTTTCAATAATGGGTAAAGCTAAGAGTGAAGTGTGGAATAATTTCGAGAAAGTTGAGCAAAATAAAGTGAAGTGTAAACTATGTGAAGCTATGCTGTCATATTCAGGATCTACCGGCACAATGCTAAACCATCTAAAACTAAAACATTCGTATGTGACTACAAAACCAGTTGAAAAAACACAACCAACAATTAGATCCTATGTTAGTGTACGGAAATGTGATGCATCGAGGATGGAGAAAATAAGTAACCTAATTGCAGAAATGGTAGCTAGAGACTGTCTACCAATCAGTGTTGTCGAAGGACAAGGCTTCAAAGCACTGATGGAATACATTGAGCCTAATTACACAGTACCATCGCGAAAGACGATCACATCACGCTTACGGACCATTCACGACAGATGTAAGTCAAATGTACAAGAGAAACTAGACAAGCTTGAATCCATATCCATCACGACAGATTGCTGGACATCACTAGCCAATGATTCTTATATGACAGTTACCGCACATGCCATAGATAGTGAGTGGAATAAGATGTCTCTCGTATTAGACACTGCTGAACTGGAAGAACGACACACTGCCGTTAAGCTGGCCACTGCTATGAACAATGTTACCTCGTCTTGGAAGATAACCGACAAAGTAACAAGTATTGTCCATGACAACGCTTCAAACGTCGCCAGGATAGCAGAATTTTGTGACAGTGAAGCTGAGGATGTTGGATGCACAGCTCACAAACTTCAGCTCTGTGTAAATGGAGCATTAGATGATAAGGTTATCTCAAAGATGGCAGCCAGAGCCAGCAAGATTGTAGGCCACTTTAAACATAGTAATGTAGCAAATAATGCTCTAGAAACAAAACAGGAGGAAATGAGTGCCCCTAAGCACAGGTTGATCCAATCATGCAAAACGGGTTGGAATAGTACGTGTGATATGCTTGAGAGATTGATAGAACAACGCTGGACAGTTTGCGCCGTGCTGAGTGACCGGCGTGCGACAAAGGCTATTGATTCGCGTGACCT